>PVKZ01000996.1:117500-235000 GCA_004027375.1 Macroglossus sobrinus
TATGGACACGTGAGCCCTTTGAAAGGTGGCATGACATGGGGGGACAAACAGGGCAGTGGAGTAAGATATCAGACAGAAGCTGAGTGCTGACAGCTGTCTAGCTCTTGCACTATGGCATATTAAGGCTACTCTCCCGGAACATCAGGAATCCATTTCTGGTAGTTAGATATCCTGGGAGAAAATGCTAACCAGATCCTATATCCCATTATTTTACATAGGAGAAATCATGTGTTATGTGTCAATATACAAAACTTCCAATCAATTTCCTAAAACAGAAATTGGCAAAGTATGGCCCTCTGGCCAAATCTGGTCCACCACCTGTTTTTGTAAATAAAGTTTTATCAGAACACAATACCCATTTGTTTACTTATCACGTATGATTTTTTTCCTACTACAGGGGCAGAGTTGAATTGTTAATAGAGAATTTATGGCTGCAAAGTCTAAAATATCACTTGCCCTTTTCAAAAAAAGTTTGTCAACCATTATTTTAAAGTGTAGTAAAATGCCTTATATGTAGTCAACAACTGTCACATTTGGAATGTAAATGTCTGAAACATTAGTTACTCAACAAATAATATAGTTTTAACATAAGTTTTTGTGAAATGTGGCTTTTTTTTTTTTTTTAATCACCAAGAACATCTGAGATACATTGCCTTTAATGCTGGCTTTTCAAAACCTCTAAGAAGTTTCTGACATGCTACCAATTGTATTGTAACTTGATACTTTCCCCTCACATTTTATTAAAAATGTATTAAGTTTTGGTAGTGTGATAGAAATGTTTCTTTTATAAGCAACAGCCAAGAATGTTTGATTTAGAAATAAGTTTTTTCCTATAAAATTTGGATATTAAAAGTCAAGGGGATTCAACTAGGAAATGTCACCTGGATATACATTTCATGGCATTTGCTTACATTTCACTTATGAGAGGCTCAGTATTCTCATCCATAAAATGGGAATCAGACCTCTTCACAGAGCTATATGGTGATTAAATAAGAAAATATACAGATCACACATTTTGGGGATACATTAGCTGTCGATTCCCTTTCTCTTTTTTACGCTTAGCTTAATCAGAGGAGCAAAAATAATCACAACTAGAAGATATTCTGGGATTTTCCCAAATTTACAGTGTTTCTGCTTATGTATCGTGGCCCAGAGTTTCAAGTATAACTTTGAAGCCAGGGATTTTGAAAGGTCTGTGTATTGGGTAAGAGATAACTGGCAATTGTAACAAACATTCCTGAGTCTCAGAGGCTTACCTCAGTGCACCCCACAGTCTAGTGCTGGCTGGTGGGGGAACAAGGGATCGTGACTCTGCTCTGTGTGGTGTTTTGGGGACCTTGGCTTGTTCCATCCAGTGACTCCACTGTCTACAAAACCTAAGAGTTATCCACTGGACCTGCGGCCCACAATCAGGGGAAGAGAAGGGCATTAAGAATGGTTCAGGAGGGTTCAGGGTCAGAATGAAGGTAACATACCCACTTCCTATGTTTAGCCAGAACTCAGTCATAAGGCCCCAGTTAACTGCAAGGGAGGTGGGGAAATACATCCCACCTGTGTGCCCAGGTAAAAGAAGTAGATTCGATGAGCCAGTCTGCTACAGGTTGACTGTATATTGTTATAGAGGACAAATGCTTATCATACATAAATTGCACAGAGATGTCAATAATATGGTCCATAACAGGTACCAATGAGAATAGCAGCATTTGGAGATAGTAATGCTGGGTTGAGACAATTAATCTATATACTTGTATAAATATACTGTAAAAATTAGCCTGAGACCTGAATCTGCCAGCCATACATTGTATGCCATTTACATATTTTGGCACTCTAAAGTCACAGATCTATTGTAGGGTAAATTTAGAACCACATACTTAAGAAATGTTGCTTGCATTCATTTTCATTCCCAAAGTAGTCTATGTGGACTCATATTTATTTCTTTCTATCCTTTAAAATCAGAATTCATACATGTTATTAAGTAGAATTCATTAATTATGTCAAATAGAACATTTGTTAAACTATCACCACTGTTATTTAATTCAAAGTGCACATTTTACAATAAATCACATCAGGAGTTTTTTCACTTTTCCAATACCTCTAATAGATCTAAGCACACCTTTAAAAAAAAGTATTAATTTTACATTATCATTATATGAATATTTTAGGATTATAATTACATAAAATGAAGGACAAAATTTATCATACCAAAATAGAAATGTAATTTAAAGTAGAAGGAACTTGATTGCAAGATTTAGTAGAAACAAGATGTATAAGAGGATATTAAAGAACACTTTTTAAAAACCCTTGTAGTACAGTTTTACAATAGATTTGGGGGAAAAACCACAATTTTATCTAGTGATGTTTGTGAAGATCATATTTGAGATAGTTTTATCAAAGATCAAACTTCTCTAAGTTTGAAAAATCACATTAAAGAAAACAAAGTTTTTGGTCATTCTGTGGAAAAACTAACTCAAAAAAATTTTTATTTAGCATCATAAAATTAGTAAAGTTTATTTGAGATGAAAATTGCTCTTGACCATGTTGTGATTCAGTTGTCTTGCTTAGAAATCAAGGTTGTCCATGGATATATGGATTAAAAATATTCCTTTCACTTTGCTTAGTACTCACGGCATTTCGTACTACCTGTTACTTTGTCCTTTACAATATTTGAGGCATAAAGCAAGTTGATGAAGATCGTTTTCCAATAAGCTGTTGCTTATTTTTCTCCAGTGATTTTTTGTTTTAGTAGAATTCAAACTTACTATTCATGAAACACATTTTAATCAGTGACCGTATCAGACAAACAGGAAGCTAAGCACTGGTTAGTATGTTGAAAATAAACATGAGTGTTCTCATTAATGATGCTCTCTGAATAATTAGTTGAGCATCGTGTACTGAGCAGCAGTGAAAAGCAAGTTGGCTTCTCACTAGAACGACAGGCTGACAGCCACATCTTGGAGTATGGTCATTAGTGTGCCCCACCATCAATGTCATGTTACTGTGTCAAATTAGTTAGTGCCCCCTTAGGAGAGCAGCCGGACCTACAAATTATGCTCTACATCCCTGGAAACCATGTTTGTGAAACCTGCGATCAAGTGCAAGTAAATTATTAATGTGGCTCATAAATTTACTAGGTTACAGGCTTATAACATTTTACAAGTAGATAATAAAGGGTAAAAAGTTTTCCAATTGCTTTGCGCTGATGTTAGGGCTGTGATCTACCGAGTTTTCCTTGAGGAGCCCACAGCCAATAGTTTTTTTGTTGAGAGGAACAAAAACCTAGAGTGTCAGAACAAATGTTTGGAAACTGTAGACTCTGAAAGGAAGCAAGTGTAAATCCATTGAAAGCAATATAATTAACTTTGTTATCTCATTGCTCTGATAAGTTGATGACAATGGTCCTCTTTCTTGTGGTGGCAGTTGCTCATTAATGAGTTCACCAATTAAGTTTGATCAAGTACATCCTTTGCCAACTGAAATTATCTTTAAAAATATTTTTGATACATTCTTATCATACACTTAAGCTGCTGTGTTGAAGAAAAATAATGCTAACACAGCACGTTACACTCGTAAGAATAAAGACTCTTAAGTTGTAATATATTTGGCAAGCATAGTTTACACTCACACAGACAGCCAATACCTAGAAAACATACTGTGGACCAATCTGGCCTGAGTTTATCTCTTATCAAGAAGAGGCATCCACTGGGAGAACCACCTCTTAACCCTCTTGTGAGCTCTGATAGACAGACAACCCACATAGTTTCCGGAGGTACATGACTATTCAAATCATAAAACTTCATACATCTCTTTTTCGGTTTCAACTTCTCTGTCTGATTAGAACACAGTTACATTCATGGAGTTTTGTCTGCGTTTACTGTTGAAAGAGGACAGCCTCCCCCACAACACATACACACATTGAAGAGCTCATGCTTTCTACTCATTCTACTCATTCTGTAGTTCCATTTCCCCATATTACAGAGTCCCTTCTGTCATCTTGAGGGCTGTATAGGTGGCATTATCATTTAAGGATCTATTCAGAAAAGGCCTGACATGCAAAAACCCTTGGTATTGGCTGCTAATCACAAAAATGTCCTGAAACTATTTGAGGATGAGTTGCCTTAGTGTCAGCAACTTCAGTTACTTGGAATCAGATTTGGTGAATATTCTAATAACCCAACTAAGACACGAAAGCTCTCAGCCTCAGCACATGAACACATGCACAGGCTGCCTGTTTCCACGAGAAGGCTGTCACAACTTCCTTCTGTATTTTAAAACCACCTGGTAAAAGAAATGTAAACTGTGGCAAGTATGATTTTGTGCATGTGAGTGTGTATTCCCACCTGTGTGCATATGTATATATTTCCTCCCATCACTTCTACTGAGTGAGACTAAATGACCAAAACCCAAAGCAAAATCATCATTTTGATTCGTGGATCATCTTGCTCTTATCTCTCAGGATGAGATAACATTGTGATTATGAGAATTTATCTTAAAAAAATAAGACATAATGGAAGTTAAAGGAGCCACACTTTCTAAGTGAATTATAGTGCCATTAAGAGTGCAGTTTTACTTGGCTATATGACATTTTGTATCCTTCTGTTATCATTCTATAATTCTATAATTCTGAACTCAAGTTATGAGCTAGTAAAATACTAATTCTAGAAAGAAAAGGAAAAAATAGATGCTTATATACACCTATTATATATACACATTACACATATTTATTACATGTATTGCACATATGACATGTATTTCACGCGCATGTGTGTGTATTGAGACACACACACACACACACACACACACACACACACATACACATATATGTAAAGAAATTGTGAAGCATCACAGTTTGCCCCTTCACTTAACCTCTTCTTTTTGCTTTCAGTGTACCTCTGTGTGTTGCAGACCTGTGGCATTATGCATGCCCCCAACCAGTAACCTTCAGGCTTTTTATGGCTGAGAGACACATTGAAAGGTAAGAGACAAAAAAACACTGACATTGTTTACTATTTAAAATTGCCACCCACCTTTGCAGGTTATATAGCAGTGGATACAGTAATCACTGGGAAGATAAAGGAATGCTCCGTTATCAAGCTAGCAAAAGATCTCTTGTGCTCTGTGACAGCTTTATGGCTTTCAAGGGTAGGATCCTTAACTTGGATCATATTTGTGGAAAGCTGATCTAATTAATGCAGGGTTGGCAGACCTTGTCTATAAAAGGCCAGATATAAGTATTTTCAACCTAATGGGCCATACAGTCTCTGTTGCAACTCTGTTACAGTCTCTGTCAGCTCTGTGGATGTAGCAAAAAAGTAGACATAAACACTATGTAAACGAATGGGCACGACTGTTCCAATAAAACTTTATTTACAAAAACAGATAGTGGGCCATATTTGGCCTGAAAGCTATAATTTGCTAATCCTTGATCTAATGCATTGAAGGAGGACATATGACTTGTAAACAGGATACCTCGCTGGGTATCAGTCCCTCTGAGTTTGAGCAAACCATTTATCAAGACAAAATAGGAATAAAAGCTATCTACCCTTAGTACAGCACAGAGTATAGTCATAATAATGAAACAAGTTATACTTGGGTGTGAAAGCACTTTGAGATTTTTGAAACTCCTTAGAAATGTAATGAATGGCTCTGCACAGTCATTCTGGCTCACCTAGTGGAGTATGCTTCTTTACACATTGGACTTTCATGAACTAAATGAGTGTGGGGGAAGGCTCTTTTATTTTCTGAGTAATGTGGTTTGTCTGTACATTCCTCTGTTTAAGAGTTGATGGACAAGCTGTTGAAATGTCTTTTTAGTATCAAATATGGATGAAGGGATCAACGGGTAGATTTTGGCAGGCTAAAGATCAAATGCCAATGAAGAATGATTAAATTTCCTTTAATCATCAGAATCTAAGAGTGTTTTAAGATCTTTCACCTTTAATATAGGTCTTAATAAATAATAATGCTTTCGATGTCTACAAGTATGTTTGAATTTCACAAGTCTTGCATGTCAAAACATAGAGACAGGCTCAGCAAATATGCTTCTGGACTAGTAGTGATAATGAACAACGAAAGTCATACTTAAACAGCTTGGCGATTAGAAGGGTAATCAGAATCCCAATCATGAATTTTCTATTTTTTTTTTTCTCACAAAAAGATAGTAATGTAGTCTTTTATTGGATTTTCTTTCCTCTGGATATATGCTTTTGTTAAAGCTTGAGTACCAGCATGAGATCCTAGCGACATACAGGCTCTCACCCAGTTCTATTCTTCCAAGTATGTGCATGGGTATTTGCTGGTGGCTTTGCACTGTCCTCAAAGCACTGCCCAGCCACTCTGCATCTCTGTGGTTTGCTGCTCCCTGTATCTTTGCTGAAAGCTCATCTTGGAGGAAGGGGGAAAGTGACTCACACCTGCCCAGTTGCTGTGTTCCAGATTGGCTCATACATTATTCTTGTGAAAATTTTCATCTCATAGAATGAGTAGAATGAGACTGTCCTATGCTTCAAATCAGATTCTCTGTCTGTACCAGCCTGTGATAGATGCTCAGGAAACAGTAGTTGATGCATTCACAAACATCCATTGAATGCCTGCTATATCCATATATGGTTAGCAGTATGGTTAAGAGTCATTACTTTGAAGTTAGATCAGTTTAGATTCAAATTCCACCTTTTGTACTTACTGGCTGAGTGACCCTGGGCAAGTTACTTAACTTTTCTGGGCCACAGCCTCCTTACCTGGGAAATGGGGATAAAAATAGTAGTTAGCTCCCTGAAAAGAGTTAGTGAAATGATGCTTATAAAGAGCTTAGCACAGATCCTGGTAAATAGTAAATGCCTGCATTGTGCTACACACCGCAGGTGATGTGGTAGAAATTCCTGTTCTCAGGGAGTTTTTACCATCCTGTGGCTGGTTCATTGGTGGTTGTTTTATGGTAGATGATGTATATTTCACAGTCTGTTACTTCTGGCCCCAACTTCCCTTATATTTAAGTAGATCCTTGGGAGGCGGCTTTGATGCCCATCCTCAGGGACGTCGCAACTATGTATATCACCGGACAGCTTGCTAACAAGACTTGAATCTCTGGGTCCCACTTTGACAATTTCTCCCAAGAGACATGCAGTTCTTTTTTTTATTTCTGGTGGTTTTTTTTTTTTTTTTTTTTTTTTTTTTTTTTTTTTTTTTTTTTTTTTTTTTTTTTTTACTTACTCAGACAATGCGCCTGCCTAGCAAGCAGAATTCACTACTTTCAAGTCAGAATTGCTGATGATAATCTGACACTCTGTAGGGTTTCACTCGTGCAGGCTGATGCTACATGATGTTGATCTCCCCACCTCATCCCAGTTCCTGCCTCTGTGCTGAGTTGGCACAGTAAGCCCTGGTCCCCCACAGATCTTCTTGGGAATGGCCCTGAAAGAATAGTGTCATCTGCACACAGAAGCTGCTGTATGATGCGGCAGAGATTGTCAGCAGTGCCCATGGGTGGCCCAGTTGGTGATGTGTCCCAAAGATTGAGAAGTGGTAGCAACCACATGACTATAGCCATCTGTTGAGTTTTTGAGCACTGTCAGGTGAAGATAGGCCAAATTACACCATCTATTTATAAGAACCTGGAGTGATTTCATTAACTGTGACCCTATGTTACAGAGTTGATGGGCTTGGGGAGATTGATCCCCAGCTTTGTTGGTACCCATCAAGAGTCTGCTTAAGTGTAACAAAATGAAAAGAGTTCTGGAGATTGGTTGCAGAACAATGTAAATGTATTTAACACTGCTCAAGTGGTACACTTAAAAATATTTAAAGTGGTACGTTTTATGATACGTGTATTTTACCACAATTAAACAATTTTAAAAAATAGATGAATTTTAGAAAAGAATGTTTACCATAAACTTTGTTTTCATTAGGTAGTTGATTCTGTGGAGGTAGCTAATTGAAGATCTTGCCTGTTAAAAGAATTTTGGAAACTTTTGCTATATAGTTTCAAATATTTTTATTGAGATACTGTGTCCATGTTCAAATACCATAAAATCTTTCTTACCTTTGGACCATGGTATACTCTGCCTGGAACAATTTCTGTTATTTCACAGGGCTCACTCTTTCTTACCCCTTAATGCTTAGTCAGAGAGGCCTTCCCTGACTTACCCACATTAAGGGAGATTTACCTCCTCCCCCTTCTCATTATTAGAGCCATCCAAGCTTCCTCTTACTTCCATTTATTATAGCTTCACTCACTGAATATTCCTATTTACCAGGTAATAGGCAGGGGATAGGTCTGTCTGATCCAGCGTGGCTTTTTTTTTTTTTTTTGGCTAGAGTATAGTAGGCATGATCACAGACAGAATATATTTGGCCATTTTCCTGTGAATTTCTATATTTTCATGGTACCTAAGAGAACTGCATTTGGGTGAGAGAGTAAGAGAAGAAATATAACTCCACACTTCACCTTATAGAAATAAGAGTTTTCTCTGATAAGTTTCCACTATCCACTGCACACATGTTTGACACCACATGTGTCTCATACAGAGAGGGTTATACATCATCTTTCCCATGAAGATAGAGTCATTTACCATTTGGGTCAACACATATTGTGGGTGGTACAGGGTACTTAATAACATTGGATTCCAAGCTCAAATCTCAGCATTCCCATTCTCTGGCTCTTTATTCTTGGACAAATGACTTTCTTTCTCTGGGCCTCAATTTACTTATCTGAGTCAGGGGTAATAGCATTACCTAGCCTATAGTGTTATTTTAAGTATTAAATGAGATGATATATGTGCAGTGCTGTGCACAGGATCTGGAACAATACTGTACTATTGATATAAAAAGACCAGCAAAAGGTATTTTCAGTTATACTGTCAAAACTTATATTGCACTTTTTTGCAATCTTCATTTTAAAGTAGTAAACATAGTGAAGAGCTTTGATTCTCTACTGTATTTGTTTGTTTCATGCACTGAATTCACTTTAAATCTAAAAAAAAATACAAAATGAGGAAGGAGGGATGATCTCTTTTATATTTGTTGTTGACCTATTGGCTGTTTATGACTTATTTCAGAAAATACAAATGCTAAATCTCAAATGCTGGGATGACTCAATGTTTGGCCTGACCAACGTCCACAAAACCTTGGAAATTCAGAATTTAGGGTGCTGTACTGTCCTTAAGCCACCTGGCTGGGATATGTTTTGTCCTTAAATTAATCAGAGCTGTTTTGGCCTTCTGTTTCACTATGACCATGTCTTAAATTTCTTGTAAATTCTAATATTTAAAAAAATTTTGTAATGTTGTATGTGTCCTGATGATTCACATACATTTTTTTGTTGTTGTTGAAAGACAACTTAAGTCTATATAGATTGAAATGAGTTAGATATAAAGATCTTTCATTGGTAGCTCTGATATCTTTTGCCTCTCTAAGAAAGATGGTCTATTATTATTGCCATGTTGTTTTCAGTATGCATGTGCTCAACATGTGTTATTCATTGTGCATTTATGTGAAAGCTGAAACACATAGAGGAACTTTGTCTTTAAATCTCATAACTTTTTGGTGGTAAAAGATGAGCTACATCAAGCGATATACTCTTATTTACATGATTAATGAAATAACTAGGCTTATCTAAGAAACAAAAAGAGCCATTGATTTTACTAATTTATAATTTATACTTTTTTGACTTAAAAAATAAAAGAATATGATTAAGATATAATTTAAGATACCACATTTGGTTCCTAATAGACTTTTTAGTAAAGAAAAAGCTAAAATTAGTAAATTTCAGTCAAGCCATACAAACAATTCATGAAAAAAACCTTTATTAGCAGCCATCAGAATGGCCAAAAACATACTTGTTTTACATCTTTGAAAACATGGAACACCCATTTCCAACTACCATCTCAAAAACCAAAACAATCATGGAAGAGGAAGCAGATCCACACGCTGTAAGACTTGATTATGGATCTTACACAGTGGGGTTGGCAGCCTGGAACAGCCCTCATGCTACCCTCTTCTCAATATGCTGCTGTTTGAGGATCAAGGAAAAGATTAGGAGTTCTCCTGGGGGTTTTCCTCTTTGGGTTTGAAATACTGCTGGATCTGTGTCCAGTTTGGAGTAGCAGTCTCTCAGTGCCAAGGTCAGTCTGGTTAACATGTGCTAGGGGTTGAATTTCTCAGTGTCAGCTTTTATAGACCATCAGTAAACCTTTTTACCCCAAGTGTTCTCATCAAGAGAAGCTGTGCCTTGCCTTTGCCCATATCCATCCCAGATCGTTTATTAACCATGATACATATCCATTCGATATGCATTAACTCAAAAAAACTCTATGAGAGAGGTACAATTCTAAAAATCCATTTCACAGATGAGGAAACTGAGGCATAGTGAGGGTAAATAACTCATTCGGGCTTCTCTGCTTATTAGAAGTAGAGCTGGGATTTGAACTCAGATACCCTTCCCTTGGTGCCATGGCTCCTGACCACTATGCCATACGGTCTTCACTATGAAAACATTTTCCTAGGGTGTTGATTTGTAAGTACTGTTCTGCTTTAGCATCCATTTTTACTCTGGGACTGCTTATTTGTTGCATGTTGAGTCTTTATACTTCAATGCCATCTAACAGGCCCTGTTTGATCTTATTAGAGTTTTTCAAATGCTTTGATTCTTTTTTGCTAGTACAAGAGCTATGGGAAAATAAAGTATGTCCCAATATGATTAGGAACAAGGACAGCTATTTAATTGGCATTCTTCTGTCTTTAGTTGGACATGCCTGTTAAGACATTTTCTCTAGATCTTTGAGTCATTTTTCTCTGGTACATTATTCTAATTAACCTCATTTCGGTAGCCCTAATTTTATTTCATATTAGCCTCTGACCACCGAACAACTGATTTGTTCCGCTCAATCACCTGTGTGAAAAAGTGTAGCAAGTGAGAAGGTCTCCTTCCCAAAGCAGCAGTTCTGTACCTAGGGCATTTTCCCAGCTAGCAGGTTCATAATGTACCATTAGTTCTTGAGATAAGTTTACTTGGAAGTCTTTTCATTTACCAGGGTGAAGATGTGAGGTACTTAGAGGTAGCACTGGTTAACAAAATTAGAAGGCCTGTGGATACTTGGTCAGTAGAATTACAAATTCATAAGCTATATGCCAAGGACTTTGACCTTCAAAAGTGAAAATATTAGGTTTGTAAAAGCATATGTAGTAAAATATATCCTTGTAAACTATATAAAAGCAATTTGCAAGAAACCACAAATAAGCAATTTTTACTAACAGGGTTTCAAGTATCAATATCTCCTTGTTAACACTGATAGCAGACCATTTTTAATGTGTCTGTACATTAACATACTGAGCCCACTTATTTGTTCAGTCTCTGATTACTTTTGACCAGCTTAGACAGAAAGAGGAATTACCATTGACCCTTGAACAGTGTGGAGGTTAGAGCTGCTGACCCATCATGCAGTTGAAAGTTTACATATAACTTTGACTCCCCAGAAACTTAAGTCATTTGTCCGTGTCTGTGGGGAATTTGTTCCAGGACCCCGCTTTGATACCAAAATATGTGGATGCTTAGGCCCCTATAAAAAATGATGTAGAACAGTGTATACAGTTGGCCCTCTGCATCCATGGATTCTCAGCTGCGGATCAAAAACAGTACAGGTATTTATTGGGGAGAAAACGTGTATGGTTCGATCCGTGTTACTCAAGGGTCAGCTGTGATTACCTGGTGATTCTGAAAAGTCGAATGGTAGAACAAACTTCAGGGACATTTGGAGTGAGGGCTTCATACCATGCTATCAGGTCTTGCTCTCAGTCTCTTGGCTGTGCTGTGCTCTGAATCTTGGCTGGATTCATTCACGCAGGCATTTACCAGACTGTGGCATGATAACCATTCATGAATCTGTTTGCATAGCAACTTCAGCAGAAAGGAATCTTTTCTTATGAGTTCTAGCAGCCATCATAGAATTTGGATCTTTCTGGTTGTGATTAGTCCGGGATGTGCAATGTACCTGTCAGTGAAAGACTCTCTGGGGCTGGAGCTAACCTGGGAGGAGGGAGGTGCAAAGGTGTGCTTGGCCTTGGGTGGGTCATAAGAGTCATGGATGGTATTTAAGGATGGTGGTGTTCAACCTACACAGCACAATTGTGAGGTAGTGAAAAAGGGCTGGTTTCAGAAGAAGGGGTCAGAATTCTAGGAAGGTAGATTGTGTATGTGTAAGGCACCATACTTGATGTACAGTAAATATGCAGGATTGCAGGGTTGGAAGGAACCTTTAAATATCATATAGTTCGGCCACCCACAATTGTGTAGCCTTTGAGATTTTCCCCTTGAAGTTGGCTGCCTAATACTTAGACATCTCCAGCGACATTCACTATCTAGGAGGTGGGCTGTGTCTCAGAAATACTACCATGACTCTGTCCTCAAGGAGCTGGGAATTCGTACATTATTGTACTTCCCTTGTCTATTCTGTTGTCCAACAATCCATCTACCATTTGTCACTGTTCTGGATGCTAAAGCAAGATCTTTGGTGTCTACCTTAATATCTGCAAGGTAGACAGAAAGATCAATGATAGAGAAGCTATGAGAATATTGATAAATCATGTGTGTTTGTGGTTGGGAGGAGGGGAATTGGAGGGCTTCACAGAAGCAATGACCTGGCTAGGGCCCCAGAGGATGAATAGGAGTTGCCAAATAACCATGTGGAAAATGGTCAGGTTGTTGGACTTACTGTCTCTTCTTGGATTAAACCCTGTATTTGGAATTGGATTTGAATTATTTAGGAAAATTGGCTCATAAAATATCTTAGCTCCATTAAAATATACATGTCTTTTAGGATATGTCAGTGATGTTAGTGATACAAATAGTAAGGTGATGATAAAAGATTTTTGTACAGGTTAGCCACATGGCACCTGTCATGTTACCTTAGTCTTCTATCTCCTAAGTACATAGTAAATGAATGGATAAAGCTTCCATGGGTAAAGTTTGGTGAGGTGAGTGGTAGAATTCTTAATAACACTTCCTTAAGAATTTTGAAAGGGCTGGATATTATTTGTTTATTCATACATACTTGTGAGCAAAAAATATTCTGAACCTTGGTTTCCTCATCTGCTACCTGAAGATAAAAATAGCACCTTCCAAAGGGTTAGAGGTCATGTGGAGAATAAACACCTTGATCATATGAAACAGTGAATACGATGCTGGTACTTAGTAAGCACTCAGTGGATGTCACCATTATCAGAGGGCATCTATGATTTTTACCTCAGAGGTTGTCAAAGGCTTTAAAAAGTAATTTAATTATATCAATAACTAGTTGGTTTCAAAATTTTTTTTTCATAAACTCTACAAGGAATAATATATTTTTTATTTTTAAGTGTTACTTATAAAAATCAAGGCTAATAAATATGGTGAGATTTAGCAAAGAACTTTAACTCCACATGCTTTTAATGCTTCCCTGAATTAATAATTTTCATGTCCATCATATTTTCTCCTTGGCCCACAATTCATCCCATATTTGGATCTTGGCAAATGATGACTTGGTTAATTAGGCAGTCTGTTAACTCTGATTACTAAGTTATAACAGATCAGTGTGGAAGCATCACTGTGCAATTTGGATTAAAAGGCTCTTCATCTTATCAAAACAAATTTACATTTATGGATAAGTATGTTGAAATGCAATAGGTTAAAATGATGCATTTCATAAGGAAAATTTTAAAAGGATAAAGAATTATTTCCTCCTGTTTTTCTTTAATTATGACATTCATCACATTATCTTTAACTAGGAATGTACTTAAAAGCTTGGAATTTTCCTTTAAAGCTTGAAAATTATAGCTCATTTAATCCCTCTATTGTACAAATATGATGGATGCATCTCATTTTTATTTAAGCATGCTTTAGCGTGGTAGCACATGGTTATAATTCAGTTCTAACCACAGTAGCCTCTGATACTGGACTCACTTGTAGGAATGAATCTTGACTGTGTTGCGGGGGATTAGTGGGTTACATTAAGACTCGCTCTCTTTCACAGCTGAAGGCATTGACAGTTATTTAATAAAATTGGGCTTTTGTTGTCCCTTCTCTTTCTTGTCTAATGGTTCATCATCACTTAAGGGCAATTGGGGTTTCAACCTTGCTTGCTTACTCCATTGCCATCTCTGCCTCCCTCTTTTCTTTTCTTAGCACATAACACTTAGCCTTGTGGAAAATGAACAAACAAGTAAACACAAGAATAATTTTTCAGCTCCAGCAAACCCTGAAATTTGTGTTAATTTCCCCTGAAGATTCTATCAGATATCATTAGCATTCAAAAGATAGCACCTCACCTTTCACTCCCTTCCTGCTACATACAAATACCCATCTGCATGTGTGTACGCATGCATGCGCGTGAATGCGTGCATACACACACACACACACACACACACACACACAAAACTCAGTAACTGACACCTAGGCAGTGTTTAATCGGTATTTGTTGAAGACTGGTTGGAAAAGTGGAAAGACTGACATCTTCCATCCCCATGCTCTTAAGCTGCTCTTTGCTGGTCCAACATCCAGGATCCTGTCCAGTGTTGCAACCATTGGAATAAATGGAGTTGATGAATTTAATATTTATTTTTTCAATATGCTTACTGAAATCTGACCTTCATGGATTGCCATGTTCTCATTTTGTGGGATATAGAAAAACAAAAGAGAGAGAAAATATTTTTTCATTCAGTGAACTCAGTGTCTTGTTGATTGATCATATTGATATGACTGTAGGTCAGAAATAGGAAACCTTATTAGTTCTTTAGCTTTATTCAGTGGTAGCATGTAGTTTATGCAAAATTGGTTTTTCTAAGTCTAGGAGACCCTTCTAACTTTGTAGGTAGAGCAGAACTTTGCTTAAACTCCAAATGGAAGTTGTGATTTTATGGATTTGATTCTTTCCTCTTAACTGGGAACATTTAACAATAATCATAGGTGACTCTCATTGTGGAGGGGCTCCTAGTTGGTTCTCCAAAGGTAAAGTATAATGTTTTGAGCTCTAGTTTGACAGATTTGAATGACAGTCCGCCTGAATAATTCAGTTTCCCTACCTCTCCATTTCTTCTAAGAGAACAAACCAAATAAGGAGTTTTTTAAAACCCAAACCATTTTGGATTATTTGAATTCTTATAGTCATTTTAAAAGTCATTTTAATTTGACAGAGAAATGATGTACTATGGGACTTTTATATGTGAGGTAAACCCATTAGAATATTATTTTTTTAAATGGGGTTATAGTTACCTAAATAATTTATGTATTACAATAAAATCTTACCAATAGAGCAAGGGAACTCCCTGGAAAACAACTGCCTAAGGAATGAGATAAGAAGTGAAGTCCACTTGTACTTTCAAGCACCTGTCAAGACAGAAAATTCTTATCACTGATCCCCAAGAAGTCTTAATGACAACCTCGGGAAAATTTCTCATTTAAGTCCATTTATAAATAGGTCTATGGATAGAAACAAGCAGACTTGTTGGCAGGTTGATACTAACTGGATGGTTTTATTAATTACATTTATTTCTTTAAAATGACTCTGGATGAAAACAATCATTCCTTCTGCGGGCATGGCTAGCAGATGTTTACTGTAATTCTTTGCTTGGTAGGAAAAAAAAGTACCTCTTCCACCCAACAAAAACAGCCACATTTTTTTGGCTAAATCAGAACTTTGGCACTTCGGTTTTACTTTATATATCATGGTTCCAGTCTCACAACCTTTCCAAGTGTTAGGCTTAGATCATTGACTTCAGCATCTTCGGGAGAGCTTTGTTCACAGTGATCTATTATGTGAGTATTTAATTCTTATACTGTTTTTGGCATTCACCCTTCCTCGTTGAAACCAATATCCTATATGCAAGCCTCTCTTTGTTTTTGTTGTTGTTGTTTTTTTTTTTTTTTGTATGAGCATGTTAGCCCCTCCTTAATTTTTAAAGCCTTTACCTAGGCCTGATGGCCATATTAGTCAGGGTTTTAATCATAGAAATAAAGTCAAAGTTCACCTTCACAATCTGAGAGTAGTTTTTCCTGGTCTCTCTTTGAAATAAAAGGCATCTCTTTTCTTCATGTTTTGTGTTTGAGAAGCACCTTTTCTTTTTGCGTATGGAGACTACTTAATTGCTCTTCGTGTGTGTGTGTGTGTGTGTGTGTGTGTGTGTGTGTGTGTGTATTTTTTGACAATTCCTGTTTTTTACAAGCACTAAGTGATCGTGAACCTTTAGATGGTCCCTCTCCACCACTGCCCTTCATGATTCTAATAGATATTTCAGGAGCCTACCCCCACAACCATCCCACCCCCTGCATCTGTACTGAATTTCTGAGCTGGAGAATGTTGCTTGCTGTTCAGCAGTACGGAAAGGAAATACAACAGCAAAACTTTGCTTTTCTTGGGAAGCTCCTCCTGTTGGAATGGAGAACTCTGGGTGGCTCTTCTTATTTTGTTTCCATTGCCAAAATAAGCAGAGATCTTGCATAACACCAGGGTAGGAAAAAAGAAGTAATATTAAAGGAAACATATGTTCATGTTGAGAAAAGGGAGCTAGAACTGGACAGGGAACAGTGGCCCACAAAGTTGAAGACACCTTTTTAATTCAGGTGGGAAATCAGATTTTGATCATTTTGATACATTTTATAAAATAAAAAAAAACAATTGCTTTTTTACATTCTTAAGTCTTTTTTTGATCCAATTAAAAATAAATCTTGAGAGTGGGAAACAAGGCTTATGGGCTAGTTAATTGATATATGTGGTAGTTGGAATGGATTGAGCCCTGTATTTGCTAAATTATTTTCCTATGATCTTAGTTAAACTAAGTGATTTCTTTGGAGATCACTTGGTTTAAGATGCTTGCCCTAATTTGAAACCAAAGCTAAAACTATCCAAATATGATTCTTATTTGATCTGACTTTAGGAGAATGGAAGAGAGATCTGAGAATTAAAATGAACCAAAGATGTCTACTTTAGCTGTTTGGCTGATTAGTGGGCATATTATTTGTCCTTTTAAGTGATTCCAAATAATGTCTGTTGATAGAAACAGAGCAGACACTTTAGTGTTTCAGACTGTTTGTGGGTGGCAGGTTTTGAAAATGTAGCCAATTTGCAAAAAGAAAAAAGAATAGAAAGAAAAAAAAAGAAAGCGAAAGATGGAACAAAAAAACTCCTTAATTTCTGATTCATCCATTCTCAAGGTTTGAAAATTTTAAAGCTGGGGGAAAATCCAGCAAAGTTCTTCTTTCCCCATTATAAACACTTGTGCCCTTAAAACAGAGCTGTGAAGGAGGTAGGGCCCAGGAGCATTCTGGGTACTGGCATATGTCTGCCATGCTGAAGCCAGAGGGATCTTGGATAGATTCACACAAGCATTTGACGGAAGCGAGTGATAGCCCCAGATTTGAAAAGCCTTGATTGTGCCTGGAACTATTTGTATGTGCACTTCTTTCTTGTGTACACAAAAAGTGCATCCAAATAGGCCTAGTTAAAACCTATTAAAGAGCTTGCTTCTTAAAGTTCCCTTCTTGCCTTGAGTGGTGACACAAGTAGGTTTGGAAACTGTGGCAGGGTGGATCCAAGCTTGTGTTCAATCTGTTAGATTTTAAAAAATCTAAGATTTTAAAACTTGCATTAGAAAAAAATACTCTCAAAGCCTACCCCTCACCTCTCAAAAAGGAGAAGCAAAGCTATTTAAAAATTATTCTTAGTTGATGATTTAAGTTTCAGCTATTTCCATTAGTCCACCACTTTTCCTCCCAAGGCTAGCCATTTCACTGTTGGAAAAAAGTAAAAAAAAAAAGAATTTGAGTTATATTTCCTTTCAGTTCTTAAAGTAGGCTACATTCTGTTGTTTTTCTAGTGTTTTTGTCCTTTGGGTTCAGTTAAACTATAAATGGTGGCAGATGGCATCCCTGTATTAGTGGGTAGGATGAAAGGCCCTGAGGTAAGTGTCAGAGGAGAACTAGAAATTCCAAAAGTCTTGTTTAATAATTAAATAGTATAATTTATCAGGTTATTACTGTGTTAACTCCTATTATACTAGTATACTAGCACTGTCCTTTTAAATACTATGAAGTACCTATTCTATTACCTTCATGTTCCAGATAAGTAAAGTGAGGATCAGAGAGTTTGGCTACTTTAAAATCACCTGGGGTTACAGAAAAAGTAAACTGAATTAGGACTATAGTCTGGTTAACAGTATAGTCTAGTACCAGTTTCCTGGTTCTGATATTGTACTATAGTTATATAAGGTGTCATCATTGGGGGAAGCTGGCTGAGGAGTCTCTGGGACTCTGTACTATTTTTGTTACTTCTATGTAAGTCTATAGTTAATTCAAAATTAATTTTTTTAAATGGCAGATTTTACACTTGAATCAAGGTCTGTTTGCCTTCTTAGATCACTTGATCAGCAAAGAAGATGGTCTCTTTTCTGCTATCTTCCTAGGGTCCTATGGTATATGGTATATGTTATATGGTATCCTATAACTCAGTATACTTTTAGGAAGCACAGTTCATCCTTGCTCTTCTCACTTTCTCCTTCACAGTATGTAGCTCTCTCCCTCCCCCCATCCAAATTCACCCACCTGATATTGGTAGAGGTAGCAGAGATCTTTTGTCATTGGAGTTTCAGTAAATGCTTTGTTGAGAAGAGAGACGGTCTGATACTTTTTGATGAGTTTCATAAGGCTTTGTAATGCCCGAAGTATACATGGAGATGCCCATAGACATCTAGAAAGGAGTATGGCAATAGTAAACCAAAAATTGATGGCTTACAGCTTGTAAATATTAGCCATGAAAAACTTATATTCATAATGCTCGTTATTCTGTAGCAGAAAAACAACTACACTCAAATTTAGAAAAGCTTCTTTTTTAAAGCTATATCTTTTGCTAACTTATGTGGTCTTGGTCTCCTCATTTAAAAAGTTATTAAGAAGAGAATTATGTCCTACCAAAAGCTTCCACGGATAAATAAACTTTGTGACATTCTGTGTAACACAACTTCAAACCACTGTCTTTGCTAAAGAGCAAAAGTGATCACTATAGAAATTATTCAGCCTGACTGGCGTATTAAGCTCTAGTATGTATTTGTGGATTTGTTAACTGGTTGATTAGGTCCAAGTAAGTTTTATGTGAAATCTTTTTAAATATAGGTGTTTATAACTACAAATTTCCCTCTGAGAACTGCTTTACCTATACCTCATAAGTTTTGGTTATGTTGTTTTTATTTTCATTCATCTTAAAGTATTTTCTAATTTTTTTATGATTTTTTTCTTGTTCTATTGGTTCTTTAGGAATGCATTAATTTCCACATTTCTCAAACTTCTTTGTGTTACTTATGTCTAATTTTGTTTGTTGTATTTAGAACACATTATTTATGATCTAGTGTATGGTCTGTTTTGAGAATGTCCCATGTATGTTTGAGAATAGTGTATATTGTTGTTGGGTGGAACTTTCTATGGGTGTCTGCTTGTTGTATTTAGGTGTCTGCTAGATGCTAGATATCTGTCTGGTTCTTAGTGATGTTTTCATCTTCTCTTTCCTTGTTCATCTTCTGCCAAGTTCTACCCATTACTGTTAGTGGGGTATTGAAGTCTCAAACAATTATTGTTGAATTATTTGTTTCTCCCATCAGTGCTGTTAGTTTTTGCTATTTTGGGTCTCTGTTTTTAAGTGAAGACTCTTTTGATACCAGAGAACATTCTTATTATATCACCTGTTTTTAGAACTTTATTCAGTTTTAGGGTTTAAAAATTATACACTGATGAAAAAACTTAGTTTTATAATGAGGAGGTCTCTGACATTGATGGAGGCATTTAGGTCATATTTATACAGATGAAGAGAAATGAAGGATTGATGACTTATTTATCCCATGTGTTTTATTATTGTAGGCAGCCGGGTGAGTCCAATTGCAGGCAAACCAACGTTATCTTCCATACCAGGTGACTGGGGGCTTTGATTTACCCCAGATGTAAGTCAGTGTGTTTCATCTCTACACTTTACTTACTCTGTGTGTACATGGGCTAACTCAATACAAACATGTTCCATGGAAAAATATGTTTTGTTTTGTTTTTTTACAAATAAGAATAAAATGCAATTTTCTTGTTGCAAAATCTGTGACTCTATAGCACTTTCTGTGTGTAGGTCACATGACAAACTCCAGGTGCATCTGTCATACAGAAATTGCTTTTCCTCCCAAATACAGAGTTGTGAAATAAACCAATTTGGGTGCAAGTAGTATATGCTAGATTTACTTAGTATCTATCAAGCATCTTTCTACACTCATTGTATTAGGATTAATGAAGAGTTAGAACTGCCTGGTTTCTGCACAAATGCACATATAGCTTCTACTTAGACAATGATACTGCTGACTGATTGTTTTTGCTAATAATATTATGGCCAAACATTTAATTTTTTTTCTTTTCAGCAGTTATGTTAAATTTGTTCTAGACATATGTCAGTGGGAAAGCAGCGGGTGGGGTCATACACAGATACACACACGTAAAAAAAGATTTCCTTACTGAATACATTTTCAAAAGGCATTTGTATTTGATTTCCTTATTTCTTTAGCCATTTTATTATCCTTTGGTGTTTATCAATGAGCAATGAAATAGTTTAGCCATGCTTTAAAATTCACTATGAATGAGGTATGGTTTTTTAGGAGATATTCTACATGTATAGAATACATGTAGAATATCTTTTTTTTTTTTTTTTTTTTTACTATATCTGTGAATATTTCTAGAGTTGATTGTTGGTGGAGGAATCCACGAAGCTCTGTGTCTTAACTTTCTCTGAGAAAAGAATTATTGTCTTTGTCATTTTGTTTTACCGTGTGACCTCCCTACCTGCTGGGTTTCCCAACAGCTGTCAGCTAACTACTCTAGCACCATACTGCTACCAGCATTTCTGTTCACAAATATGAAGTAAACAGAAAATCTTGCTAATTTGAGCCCAGTAGGAACCTTAACACTGTAATGAAGAACTAATTTTGAAAGCAGACAGACATATCTCACAAAATTAGAGCCAAATTTTTAAATGATCTTAAATAACTAATTGAGAGTAAGAATGGTGCTTAAGAAAGAGTGAGATACTGACACATGGAGAAATTACAAAAGTGAGAGAAGAATCCTTATGGAGTCTTAGTAATTATGCAGTCTTACTTGGGTTGCCACCGATGCTAATCTAAGTGTGGGAATGATAATGTGCCTTAGAGGACAAGTTTGTGGTTGAAATGCTCTTGATAGATTTTGACAAATTAAACAGTGGTAAAGATGTTTGGAAGTTAGCTACGTCCTTACCATTATTTATGTCAGTGAACTAGAAATCAGTGGTTAATTTGCAGTTCTTATAATTTTTATGATATTCCTGTTGTTGTAAATTTAGCTGTGTGCGGCATCTACTCAGCAGGATACATTTTATGTTGTCAGCTACCTTTTGACATCATAATAGATTTCAGTTGCCAAATCCTTCTTGATAGAGTAAGATGTAAAAGAGAGCTATGCGGAATATTTGGATCATATCCAGACATAAAATGTATGATAGACTTTCTGAGATTGAAAAGCTCACATTGGAAGGTGGGGGGCCTTTAGGCCCTGTTAATTTTTATTTTTCTTCTTTTTTTTTATTATTTGCCCTTAAACCATTCTAGCATCATGTTCTAGGTAGGTATATTTTATCTGACTCAAAATTAACTTGTTCTTTAGTGTGTGATACTTTTCATGAAGACCAAATGTAATTTCAAGTTACTGATTTTTCACACCTTTTAACTGTTAATGCACCTGTGTGCCTTTTTTTATTTTTATTTTTTTGCACTGGATCATAGGTTCCATAGTCTTGTATTTTTCCTCATTATGTTTTAGCATCAATTACATTATTTTAAAGAAAATATTAATAGTCACCCTGGATAATTAAAGATTCTGTTGGAAGGGTATTTTGTAGTTGAGATGTTTCTTTTCTCCCTCCCTTTTCTCTAGTTTATTCAGAATGCCTCCTTTGCAATTATCCTCTTCTGCAGCACTTAGCTGGACCTGCTAATGACTGAAGAGGATTAGTGGATATTTCTGCCTTTTTATACATCCATTCTCTGAGATTCTTTATTTTGACCTCCAAATAATTTCTTTTTAGGCCCTCCACTCTATTTAACATATTTTTGTAGATCCCACTTTGATCTGTGTCACTGTCTAGCCTCCCATTTCTCTTAGGTCATTTGCTTTGCTTGGAAACATTTTATGACTCCTTTGGCCAAGCTTTCATTTTTTACTTTTATATACCACCTTCAAATCTCGTCAAAGCAACTTCCTCCTTTATACTTACTGTGAGCTCAACAGTAGTACAGAGTATAGTATAAGGTATTTGACCCAAGGATCTCCAGCCCCCTGGAAGGAAAGCTTCCTTGTCCTCCTGTGTAATTTGGTTACCTATTTTAAGTGTCTTGTTTGGAGTTTCCTTTTGGCAGGGATTCTATTACCCTATTTTGCCATAGCCTTGGCTTCTTCCAGCATCTAATAAGTCTTTAATGATAATTGAAATTATCGGTTATCAATCCATACTGAAGAAGAGTTTATGAACCCTTTCTAGGCACAACTACATTGTCTGATGTTTCTCATATCAGGAACCAGCAACTTTAAATCAGATCCATCAGACTTGTTGGGTTCCTGCTGCTTAATGCCATTAAATGGTTTCAAGTTATTCATTTCTCTTCTAAAAGGTGTATGCCCTTGGTCATTGCTTCAAAGAATAGCCAGTATTTATATATTTGAGATAAATCCAAATAAATACAGTTTGTAATGTATTTGGGGAAGCATGCACTTGAAAATTTTTTTTGTAAAGTGAAACACGATCTACCAAAGTAAAACAAAAGTAAAACAGAGTAAAACAAAATCCACCAAAACACACATATACGCAGAGACTGGTTCTATACAATGTGTTGCATTTCTATACTAAAGTGTAGCCACTTTCTATTGAACACTTGAAATTTTTGGCTAGGATAACTGAGAAACTGAATTTTAAACTTTACTTTTAATTTTAACTAATTTATACTATAATAGCCACTTGTGGCTAGTAGCCACTGTACTGGACAACATTCATATATATGTATATATTTATATATCATTTGTTTTATTAGAGTGGATATCTTAATAACAACCATTCAAGTCAAGAAATCAAATTTTGCAAGCCACTCTGAAACCTTTCATGTACCTTATCCCACTTGAAATCCCTTCCAAAAGTAACCAGTACTTCTATAGTAATTTGTTTATTATTTTATTACCTACATGTGCATCCTTAGACACCATAATCTAGTAATGCCAATTTTTTAAAAGTTGGTATATTTTTTAAGTTTCTTAATTTACAAATACTTCTCTCAGCCCCCGCCCATTTCCTTTCTTTTCTTTGCACTTTCCCTTTTGGAGAACCCGGCCACTTGAGCCTGTAGAGTTTCCAGGGGTGGATTTGGCTGATTGGATCCTCAGCTTACATATTCCTCTGCCCTCTCTATTTTCTGCACATTGGCAATTGGATCCAGAGGCTCACGTTTGATCCCTTTGGCAAGACTGAGTGATGTGGTGGTCTTTCACTGAAGAGAGACATAATATCTTACTGTCTTTCTTTTTGTGGCTATTAATTTTCCACACCTAGATCCATTAATTCACTGGGAGTTACAAAATGGTGATATTCTGTTTCTGTTGTAATTCTACTCTTCATCTACTCTTCAGTTACCCGGTGGAAGTGTTCATATAGGGATATGGGATAAATGCCTGGTTCTTTCTAACTTCTTACCAATTTTAAAATTAATGAATTATTTTTATGTTATCCTCTGAAAGCAACCAATAAATTTTAATATCTTTCTGAACCATGTGTTAGTTGGTTTCAATCCATTGAATTTATTTTTTATTGATGATCAAATAGACCATCTTTGATCATAAAACTTCTTTAGATTGGCTCCTCTATTCTTCTGAGGTGATCATATTGGTCTTTGACAGCTTCTTTGCTCACTACCAGGAAAACAATGTTTCAGAAGCTCTTTGTACATTTCTTGCCTGAGAACTGAAATTGGCCATTTGTCTGAGAAAACATTGTTTCTTTCAATGCAAATTTGTGTTTCAAGACAACTATCTTACTGATAACAACGTTATTGTTGCTGGTGGTCATTGTATCTAAGCCTCATAATTTCATGCTAATGTTTCCATTTTATGTTCAGGATTAGAGAGCTTTTACTTAGCCTCTTACCTGTCACATTTATCTTCTTTCTTCCATGCTGAGAATCCTAGTTCTGAAAAATATGGAGGATGGTAGAATTAGAATATCCTATAATTATTAATTTGCTTATTGATCCACCTTACATATACAACAGTCTCAGAATAATAATAGTAAAACTACAGTGTCCAATTATGATTACTAAGAAGAATTAAACATCTTATTACATACACTCTTCCTAATCTGTCTATTATTTGTTTAATGGTTTAACATGTCTTTTTAGAGATGTAGCCATTTATAGTATACTTTTCTCCTTTAACTCTATTTTAGTCTTAGTTCTCTAGGTATGTATATTCAGCTCACAACCAGCCCTTATGCAGATGTCTCTAGTTCTTTTGTCTAAAGCTCATTTTCTATTAGATATCTCAGGAAGGGCTCATAGGAACTCTTATTCCCTGAATTCTTGTATTTTAACAACAGCTTGTTGTGTACCCTTTATACTTGAAAGGCAAATATTTTGCTGGGTGTAAAATTGTAGGTTCACATTTTTAAAATTAAATTATCTTGACCATGTTACTTCATTTTCTTTTGCCTTAAGTCATAAGTCTAGTAATTTTACTAGAATATGTCTTGGTGTTGGTCATTTTAGGTCAGTATGCTCAAGTATTCATTGTTCTCTTTAAACATTTAATGTTGGATTTTTATTTTTCTCAAGTTTCAGGAAAGTTTTTTTTTATTACAATTTTAGATATTTGGACAGGTCTCATCCTTTGATTTTCTTTTTAGGAATCCCTTTTTCCATATGTTGGATCTTCTTTACTTATCTTCAATATTTGATACTTCCCCTAAATCCTTTTTATTTGCATTTTTTTTATTAAATTTTTTTAAAAATCTTTTAGTTCTTTTAAGGCATTCCTGTATTTATTCACTCTTATATCCTCCTAGTATACTTCACGGTAGTAAATTGTTTTGTTGTTGTTGTTGTTGTTGTTTTTCAGATTTATTCTTTCTCCCCACATTTCTATTTTTTCTAATTCTGTCATGTTATTTTTTCATGCTTTATGTGATATTTCTAATGTTTTTTATTTAGCTCTTTTAAAAATTTAAGATTATAGTTTTTATCTGCTATCTGGTATATCTTTAATATGTGTTTTCATTTTCTGTAGGATGTTACTCCTTTTCCTCATCTTTCTTATAACTTTGTGCAGCATTTTTTTTCTCAAAACTTTTCTGTTGCTCACTTTTATATGTATGCAGTTTTTCTGAACTTTTAATACAGAGGCTTGATTTGGAAAGCTCTTCTAACTTCATAGAGCTCCCTCTTCTGGTCTACTTTCTACAACTGGATTACTGTCTTGCTTTTTAAAAGATCTTGACTATAGTCTCCTTGCCCATTTTTGGATCTTCTCTTTCCTCCCTATTTTTTTCTGTCTTTTTCAATTTTGGTTCTAGTTCCAGCATTTTTTTATTTTTGTTGGATTCTGTCTTAGAATGGGGTTTCAGCAGCTCAGTTTTGAGAGATGATAGGCATTAGGCTACTCTAGACCCTTTAGCATTTCTTCAGGTGAGTCCTATTCACTGTTATTAGAATAGAAAGAATTTCTCCCAGTTTCAGCTGCTATTTTAAATGAGCTCATCACACTTTCCATTTAGCATTTGTTACAAATTTGGGGGCTGTCTTTCTAGGTTCTTCAATTGCCCTGTTGTTCACTTCTGTTTCTTTCCACTCAGAGGCCATTACTCTGTGGGACTTGCAGTTAGTGTTGGCTTTTCCACACTTGTTTGTACTTTGGTGTTTGAGGCATTACCTGTCAACTAGTTTTGTTGTACATTTGTTCATGGGATTTTGGTTTTACCCTCAGGTGGTTCTCTTTGTTTTTATATAGGGATTTGGGAAGGTTCAAGGCTATGCTTTTACCTCTCTCTGATTTAAAAAAAAAAATCTATTTATTTAAACTGAAAAAGAAAAAAAAAACATAAAACGTATTCCCTACCCTCCCCAAACCCTGTTCTGGCAATTATCAGTCTCTTCTCTATATCTCTAATAAGCTTATTTTTGGTTTTGATTTTAAGATCCCACATACAGGAGAGACAATGCAATATTTGTCTTTTTCCAAGTGACTTACTTCACTTAGCATAATGCCTTCACGTTATAGTGAATGGCAAGATTTTATTCTTTGTTATGACTGAGTACTATTCCATTGTGCGTGCGTGTGTGTGTGTGTGTGTGTGTGTGTGTGTGTGTGTGTATGTATCTGTGATTTCTTTATCCATTCTAAGTATCCATTCAGTGGACACTTTGTTGTTTCTGTATCTTGACTATTATAAATAATGCTGCAATGAACACAGGGGTGCATATATCTTTTAAAATTAGTGTTATAATTTTTTTCAGATAAATATTCAGGAGTGGAATTGCTGGCTTATATGATAGTTCTGTGTTTAATTTTTTGAGAACCTCCATGTTGTTTTTTATAGTGGCTACACTAATTTGCATTCCCACCAACAGTGCACAAGAGTTCCTTTTTCTCCACATCCTCAGCAACACTCGTTATTTCTTGTCTTTTGATAATAGCCATCCTAGCAGGTGTGAGGTGACATCTCATTGTGGCTTTAATTTGCATTTTCCTGGTGATTAATGATGCAGAGCATCTTTTTATGTACCTGTTGGCCATTTGTATGTCTTCTTTGGAAAAAATATCTATTCAGATCTTCTGTCTATTGTTGCTAATTGAATTGTTTGTTTACCATTGAGTTATATGAATTATGAATTCTTTACATATTTTGGATAGTAGTACCTTGTCAGATATATGATTTACAAATATTTTCTTCCTTTTGGTCAGTTACTTTTGCATTCTGTTGGTATCCTTTACTATGCAGATTTTTAGTTTGCTGTAGTACTACTTGTTTATTTTTGCTTTTGGGGTCAGATTAAAAAATTATCACCAGACTTATGTTGAAGAGCTTACCTCCTACATTTTCTCCTAGGAGATTTATGATTTCAGGTCTTATATTCAAGTTAATTTTTGTGAATAGTTTAAGACAATGGTCCATTTTCCTTCTTTTGCATATGCTGTCTACTTTTCCCGGCACTGTTTATTGAAGAGATTGTCTTTACCTCATTGTGTATTCTTGCCTCCTTTGTCATAGATTAAATGATCACATAGGTTTAGGTTTATTTCTGGAGTCTTTATTCTGTTCTGTTGATTTATGTGTCTGTTTTATGCTAGTTCTATGCCATTTTGATTATTATAGCCTTGTAGTTTGATATCAGGTAACAGGATACCTTCAGCTTGTTCTTCTTTATCGGGGTTGCTGTATCTATTTAGGTTCTTTTGCAGTTCCATATAAATTTTATGGTTATTTGTTCTAGTTCTGTGAAAAATGGCATTGGTACTTTGATAGGGATTGCACTGACTCCACAGATTGCTTTGGGTAATACGGATATTTTAACTATGTTAATTTTGCCTAACCATGAGCACTGTATGTGCTTCCACTCATTTGTATCTTCTTGAGTTTCTTTCTTCAATGTCTTATAATTTTTGGGTATAGGTCTTTTAGCTTTTTGGTTAAATTTATACCTAGGTATTTTATTTTTCTGATCTTGCCTCTTAACTTTATTTCTGAGATTTTAAGCTTCTGAAGAGAGGTCCCTGAAAAGAGGACACAAATGCTGTAATTATTATGTTTAAATATTTGCTTCAGATATTAAAGAACGTAGTTCATAAACAAAGAATTAAAAAATGCTATGGGTTTGTTCATTGCAGTTTAAGCAAAGCCAGTCTAACAGCATTCCTGAAAGGAAACCAGGATCTGTGGTCTCTAGTGGTATTTAATTATTATTTTCTCTCAAGTCTAGTTTCTCTTTTTTCATCTCTATCATTTTCTCTTCCATTTGTCCTTTTCCTTTTATCTTCATTTTGATCTGTCTGTAGTTCCACTAAATTAAGGTTTTGGTGATCCTGGGTGATTATTTTATGAAAATGATTAGTACAAAGAGAAGCATTTTTAGAGTACCCCCACTAGGACTCCCTTGTGTCTAGACTCTCATAGCATTATATCAGTGACTTATTTTATTGTTCACAGGGATCTTCCTTTCTCCAAAACTTGACCAGACTTTCTCATTGTTCCTGAATCATACTTAAACTCATTCATCCTCTTTGCCTTTGCATATACTTTTCCCTCGGAATTGTTAGCACTGACTCCAGGAATCCTAGAATGGGTAGTTTTCTTGAAATGAGCAGGTACATATTTGTAGAACCATGGCTGTGGATGGGATAGAGCTTGCTACCAATTTTCTCTCAAATACAAGAACTTGGTTCTGACTAGGATCCAAGCAGCAAGATGCCATTGAAAATTTAGGAATTGGTCAGCAAAAGACACCCATAGGAAGAGTTTTGAGGTACATTTTCTTTGCGATGGGTCAACCTTTTGTCTTCTGAAAAAGTTTAATGGAGTCAACTCCACTGTGCTGGAGTATTCAGGCTTTGTGTCCAGTATGGAGCCCCTCAGGTTTTCCAAGCAGAGCTGGCCTGTTCCCAGTAGGATACCTAGGTAGCTAGGAAGTGGGATCACAGCTGGCTGAGGGCACGAGAACTGCCCCGATGGACTGTGAGCAGCCAGGTCATTAACTCTTTTTTTGAATGTTTGGTAGAATTTACCAGTAATGCTGTCTGGTCCTTTGTTGGTTGGGAGGTTTTTATTTACTGATTCAATCTCCTTATAAGTAATGAGTCCATTTAGATTTTCTCTTTATCATGATTCAGTCTTACTAGGTTGTATATTTTAGGAATTTATCCATCTCTTCTAGGTTGTGCACTTTGTTAGTTCATGATTATTCAGGGTAGTCTCTTATGATCCTTTATATTTCTGTGATATTAATTGTAACGTCCCCTCTTTCATTTCTTATTTTATTTATTTGAATTCTCTTTTTCTTGGCAAATCCAGCTATAAATTTATCAATTTTATTTATCTTTTCAAAGAACAACTCAGTTTCATCAACCTTTTCTGTTCGCTTTTTAATTTCGATTTTATTTCTGCTCTAATCTTTATTTCTTCTTTCTACTAATATTGGGTTCCTTTGTTCTTTTTCTAGTTCCTTGAGGTATAAAGTTAGGTTGTTTATTTAAGACTTTTCTTTTTTCTTTGGTAGGCATTTGTTGCTATGAACATCTATTTTAGAACTGCTTTTGCTGCATCCATAAATTTTTGTATGTTACAGTCCCATTTTTATTTGTCTCAAAATATTTTTTTGATTTCTCTTTTGCTTTCTTTTTTGACCCATTGGTTGTTCTATAGTATGTTGCTTAATTTCAATATTTTTGTGAATTTTTCAATTTTCTTCATGTAATTAATTTCTAGTTTCATACCATTCTGGTCTGAAAAGATGTTTAATATGATTTCCATTCTTATAAATTTATTTAGACTTGGCCTAAACATATGGCCTAACATATGATCTGTCTTGAAAAATGTTCCATGTGCACTTGAGGAGAATGTGTACTCTATTGCTTTTGGATGGAATACTCTGTAAATAGCTGTTAAATTCTTCTGGTCTGATGTGTCATTTTAGATCAATTTTTAATTTATTGTCTGGATGGTCTAGCCATTGATGTAAGTGAGGTAATAAAATCTCCTACTATTTTTTGTAATGCTGTCTGTCATTCCTTTTAGGTCTATTAATATTTGATTTATATGTATAGGTGTCCCTATGTTAGATACATAAATATTTATAAATTTTATATTTTCTCTTGGATTCATACTTTTTTATCAAGTAATGCTTTTTTTTTTCTTATTACAGTCTTTGTTTTAAAGTCTATTTGGTCTGATAAAAGTGTAGCTACTCTAGCTTTCTTTTGGTTTCCATTTGCATGGAACATTTTTTTCCATCTCTTCACTTTCAGTCTGTGTGTGTCCTTACTTCTAAAGTGAGTCTCTTATAGGAGGCATATAGATGAGTCTGTTTTTTATTTTTATTTTTGTTTTTTGTTGTTGTTTTAAATCCATTCAGCTGTTCTGCATCTTTTGATTGGAGAATTTCATCCATTTACATTTAAAGTAATTATTGATAGTTATGTGTTTATTGCCATTTTGTTAATTGTTTGTTTCCTGGTTGTTTTTATAGTTCCTGATCTCTGATACCCTGGGACAACCCTGCGTTGTGACATTTAATAGGTCTAGATTTATAGAAGGAGATTTCAATGTTTGGCTGGGTTATTTATTCCTACTGTTTTAACCATCACAACCAAGAGGATTGATGAGGTCATATTCTAGTCGGTCAGGTAGCACAGAGCTGATGCTTAAGTTCTAGAAATCCATTCAGCTACATGTTGAGGGTATTGAGAACTTAATTGAATCAATTGACTGCTTCAAAACTGTTAGTCTTTTGGCCAATATGGTAGCTGCCATGATTCGTGGTAGACAGGGTTATGTCTTCCCCACTCTCATATTCTCGCTGCCCTATGGCAAATTGCTTTGAACACAAGTTTCATCTAGAATGTTATCAAATAGATGTTTTCTTTTTTTGTACCAATATGTATTTATTCACACATTTGATAAAAATGTCACAGTTAGAAGTGAAATCATTACTATGATATCAGTATCTATACAGACAGACCCCAAGAGCACCGTCACTTCCCCAAAATCAGAGCATGAGCAGCATCAAGGCTTGGTGGCACCTGTACACTCACACGCCCTCTGACCCACGCCCAACGGTCACAGGCCCTCAGCTCAGATGTAACCTAGGGCCTCCCCGCTGGCCTGTCAAGTCCTCAGGAGAAGAGAAACGACCAATGTAAGAAACTGGGGCTGCTGGACACACCTGTGCCTGCCAACGACTCAGAGAAGACAGGACGAGAAACACTGGTCATTTCCTTGGCACAAAACTTCACAGGCAATAAAAAGGTTAAGTGGCTTACGTTACTCTCAGGGTTAGATCCAAGTAGGAAAAAAAAAGGGGGGAAATTTGGTCATTCTAGGAAAAGGAGGCAAGAGGATTTAAAACTTGACCTCGGTCTCCTGTCAGATGGCAGAATGACCAAAAGATGTGTTAAGAAGCAAACCCAGACAAGTCATACAGCTTATTTCCTTTGCTGTACTCACATCTCCAGCAGATATCATATGAAAGTTTTACTCTGAGGAGCAAGTAATACTATCTTCATTGCAGAACTGGCCAACTTTCTAGTTGAAAGATGACAGGAACCTTTCATAGCACCAAGTGAGTTCTAGACCCCAAGTGTAATTCTTAAAAGTCTCAGGTTTCTAGGTATTATCAGTAACAATCTTCTCAACTAAGCATGTGTCTTGAACACTACTTATTTCACCGATCAAAAATAACTTTGAACATCTTTAATACTATTAAAAAACTTTCTGGTATCATTTTAGATAATATTTGAGGTACTTGTATGACCTCTCATATATGGAAGGATAGGGGAATGTCTAGGAAGGACCTTTCTGATTCAGAAAAATGTTTCTGCATCTTGGTCAGAAAAATATAAACATATGTCTACAGCTGATTTTAAAAGAGCTAGTTATAATTAGCAAAAGAGTGTAGAGTTAGTTATATTTTAAGATTCAGATATAATTTGTCATCAGTGAACACACACATGCATGCATACACTTTTATTTTATTGGATCAAACTGCTCTTTACAGCAAGGCATTTGCTCTGCTTATAACTTTGAAAAATTGATTGGTGGTCAAACTTCATAATTTATGGGTACGTATTTAAACATAGTTCAGTTCTGTTGCAGCTGACCAAGTGAGAAGGAAAGCAGGTGACCTTTATGTTTGTAGCTAGAAGACCTATTTCAATATAATGAGTCTTCCTCACTTCTCTCTTTGGAGTGACAGCATGGTTGTCACTTCCTCCCATTCAACTGTCACGGCCCACCCTTCACCCCCCAACATTGATTTTTCAAAGCCAGCCCTTCACAAGCATTTCTGAAGGCATCTTTTGTATTCCCACCTCTGGTTTGGTCTTTACCTGCTTTTGTTCAATGTTGCCCTGTGGTCTCTAACTTTGGAGGCAGCATAGCATGGTGTTTGAGACATTGGCTTCTGGTGTGGACAGTGGGATTCCAGTCCACACTACTATGCCATTTATTAGCTGCATGACTTGGAGCTACCTACCTACCTTTCTGGACCTTACTTTTCTCAATCAATTAAATGGGAATAAGAACAGTGTAGTGCTGTGCCTGGTACATATAAAATGTTTCTTTCTAATTATCCCTTCTCTTCCTACTGCTGCTATCATTAGTTTGGTTTATCATCTCTTTACACCCCTCCTTGGGTCCCTCAAGATTTAGAGTTCCTCTGGACCTTTCTATACCTGACAGTCTAGCACAGCCCATCTTTCCCAACTACTTCCTCCTTTGTTTTCTACCTTCCTCCCAACTACTAGTGGGGTTTAGGGATTTCCTTAAAACTTATCCTAATATTTACCCACCTAAGACATACAACTAGTCAGCATGACAGAAAAGCTTCTCTTGCTTTTGTTGCATTTTACTTAGACAATCTGGAATCATGTGCCCAAATACCTGGCTCCAATCTTACATCCTTACTTCCTTCCATTCCTTTAGAATACAATCTCCCTTCTTAAAGAACTATTATAGGGTTTATGTTGAGTACCAGAACACCATCATCTCTGCCATCACAATCATTATAGAATGAACTTGAAACGCAGGCTGTCACCAGAATTTTTTTGGGGGGCATCATCAGAATCTTTATTATAATTATTATTGGATTGTTATTTTTGATCTGAGTTTCTTTTTATGCTCTTCATGGATTTCTAAAATGTTGGGTATGTACAAGACAATCTTTCTAAATGCAAACTTTTTTTTCTTAGCATTGGTTCTCTTTAATGCTGTAGCATTAGTTTTAAGGTGATCTAATAGCAGATCACATTTCATTGTGCTTTGAAGAAGAGTATAATGGCATATTCCATGTACATTTGGCCGCCTCCTGCTAATGTGTGCCAGATTGCTTAGTACTCCATGTTTTTTTTTAACAGGTATAGTGAAAAGAAGGATTTTTTCCTCTGTTAGAAAGTGAAAAATAAAGTGTTATTGCTGTTAATAAGAAGTATTTTTTCTATTTTAAATATACTGAGGGCTATATGACTGCTATTAGAAGAATATAAATCATCACATTTTTATCTCTTAAGTGTTAAAAACCACCTGATATTTGATATACAAAGAATATATTTATCAGATGTTCTTGTCTTCATTCATACCTCACACAAATGTTTCATAAAAATTATTACATTTTGTAGGAGATTTCTGTATAGATCCTTGATGTGAAGGTGGCTATAAGTCCTAGGCTGGTGTTGCTGATCAAAGTTACTTAGACTAAAACCAATGGTTGGAACTGTCCTAAGAACGTTAGAAGGCTTCTTGTTTTATATTGTTCAGGTTCAAAAGCCACAGAAGGATAACATACTTTGGGGCAGAGTGTAGCCTGGCAGCTTCAGGCCTATTGTGTTTAATCTGTACAATATTTTTAAATAATTTGTGTTGGTTGGCAGCATTTAAATAGTGAGATTACACCTAAAGAAATCTTGATTTTCTGAGTTTAGTGAAAAAAGTGCAGCAACACTGGGTCCACAGTGTTGGTCTAGAGCCAGGTGGTGGCTTCCCTCTTTAGCTTGGGCATGGCCTAGAGCTTGTCATTCTCCTCTGCACTGCTTTTCTCATTAATGTGACCCTCCGTCTCTACAGGCATTGGAGTTTGCAGCCCCTTGCCTTAGCACTGCAAAGAAAAATAATAACAGAGTTTGTATTCAGGAGTATAATAGTATGTTGAGTATGTCTTTTTGACGACTACCTTTTAAGACAAAAGGAAATATATAGTTTTTTATATAATTTATGAAATTTGTATATATAATCTCAGGAATATAATTTTACATAAATGAGTGCATATGTAAATGATAGAAATTATTATAAATTTATCTATGATTTCTGCTCTTGAGAATGTAATGTATCATAGAATCTTCAAGCTGAAGGGTCTCCTTGGTAACCTCTAGTTCTAGTTTAAATCTCTCCTTTGACTATTAAGACATTGAAGCCCAGGCTCAGAGAGTCAAATGATTTGTTCAAGGCCATCCAACCAAGCAGTGGTAGTGTTGGGACAGGATGCCTGTGATCTGTTGGTGATGCGAGGCAGGTGAGGGCATTGATGTACAGTGTGGAATAGATGGGAAGGGAACAGAACTTTAAAAGGGCATGTCTTTTCTATTCTAATAAGTTGAAGTTTAAAGAAAAATATTTCACTCTGTACAGACTCTGCAAGCATTCTTCACAACTCCTCTGTGCTGTACTCTCTGGTCTCATTCTCTAGCAAAGTCCAGGCACATCTTTTCTCTGGCCTCCTGGACCTTTCCACCAGATGCTCTGAGGAGTTTAGTAGGCCCTGCCTCTAAAACTGAGCTAGTTGTCATTCTTCCCCTTTAAAACTGCTCAGTTTTCTGTCATTATTGCTGTGGGATGGAAGTTGTCGTGTTGTGTTCTGTAGTTTCTTCTCTGATTGCTCATATGCTTGGTTTCTGGGTCATATTAATTCTGTTTTAGAAACTTTACCAAAATCAGAATTTCCTCTTCATCTTCTCTGTTCCCATGTTAGGTGAGGCCCTCGTCACCTATTGGTAGGACAGTTGCAATAAACTCTTTCTCCTACTTCTTTATTCTAGTTTAACTACAATCACAGTTCTTTGTCATCTTCACTGGTTTTCACCCTGGCTGCACTTCAGTCACTTTAAGATTTTAAGACTTACCGAGGTCCAGGCCCCATGCTTGGAAATGGATTTAATTCACTTAGGGTAAGGGCTCTGGCATCAGCATCTTCGGAAGCTTTCTAGAGTTCTTTTGTGCATCTCCAGAGTTGACAACTATTGTATAGTTACTTTTCTGTAAGACACTTCCGATGGGTCACTCTACCACTTTATCATTGCTGTTTTCTGAATTAAGTCCTCACTCCTTCTTTGGCTTGGGAGGCCTTTATTTAGATCCTAACCATTCCTGCATGCTCATCTCTGGCTACTGCTTCTCAGTGCACTTACATGCCAGTCTCCAAGAATAGTCTGCCCCGCCCTCCTGGAACTCAGAATGCTTCTGGATGACGTAGTGCCTTTGCGCATGTTAGCTCCACCTGTCTTTCCCTTTCTGCTCTAGAAAAACAAAATTTAACCTATTATTCAGGTTATAACCTTCATTATAAAACCTTTTCTGTTACCAAATTATCACTTATCACAGTATGTTAAACTTTATCTACATATGTGACTGCCTTGCCCCTCTAGATCAGAGCTGTTCAATAAAACTTTCTGCGATGATGAAAATGTTTTACACTGTCCAATTTGGAAGCCAATGTGTAGCTAGTAGCCACGTGTGGCTCTTGAGCATTAGAAATGAGACTAGCACAATGAATTATAATTAAAATATTCACTAATGACTGCTGTTGAGGATAGCACAGATTTTGACTATGACTTCCTTGAAGGCAAAACTAACTTTTATTCTTTTCTATATTCCATGTATCACAGAGAGTGTTCACTGACATTTGCTAAATGAGTAGTGTGCGAGTTGTATCAAAAATAGCTATCTTTACTTCACACACCTCAACACACATACACAAATAAAAGTCCTACCTATGAGCATAACACTGATGATTACATTTGACTTACACAGAGATCTCTTTACTTCATTTTAGAGATGAAGAAATTGAGAATCAGAGGACTCTTATAATCTGAAAGCCTTTTTTTGTGTGTGTGGTGCAGAGTTTAAATTAGGGTACTGTTACTAGGGGTAGGGTAGTTGCATTTTTGACAGATAGTGAATCTCAATTATTATTTATAAGAAGTCTATTTGGTTAAATTCTTACAGCCTCCTTGCTCATTCTGTTTTCTTTGTACCATATTAGGAACAATAAGGTGATTTTACTTTAAAGGAACATAAGATTTTTTCCCTCAAATTATATCTCAATCATTCACATAAATAACAGTCATGATAACATTTTTTATATCTTCAGATTTTTGAACAAATACTATGCAGATGCGATCTGATTGACCTGACCTTGCTGAATGATTTTAGTGGGGAGAGGAACCAAAATTAGTTATTGAGAAACGTTGACTTTAGAAGGAACCGAAGAATTGTTGTTATTAACTCTGTCTATTGGAATTCATCAGCTTTATTCATTCAAGAAGATATATTAGTTGTACACCTGAAACTAATATAATGTTATATGTCAGTTATTTCTCAATTAAATAAGTAACTAAGTAAGTAGATATATTAAGTGCCTTTAATAGAATCAGCATATAGGTTACCAGAAAAACTATTATTGATTAGAGGATTATAATGAAATGGAATCACTGCTATATTAGGACAAGCACTGTATGCAAGTGGAACAAATAATGAAGCATAGGTCTAAAGAGAGATTGAAAAACGATTCTTGGAGGACGTGGCATTTATGCCTGAGCTATGTAGGAGAAGAGGAGGCAGAGTGATTGGCAGTAGTCTAGTCTTGTGCGAAGGCTTGGAAGTGAGAGTGCAGGGTGAGCAGTGGTGTCTATTGATGGTTGAATGGAAGTCGGGAAACAAAAAGAGGTGCGACCAGAAGACCAGGCAGTGGCTAATATAGAGAGGGGCCCTCTGAGTACCTGTGGTCATTTCACCTTGACTTTCTGTGCCTTAGGAAGCTAAGAACTTTTTAAGTAAAGGTGGGACTTAAATCTGGGAGCATGCGACATTACGCGGGCACATCACTTATGAGGTACATCCCAATGTCAAAAATATTAAGATATGGGGAAGGAAGCTATCCAGGAATTGAGAAAACTTTGAAAACTTATATGTGAAAGATTAGTTTTTCTTCTATATGGGCAGGTTTGAGGAGAGCAAGTCCAAGGGCAGGAAAGAGCCCTGGGAAGGAAATTGCAGTAGTCCATGCAAGGCTGTCTTGTGTGGGCTAGTGGGCTGAAGAAAAGAGAATGGACCTGGTATGGTTGTTGGATGCAGTGGAGGAGGCATCAAAGCTGCCTCCAGAGCATTTGGCCTCATTTACTGGTGAGTGGTGGGAACATCCACGAAGGGAGGGACCCAGGGAGGTAAACTAGTTGGAGGGAAGGAGGGTGCTACAGAACATGGTGGATGATGGAAAGCCAAAGTCATGGGGAGAGCACTTGGAGAGAAGTATTTAAGAAGAGAGTGTCAGCCCTGCCAAGTGGAGCTAATAGACCAAGTCAGAAGAGACTAAAACTGAACGCCCTTGGCAACAGAGGCTTTCAGTGCTGCGGTGAGGACTGAAAGAGGTGTAGGAAGAGAATAAATGAAAATTGAGAGTTTAGGCAACTCTTTTCAGAAGTCTGTGAAAAGGAACAGAGAGAGAAGGGACATGGGACTGAGAGAAGAATTTGCTTATTTTGGTTGAGAACGAATTTCAAAGTCTCACCAGAATCTTTTACTTAAATCTCATTTAAAATGTTTTAGAATGTTAGATGCCTTTCTAACTGGCGGTTAACTAGCAGCAAGTTAGAGGCATTTTAGAGGTAAGCAGAACTGGCAGTGGAAACACAGCAGGCTGGATTATACAGGACAGAAATCTATAAGGAGAAGAACACCCAAACGGAAATAACAACCTTATCATGGTATTCTGGGGGCCCTTGGTGTCAATAGGGTCATCCCTTCACAGCTCAAAAAGCTGTGAGGCCATCGTGGGGGGTGAAGCATACAGTGGTTGTTGGAAGTGTGTGTATTTGCCAGAGATTTCCATCAAAATGCGAAGGCTAAGCAAGTTGTGGTGCCACAGTGCTCAAGCTGTTTTCTAGACAGTGCTCTTAATGGCAGTGTCATGGCCCCTGATATAACCTCAAGAAATACAGTCATTTAAAAATGTTTCTGCCCTCTTTTTGGGTACCGTGTGATTCTGCCCTTTTTACCAAAGTTCTCCTCACCCATCAGTTTATGTGTGCTTCCAAATGGAACACATCTTTACACTCAGTAACCATGTTAATTTATGGTGTCTTTTGGTGTCTTAAGGAATGAAAAATGGGGAAGGAATACGACTTCTCTTTGTTTTACACTGAAGAGGTTTTTACTATCGCGTTTTTTTGACATTTTCCACCTTACTTTATCTTTAATTTATCTTTAGCTGGAACCGTTTTATCCATTAGCTGTATTCTAATTACCTCTCAAAATGGTCAGATTTACAGGCAACACATAACAGAAAATGCAAAAAATCAGCCAGTCTCTGCTGATATTCAACAGCAGTCTACGTCTAAATAGTGGAAAAGTTTATTTGCTTTTTCCTAGGATGTGCTAAGTGATTTTGCAGTTTGAGTGGTATGGCCTTCTAGCACTTAGGCCTGCATTTATTAAATAAATTTGTTCCCTAACTCAAGTGTTAAGTGTGTATTATGAAACCTCAAAGCCAATTTCAGTGATTGCAATGTGCAAATATTTTTTAAATTATGTAATTAAATAGGACTTGGCCTGCAAGGTCCACCAAAGTAATTTATTAATTGAATAGTCTGATTTAATTGTATGTTATTTTCGTTTATTCAGGGAAGTGCCTGCATCTCTTACACGAGGAACCTCTCGTGTGCCTGTCACTGGAGATGCAGAGGTCTCTCCAAGAAATCTTTAGCACCCATTTAAATATTATCCAAGATAAGTAGACTTGTTCCTTTTCTCCCCAAAACTGTTTTGATGTCTGAGTCTTAGCATTTTAAAGGAGAAAGAAAAAAATTCTTGCTGGGTAGAATTATTCGTTCTTTACTCTGTTTATCACTGTATTATTTTTAAATGAATCACTCTTTTCTTTTTAATTGTGCCAGTGTACGGGGTTATATAAAGTATGTGCATAACAAAAGAAACCCCTTTAATTGAATGTTAGCTACATCTAGCTATGGCTAAAGCCATGCCGTATCTGTTTCCTTAAAATGTCATTTTAAAGGTATTGTGGTTTCGGAGCAGCAGCTGTGACTGAAAAGTATGTAAACTAAGCTGTTCTTGCTCATATCATTTTTATATTCTTATGTCAGACCAGAAGGCTGCTTTAAATTTATTTTTCATTGTGTATTAGTTCTGGAGCCTGTTTTTTCTTCCTTGCGAGCATATGTTCTTTGGGGTACGCAATACTCAAGCGTTTAAGAAAATAACAATTGTAGTGGTTGAGGGGGGAGATACCAAAATAGTTTCTTATTTGAGTATTATATTTGGGAGATCAATTTAAAAAATTAACTCTCACAAAGTAGAATTTTGGGGCCTAGCATCTGTGTTTTAGGAAATGAAATAATTTAGGCATACTGTGCTAAGTCACGTGAAAGGCAGTAACTTTTAGAAGCCCAAATTGCTTTCCCAAAAGGAAAATATTTTTTGTTACTATTAAATATAGTTTATATTGCTACTTTAGAACTTTTTTTTTTCCAGCGGGGCCATTTACTTAAATTCTTAGTTAATATTTCTATATAGAAACGTCTTTGTCTCCAGAGCTTGCCTTTGCAAATTCCCATTTAATATGCGGTTGTGGATAAGTATTTATTCATACCATGTGGTACCCCACACCTGATCAAATGACAGTATGGCGTCATGTCAGCTAGCAAAATGTTTGAGTGACTTTTGAGTAATGGTGGCAGAGAAGGTATAGAGGGTCGAAGGAAATGATAATAATGGGAAACTTTTTTCCTTTCCTATGTATTTCAGCATGTATAATGCCTCAACTCTGCTGTGGAAATTTGGAACATTGGATAGAGAAATATTCCTTTTCCTAAAGAGTTATAAAAGCAGGATAGAAAGTACGAGCTATTAGAAATTTCCAGGGTAAATATAATTTGATTACATGTGTTGGTAATTTCCCTCAGAGCTCAGTATTTTAGTTTGAGAGTGTTTCACAATGATGTATTTCTTTGCAGCTTTTGAAAACAAATTTAGCCCTAAGAATTTGCGCTAAGATTTCACTGATTTGTCTTCTGAGTATAGGCCTACATACGGATGCCCCAAGTGAGAGAAGTAACTTGAGGAACAAGGTGGGCCCCCTCATGGGTCCACTATTCTTCTGGTTGCATGCCTCCCATCTCTCTCTGGGCCCCCAGGTTGTGGCTTCCTCCAGCGCATAAGGTGGCTGTGGTGGTCATTTCTTTGTATTATAGCCTTGGAAAAGGACCTCCCAGAGTATCTGGAGTGATGATCAAAATAGCTAAAAGGTATAGTACAGGTTTTGGCCCTCTGGGATGGACACTAGGCCTAGCACTGGAGCCAGGGTACTGGGGAATCACTGCTATGCCTTTGCTGATTCTGGGAAGTTCAGAGCAGTGGCTAAGCACATACTCCGATATCTTGGGTGCAAAGACTATTTTTCTAACCAGTACACACGTATTTCAGTATTTTAACAACTCATTCAGGTGGCCACTGTGTACCAGTTGGATGTCATCCCTGAGTACCACTGTTTTGTCCCACAAAAATACAGAGAAGGGAAGGACCTTACAAATTCTAGCTGGATTACTGGTGGATCCAGGAGTAGAAATTCACTCTCTTGACTTTGAGTTAAATATTCTTTCCACTTCACTTAGTTCTCTCTTAACTAAGGTATGGAAATATCTCCTTTTCCACTTATTTCAAACCAGAGTTCATTAAAAGGAATTTTCTTAGGAATAAAACAGAGAGGAAGAAATAAGATGCCTGGAAAACTGAATAGAATAAAGTTAGCTTGTTTAGATTATAGCTTCAGATGAAATGATGTTTCCAGCAACCGCATTTTCTAGCTGTTGCTTTTCCACATTTGTCAGAGGCCCCTGTCCCTTCTTTCTTCCACACCACCTCCATGGCCTCAGTCACGTACTCAATCTGCTCCCTAAGAGAAAGTAGCTTGATTAGACCCCCTCGAAGGTAACTTTCAGCTCTAAAATGTGTTCATTCTTCTCTCATCTGAGATTTTCCCCATCTAAGCCTTATTCCTTCCACTCAAAGGTCTGGGTCACACAACTGAAGCAAAAGAAATGTGAATTTTGGTCATGAATACACAGTATATCTCTCTTGATCCCTGGTCAGATTTTAGGGGGACATCCTTGTCTTTTGACATTGGTAAACTTGGTAAAGGAACTTCTGATAAATCTACAACTCATTATTATTGTTGTTGTTTATTTATTTATTATTTTTTCCGTCACTGATAAAGTTCCAGGTATGACTGGTGGCAATTTATTTCTCCACTCCACTGAAGAAGCTCATAAAAGATTGTACAGCATGGAAAGTACCTTAGCAATTAAAGAAAAGCCTGGTTCATATAAAGAGACTTGTTTCTATATGGAAAATATGAGCCCCCTTTTTTTCTTTTTTTAAATGGGCCAGGTGTGGATTAGTTCACTGAACCTTTCACCCAGCCATATTCCCGCTTGTAATTCTTCAGAGGCATAGTTCAGCCAAGTCAAAGAAACATGTTATTAAAGGTGAGCTGAAAGGCATTTAAAAAATAAACAAACTTTAAGATCCTAAATCAGTAATAGAATCTATATGCACAGATTTGAAATATACAAGAAAATGTGTTTGAATACCTTCGGGTTCCAGGCTGTATCCTCCTCCTGCCTTCTTTGGATATCTCCCCAAAGTCCTTTTTGGTCTGTGGTGGGACAAGCAGCTGACCCCAAGCTTGAATTGTAGCTCTTTTGTCGCTAACGACTTTCCCTTCTCTGAGGTAGGTGAGACCCCAATCTTAAATCTATGATTCTCCAGCTAATATTGAGGGTAAAAATAAGTACTTTGGTTTTATTTTAGCACTATGTTCTTAAGAAGTTTAAAATCTGATATTCATTTTCTCCTTTTTTCTAGTCTATAGCATGGCACATAACCAGATATTATTAACAACTTGTAGAGATGGCAGAAATGAAGCGTAGGAAGTTTTAGATTTACTTAAGCTATATTATCCCTGGTTATAATAACAGCAGCTATAATTTTTTTAATGCTCACTATGTACCAGGCACTTTTCTGAGCACTTTTTTGTGTTAATGCATTTATTCCTCAAATGCATATTATGCTCTATAATGAAGCCCATTTTATGGATGAGCACACTAGGGACAGAGAACTTAACTTGCTTGAGCTCCCAAGGCTAGTAAGAAGAGCTGAGTTTTGAACTTGGAACTTGAATCTGTACTTATAGGGTCTTGAACTATTCCAAAATAAACTATACTGTGTAGTATTCTCTGATATAATACTTAGTTTTAATTGAGCGCCGGAAAGAGCATTCATTAAGAAATAAAGATATGCATCCTATACACCCTCAGCCTTGTGTTATTTCCCTCCCATTTTCTCCGAATTAAAAAAAAAAAAATTCTGTTTTGTTGTTGTTGTTGTTGTTGTTGTTTTTTTTTGGTTCCTTTTACATTTCAGCCTGTTCTCAGCAAAGGACTGGGTATCAATCATTTGCATCCTGTTGCACTGCTTCTCCCTTGATTATCTTAAACTTTCATTGTGATGGTGGAATTGTGGAAAGGCATTTCCCCACATTTAAAATAATTGCAAAAAGTAGGAACAAAGGAGGAGAGGTATTTTAGGGGTGAGTCTTCCTGGACCACCCTTTATGAGGTAAGCAGTTCCTTCCAAGAAGAACTGGAAGCCCCAGTTCTCCATCGTGGACACAGAGCTTTTTTCAGAAACTTACACTTAGCCGAATTGAATTGTTCCCACCCCCACCCCTGCTGCTTTACATGACAGGAAAGGGAGTGAGTTCAGGCAATAGCTTCATCTGTTGCACTTTTGAGTAGCTTTGCTTCCTAGAAGACCACATTCTAAGCTTGTCAAAGTCATCTGCATGGTTCAGGCATTCTTGTTTTAGGAAGGTTAACTTGCTGAATTGAGGAAGCAGCATCACCTGTGAAAAGCCATGCCTGGCTTCTACCAGGTATCCTCCTCCTTTATCAAGTTCTGGGGCATTCATTGGAGCTTTATTGTCACAAGGATGAAAGGTTCCCTAGCATCAGTATTACCACAGCATCCTATAAATATCAGAAACCTTTGTAGCCAAGGATCCAAGAGGGTGGGTCCCCACCTAGTTCTAAATTATGTTGGCATTTCTAGTGGCAGTGAGGGAGGTGGTGACCTTTTGAAGAGCCTGGAGATGGGTCAAAGTTGAGTGTAGAAGTGAGCTGGGATCTGCAAATGTCAGGGAATTCAGGAAGAGAGGCATGGGAAAGGAAATGGGATGAAAAGGTGCCAGGAAAAGTTGCGTCATCATTTGACTTTTCTCTCGTGGCCAAAAGGTAAGTTTCTACTATCGGATCACTTGCAAGCACTGTGGGCACATACCTAGGTGCCAAGTTCTGCAGTTTAGGGACTAATAAAGTTGGGATGTAGTTAATACAGATGGTTATTTTCAGGGATGAATTTTGGGGAGGTTTTCTCAACTATACTGTGTGAATGGTTTTATTCTTGATGGTCTTTCTTCCTGGGTCAATATGCCCATAATAAAATTGAACATGGAGCCACTTGGAATATTTTCTTTGTGTACCTGGAGTGTTGGCATTGAACACAGAACAGTAGAAATAGAGGAGCTGGAATATTTTCATTCAGTTTAGGGGCTGGTTAGTGTTATTCATTCCATATATATTTGTTGAACAACTACCATGTGTAGCTACTGTTCTACACTGGGGTACAATGTGCAAGGCAGACGAAGTTCTTGCCTTCATGGAGTTTATATTCTGATATTCTGTCCCAAACTGAAATGTACACAATTAAGATTAATATGACTGGTCTTATCTGTTGCCTAAACTTTCCCAGAAAAACTGAACAAAATCAAAATCAGTTTAGCTGCAGATTGGAACCACCAGAAGCCAGATGTAGCCACGGAAAGAATATCTTAGAGAGCTTGTCATCTGGTTCCAGCTGTGCTAACCTAGGCCTGGTAGGCAGCCATGAGTTGTGTCTGCCAACTGGTGGCCAGACACTAGTGCAGGCTTAAACAATTAGCAGAATCCCTCACTCGGTGGCTGGATTCGTTGTGTGTGTCCTAGGATTACCACTGCTGTCCAGACCAGAAGCCTCTGTGGTCCTGGGCAAAAATGCCCAGAAGGGAACTGAAAATCAGCTCCTGGAGAATCTAGGCGAGGCCTTCTTATCCTGGAACGCAGAGAGGGATGCAGGGGAGATGGAAAACCAATGTCAGCAAGAAAACAGAAGTCAACCAGACGTTCTCCCCCATCCCCCATACTCTTCCCTGTAAGTCTTGATTCCAACTCAGGGCACTTGCTTATACGGAACGCCTGCCTCTAGCATGCCCCTGAAATAAAAATGGGGTAGACTGTTCCTGTGAGGATATCTCTTGAGCAATTACTATTATTAACTGTTTCCCCTTTGTGAGAATCATTTGTGATGACCTATGCTGATTTTATCCAGAGACTTCCGTTAAAAGCCTTAATTCTCACCTTTGAAAGCAATTGGATATGCCATAACTTTTCAAATATCTATTATATCTGCCTCCCCAAATACGTATATAAATAAATAAAATGTTTCAGCTTACCTGCGTTTGAAGATTGTTTTCTATGAACCGTACAGTTTCTGGTTTAATGTACCAGGCAGGCTCTGCTAGCATGTGGTGGGGAGGGGAATAAATTTGAACATCCATTGTCTAGCAAGCTCCTGACACCATAGTAGTTGCTCAGTAAGTGTTCGTTGAATGAGCCAAATAAGGAGAAATTCTAATGAGCATACTTTCAAGGATGGTAATTAAAAATGAGTTGTTACTTTAAATAGTAAATGGAGGAAACAACCCACAATTTATAACAAAAAAATTTTTTTAAAAAGCAAAGGTTTAATCAGAATAATTCTAGTATTATTTTTTTATATGGACACATCTAGTGTCTGGCTATAACAGAAAACACAATATGATAGAGATTAAGGTTTTAAAGGGGGTTTCTCTTGAGCCCGAACAGATACATCCATGTGAGGACATTTTATCACAGTGAAGTTCTTCATGGTTTTTCGAAGAAGTCCCACTCTGAGTAAGTAACGACGACAACAAAATCATTGAAGTGGAGAAAAAAATTAAGATACTAGTTTATGTATAAAAATCAACTTTTGCATTCTAAGTGCATTGTGTAAATTTGCCGTGCAGGAAACATAAGTGAAGCCATTTGGTTTTGTGGCATTGGTGTGGGCTGGCTAAGGGGGTGGGGGATAAAGTTGAGGCATGATATAGTATGAGGAGAGCCAGATGGTTGCATTACACATCTTTTGTGTTCTTGTTTGCTTCTTAAAGCAGTTGCAGAATTTTGCCCTTGGCGATATTTTCTTCGTGCTTGTATGTTCTGCTATGAATTTACTTTTGTCAGAATACTTTGAAAGAAAAGCCTTGCTCTAAAAAATTTTTTTTTAACTTATGTTATAAACTTGTGAAGTGTGTTCTTAAAAATATTTTTTAAATGTTAAGTATGTTAGTAAATAGCAGGAGGATCAGCTTTTCTTTTTCCTAACAGTGATTTCAACTATATTTTACATCAATTCACAGAAAGATTTTTATAATAATACGAACGTGGAATTGATGATGGATAGATGGATGGATTGAGATAGATCAATAGAACAGATACATTGTTATTCCAGTGGTAATGAGGCTTATCTAATTAGAGATTTTAACTTTTTTATTATAGCAGGCTCTCAGTTTGTGGTTTCTCTATTGTGTTTTATCAGCAAGTCTGACTTGGTGATATTTAAGTGAGTGTGCTTTTGGGTAGGTTGGTGGGTTTTGCTTGTGTGTTTAGTTGGCATTTATTAGAACTGTTTATCACACCACCATTGAAATTTATTCTTATTTCCTGCTATAAGCAAATTATATTTTGCGATCACCAGTGGCAAAGAATATTTAAGATGTTCTAACTGTGTATAAGGGATGATATTTTATCGCTGAATGCTTTTAATAAAGAATTGCTTTGGAGCTGTTTTTTTTCCTCCATCGTGATGGAATGCCTTGGAATAATTTAATGTCCTTTTCACAGTCCCAGTTTATCTCTCTTTTTTCATTTTTTTTTTTGCTCAAACAAGAGAGGAGCACAAATGTAGGCTCCTTGGGCGATGGTTTATTCTCCTGTAGTGCACAGATTTCCATTTTTTTTTTTTTTTTTTTTTTTTTTTGGAACCTGCAGTCCCTGATGAGAAAACAGGAAACTTACAGTCCTAACCTTATTGAAATCTCTGCCTGGTTTAGTCACAAGTCTGAAGCAACTCCTTCCAATAATGAAGCCATTGTATGCATCATATCTGATCAGTTCTTGAAATGTTTTAGTAAGTCTATCTTACAACATTATAAGAAGATAATCAGCAGACTTAGAAGGTCCCCATCTGGACTGTAGAGTTCTTTTACTGAAAGATGTTTTGCCTTTTTGAGATAGCTCTCGCGTTTCATCATCTGTTCCGCCGAGATGAAGTGCATATGAAAAGTCAGTGACTCTGAATCCATCTGTTGTTATTATTTTCCACTGATAATTGGCTTGAACAATGAAATGTCTGTGTCTACAGCCTTTGAAACTGTACACCCTGTTTATTTTCTGTAGGTCTCACTGCAACTACTCCCCCTCCCCCATTTTTTCCCTCTTCATATTCTCTCAAGCTTACAGCGAGTGGCGCTTGTGTGAGGATGACATCTTTGACTCTGTGCATCAGTATGTGTCACTCAGCATCTAAAGCTTGCATGCGGATTTTTGTCACAATCCCTATGTCTGTGCTGTTTGCTCCAGTATCCAGCACTCGTGCAGCAAGGAGCTTAGCTGGACCACAATGCATGGATCCCTTACCTGAATTGTCGTCTTTATTTCACTGTCCTCATTAAAATATTCATTTAGAGTTACAGTATCTAATACCTATGGAATTAGATACTACCTATAATTGTATAATATATTCGGTTGCATCCAGGTTTGCATGATACAGAGCATTAATATTGGATTCCACTAACAGCACTTCCATTAGCTTGCTCAACCAGTATGAGATATAGATGAGCTGGGAAGCATAACTACCCGCCAGAACTGCCAAAACAGTCATTAGAAGCTCCATTGGGATGGACAAAGGCTTTTTCATAGTGATATACTGATTAGATTTTGTTCTATGGTTTATTTGCCTCAAGGTTAGATCACTATTGTCTATGGAAGTGGGTTACAAACAACTTATTTGGAAGGTCACTTCAAGACAAAATAGTGAACAGAATAGGTATCTTTAGCTTCTGTGGGAGAACCTGTGTCTTATTCTTTGGGGCATCAGGAACCTTTTAATTTTGTTTCTTTTTTCTCCATGTTATGCCATAATTTATGTTTGAAATGGTCTTTTGTTTTTTTGTCTGTATTTTTCTTAACTTTCCAGTAAAATTATTTTTGCTTTTGTGGCAGATTGATATAGCTAGAAAATGGTGTTGTATCAAAATAAAACTCGCTTTTGAACTAGAAAGCCGCTTTTTTTTCCCCCTTGGCCAGCATAATCGCAGTACATTCTCCGAGGCTGTGAAGGAACTGTGACCTACCCTTTTTAGTCCAAGTAATAATGTAGACACATCCTATGGAATAGCAGTGCTGGATTTGCCCCCCAAGTACTATTGTGGCATTAGAAGGAAGTAAATGAACATAATCTTATTTATGTTTCAATCAAAATCATTCAATACTGCAAAAGTTATTTAAAAATAATTAAGTTACTAAGACCAACAGGTAGCTGTAACGTACAGTAAGAGGTTAGGGTGAGTGTGAGTTGACTCCATACACTGGGAAAAGGCAGTCGTGAATTCCTAGTGCCTGCATGTTTTTCCTCTAGCTTGAATTGCTCAGTTCTAAGGACAAATTATGTTGAGGTATGGCATATTTTCTGCCGAAATGGAGAAAATTGTTGACTGTAATTATGTTATTTAATTGAAATTATAAGTGGTTAGGCCACTCAGTTAAAAGCATCCTTTCTAATATATGGATAATGTTTTTAAATGAGTGGTCATGGATTGATGACATTTGAAAGGCAGGCGTTTGGGGTATATTTTTGGACGACTCAAATTATTTTCTCTAAATCATTAGTGAACTAAAGAGTGTAAAGTGGCATTTTTTGGTTTATTTAATTAGCTATGTGTGAATATTATATGTGTGAGTATATATACACATGTATGTGCATGTACATAATTATGTATGTATATGTGCAAATTTTTACACATATCTAAAATAGATCTTTCTGTAGACTCACAAGGATCAATTTATAATACGCTAAAGCAGAGAAACAAGAGGAATATATTTACCCTATATTGTGGCTGAACAATGTGATTATTTAAAACTCTCGATGAATGTTAGATACCTAAATGCAAACTACAGTAAAACTCTACTGATATGTCTTATGCCAAGTCTTTTAGGAGTAGCTGGAGATATAACAATAGCACTATATCCCCCCAGACGCCCTCCCCAGGAGTCAGTTCTTAATTACTAATGAATGCAATTCATTTTAATTGTTATTATAGCAACATAACATTTAACAGTCTCCTGTTTAGTTCTTGTCCCCTAGAACAGGCAGTGTCTCCTGTCAGAGAGAGGACAGGTAGAAGACACAGCGGGCGTCTGATTGAGCCAGTTATTCATTTGCTGAGTGTTTGTGTTTATGCAAAGGGGCCTCTTCCTGCATATTTAATCTAGAGTAAGGCAGTGGCTTTTGTTGTGTTTAGCCCACATACCTTCAGTCCTTCCTCACACTGCAGCCAGCCTGGGAGCCCTGAAAGCCCGCAGGCTTCCAAGCGCCTGTAGTTTCTCCCTCACAAACTCTCAACTTTCTTCCCTTGTGTGAAAATTGCCTCTGCGGCCCCAAAGCTTTCTTTCCTCACCATGAACCGGTAAGTGTGTGCGAAGCGAAGGCCGATACTTTTGTTTCATTTTACAAATGTTGAGAAGCCACTTTGCTGCTCTTCTGGGCGCCTCCTGACAACGGTCCCGGTTCCTGGGCTGTTGTCATTTGCTGGCACCGTTGAAATATGCAAGTACAGGTGCCTTTTAGGAAATGTGTCTGAATTTTGGACTGGCAGGGACAGGCTCTCGGGAACTTGGGGTGGGGAGGAGAAAAAGAAAAAAAGAAGAGGGAGAACAGCTTTATTATTCTTTGTCCTAACAAATCCTGTTTTGTAACTGTCCTGGAGATAATGCTGCCATTGTTTGCTAAAAGGCTTCAAACAGTGTGCAAGAGTGAACTGTAAAAAAGCAGTGAAACTCTGCTGCTGTATTGTCTATACCCGGGCCAGGGTCCTCCCCGCAGGTCTGTGCCGGAATAGGAAGGGTTCTCTTCGGTGGAAATGGAATCGTCTCTTCATTGATATTAATAGCACACTGGAGATGTTGGCCATGATGCTCAGAGAGGCGGTCTGGAGGGAAGGAAATCTGATCTTGCTAGGGGGAAGATGACAGCCTCTTGGCCCCATGCTGGAGGAGACATCCATCCAGGCTCAGCCTGTAGAGTGGCATCCTCGTTTAACTGTTTGCTCTAGGAATTTTAATTTTGAGCTGTTTTACTCTCTGGGGTCTTGCAATTTTTTGTTCCAGTGCTGTCTTTAGAAATCACCATATTCAGGGGCTAATCCAGTGTTTTTAAAAAGTGAACTAAAAAAAAAAAAAAGACTCAGAAATGGATGCACTCTGTACTTAGATCAGTCCTCCGGTATGGTGGTAGAATTTTGCTTTCTTTTAGAGTGTACTAATTTCAAAAATGAATTGCCACAGTTCAGAAGGACGAGCCATCGGAGGAAGATATGTCCTCTGTAAAGATATTTCAGGGACTAGGAATTGTGTCCAAGGTCTAAAAGAAGGAGTCTTCATTACCAGTTAACTGTTGCCTCGGTTTGAGTTACTCTTTCCAACAGAAGAGTGTGCTGTTCCCCCGCAGGTCGGAAACTGAGAATTTAAATAAAATTTTATCAACCTTATTAAAACATGTAGGGACTTCGTTCTTCTTGGGTACAAATCAGTCTAGAGACTTAGAAGCATTTATTAACAGTGAGGCTGCTAAAGGTTTTTAATAATAAAATTACAAATACCCTATATAATTGTAAGTATATGACTTTTATACTCAGTTTTTAAGGGGAAAATACTTTTTTTAATGAGGAAAAGTAACTCCGTCAGAGCACCTTCTGTGATTAGCGCTATTGTATTCTTAAATTTTGATTGATAGAGATAATAGTTTTCACTTAAAAATACAGACAGGTACTTTAACTTTCCATGACAATAGCTATTTGCATTTCTTTTATCTTTTTGTTTAACATTTGTGGGGGTTGGGATGGATTTGATTATTAACTCTTATTGCACACTAAAGGTAAATTTAAAACAAAGGCTTTGTTAGCGCTTCAAAGAGAAAACAGCAAATATTGTTTGTAGGTTTCAAAATTTAAAGACTGTTAAAGGATACCTATAAAATATTTTCACATGACCATGACCAGGGTTTTAATTTTCTGTAAGATAAGAGAGTGTTTTTTTCCAAATGAAGTGGGCCAATGTGCAGTTGCTGGGGGGCTGCCAGCCTGAAGTCATTTCACTGGCAAGCTTCTGCTAGGGTTGCCTGTACCATGTGGCTTACTTTATCTATAGTATTTCAGATTTTTCTTACTGGATGGACCCCATAGTTAGGTCCTATGATTTGATGAGGGTCCTTGAGGCTGAGGAGAAAGGAAATAAAATGTCCTTGCAGCAATGGGAGGGGGCGTTGGGAACGATGGACCCAAAGTGATAGATTTCGTTGATACAGAGAAATCAGAGAAATGTTATAACTAAACCAGCAAGCCTGGGTGGCGTCCACGGTTGCCTGTGGGCCACAGAGGCTGGATCTGCAGTTTTCTTTCTTTCCTTTGTAACTTCTTTCCTTCCTTCTTTTCCTTTTTTTGCTTTCCTATTCTGTTCCTTCTTTTTTCTCCTTTTTATCCTCCCTTCTTTTCTCTTTTCCTTCTTTCTTTTTGTAAACCTGACTCAAAATGTAGCTAGTTTTGAAGTTATTAGAAGCAGAGAAAAAACACTTTAGAGTTCCTTTCTGAGTGGATGTTCTTGCCTGTAGTGCAGACAATGAAGTAATCCTTGTATTAGAATTTTTTCAGCTAGTCAAATTTGTGGAGCTGCGCTTCTGTTTTTTCTAAGAAATCTTTGATAAACCAGACGTAAAAGCCAACATGAGTTAAGATTCACTAGTTAAAGAGACAGCAATCTCTTGGCAATTGGCCCATTTAGACCTGTTTTCTCAGATGAAGGATGCCATTTGATTGGAAGTATTTGGAAGTATGGGAAGTTTGAACTATGTTTCTGGACTTCAAGAGAAAGGGGTTCTCCAGCTAGAGAGGAACTCCTAAACTGCCACCTTTATCCTGGGCCAAGAGCTGGCTTTGATCACACTCATATCCTCAGTGACATTGATGCACAGTAGGTTCTCAGCCAACATTTGCTAGACTGAAGGTTCAGATGAAATACGTTGGCCATCCTTCACGGTCACTTTTCTACAGTTGTATCAAGTGAAATATAATGCAGAAATCCTGCTGCAAATTATTTTCTTCAGCTTTCATGAAAGAAAAGGGGAAAATACTTTTAATGGAAAAATAGAGTATATATTGAACATTTTCTGTCTTGAGAGATGAAATCACACTTCCACATTTACCTGCAACTTGGTACCAGGTAAGCAATATCAGTTGGCACTGTGTATTATTTATCACACAGATTAAATTAGGGGCAGATATACCCACAGTAAGTGTGACAGTGAAGCACTGTAGTAACCTAAGAGGTCTGCGGAGGTCCGTGGTGCACGGGTTGGAAAGGTAGAGGAAGTGGAAGGTACATTAAGTTTCCACACCTGGGGGTCACAGCTGTAGATTGGTGACTGGTATTTTCTTGGTCAGCGTCCTTATGGTGATCAAATAGCTTCGGGTAAATAACGCTACTGCAAACAATAGTGAAGTGGCCACACGTGGAATAATTCTGGTGTTCCCAGGATCTAACTGTAGAGAGGAACATAATGGAAAAATAAATAATTTCTATTTACAATATCCCTGGCTCACTTTTAAAACCTAAACCAACAGGGAACTCAAGAAAGAGAGAAAAAGAAAAAAAAATGCAATTCATGTGGTGGCAGTTTTTTTTTTTTTTATTATTTTTTTTTAAGGAAGACAAATGGGCTGCAGGGGAATATTTTTCTTTTATCTTTTTTTTTTTTTAACTTAAAAGCTTTACATAATCATTTATTTTTAGTTTTGGCAATTGTGCTGCCAGTAAGCACTCGGGTAAATAGTTGCTATATTTGATAAATAAAAGTGATTTGTTTAAAAAAGTAGCCAGTACATTTTGAAACAGAAGTGTTATACTTTAGAAAAAAGGAAATGCAGATGTTTCTCGTAGTTGTTGATTTCTGATTTTTCTAGGCTAGCAATAGTAATGATGAAAACTCACACCTTAATTTTCTTGTCTATTATATTGACACATTTCTCTTAATTTAGCATGATGGCAAACAGCTGTTGAACTATTAATCTTTTCTCAGCAAAGCTAAAAAAATACCTTTTAGATTACTTTGTTAATATATACTAAAAACTAAAATCAGCAGAAATAAATTAACGAGTGATCAAATGTGCATATGCACTAAAATTTGTGGAACTTCAAAATGGAGGAAAATACGGTTTTTTATGCATAAGTGAAAATGAAATGTAGCCAATTTTGTACTGCTTGAGTAATTATAAATTGGAGGGTCAATTGTATAATTTTATTATTAATCCTCCCCAGGGAAAAATTATACTTGTAAAATCTGTGAGGGTGAACCAGCTCGTTTGTAATTTTGCTCTTTGTTTACTTATGTACCGTACTATGCAGCAAAGAGTAGAGAAGCAGCCCAAGTACCAACCTGAAAATGTTTCGCAGGTTTGAATACAGTGCTAGAGATAGCTTTGTTCAAAGTAGGCATTTTCAGTTTTCTTTCTGATTAAATTTTAATAAGGTCCAGTTGTTTGTCAGGCCTATGTGATAGCAATATCATCTGCATTGCAAAGTCTAATATTGTAGATCTGACTGCCAAACATGCAAAAATAGATGCAACTCACTGGATAAGCATGAAAGTTAGAGTACACTCACTGGAGAACATCTCTGGTTAACAAGGAGGAAAAAAGAGGGTTCTTGCCTTGAATTGAGTGGGATCTGCCCAAGTTCACTTGCTTTCCATTTAAGATTGGATGAGTGATGGAGATGGAAATTTCTGGTGTGTAAGATTATTGCTGTGCCTTGTATCTAATGAGCTCTTGTGATTCGTGCGGACGGGGGCTGCTTTGCAGATCTTCTCGTTACCTGGAGGACCCAGCCTTCGTTGCTCTGTTTCCTTATCACCATTTGCCCTCAAACAGAATTCTCACCACTGGAGAAACCAATACTGGGGACACAAATCAACAGTAAGGCACATGATTTTCATTTTCAATTTGAATTGTTTTGTGTAAAAACAAAAAGGTTTTGGGCAGATTGCAAAGTAGTAATTTTAAGTCTCAGAGCTAGGGTTTTCCCCCACCCAAATAGTGAACATTTATGGTGAAAACCTCCAATTTCCTCTTAGAGTAAACATGAAAATTATGATTTCACTCAGAGCCTGCATTTCTTTCCAATCTTAATGGCAAGAATCTGCATACACTTGCTTGTGGAAATGTCATAAATTGGCCTCAGATCAATTCCTCAAAGATAGTACACACCGAAGTGCCACGTTCAAATTTTTAGCCCTAGTAAAGATAAGATTTAACTCTTCTCAGTGATGTTTGCCTTTCCACATTAAGGGTCAACAGCAGAAGGATAAGCAGAGATATATCCTTTATAAAATTAAAACCACTTCATTACGTATTGTTCTGAAGAATGAACAAAAAGCTATATTACCATTTTACTAAAATGTTATAATTTCACCACCTAAAAAAATTATATGAACATTTGGTCAATTGCTGTGGAATGAATTCTGTACCCTGTTGGTAACTTGATCTAAATTTTTAATAAACAAATGTTTTTATTTTCACTTGTGTCATATGTTGATCCCAGTTGCATGGGCAGAAAGAGGCAGCTCATAATGTTTCTTAAATGGATTACATACTGTTTTGCATAAAGGAGTATGGAGATGTGGGAGTAGATGTGGAATAAGGGTGTTCTATCCTTTCTTTGTGTTTTAGGAAGTTGATTTCAATAGTTTATTTCATCTGACACAACCATTTTTATTTAACTTAGTTGATCTGGTAGCTGTATGCTAAGTGGAAAATGTTCTGTGAACAGATTTCACCAACTGATTAACCCCCTCCCCTTCCCTCTCCAAACTGAAAATTGTGGTGCTTTTATTCATTCTTAAAGGTCCAGAGTGGCTTAAAGCATTTTGTCTACAAGAACTAACACTCTTCCGAAGGCGGAAAAAAATAAGCCTCTGCTTTAATGAAATTAGAGATGTCGTGGACGTTAACCAAACAGAGACATGTTCAAATAGCTGTCTGGTTTCCAAAAACAAAGGTCTATGAGTCACTTATTATTCCATGTGAAAATAAATTGATAGACGAGAAGATGAGAAAAAAGTTCATACACAAAATTTGAAATGCTTCATCTCTGCTTTTTCCATCCAGGTTATTTTTGTTGTCTTGAAAAGCTCAAAGGCGTGTGGCCCAGATGACTGGAGGTCTTGGAACTTGTTTTTATTAACTCTGAAAGTCACTTGCCATTAAACATAATTGAGTCCTTTTGTTGTCTTTCTTGCATCTATCCCAGGCAGATAAGTGGTTGCTTTCTCTTGACATTCAGATTTTGATATTCTCTTTTGTTTTCAGGGTAAGAAGTGACCTTTTGAGGTGACTATAACTGAAGATTCCTTTACAGAAGCCACAAAAGGTAAATGCAAATATGATTAGTGGGCTTATATCTAGGGCTCTATCTTCCACTTTTTGGCATCTTAATTCATTTCTCTTCTGATCTACATAGTTATCAAATATATGTGTATTTATTTGTGTGTAAGTTTGTATGCAGTATATTTTGGGAGGTCTTTAAAGAAAAGATTGCCCACTAAGTCACACTTAACTGGAGACACCAAACTTTCCCTCTCTTTGTTGAAGTTGATAATTTTTTGCTGGCGGGGCAGGGCAGCGATACAAGGATTGTTGACTTCGTAGGTTTAAAGTTAGAAAAGAATATTCACATCACAAAAGTGGTGATTTCATAAAATTAACTTGCTGCAAATAAGAGTAACGCATGTCAGTGTTCTGAGCTGAAGTGGTGTCATCCGATTGATGTTCATCTGGCGGCTTTATAATCACCTTCTTTCAGAAATTAATAGTCAGGCACCATAGCAACATGCCACATTGATGTAACTGCTGAACAGCGTGGGGCATATCCCTGTGATGTCAGTGCTAGGCTGCCTTGTTCCCTTGACCTTGCTTGAGAATCAAATGAGCACTTGATTTTAAAATTAGAAGTTTTCAGAGAGATGATTGTAGCTTGTTATGAATTAAAGCAAAGTTATATTTTCTCAAATTCACTTTTGGGAAGGGGCATAAAAAAGCACTATGGTTAAAATAGTTACTGATTCTACATATTTTCTTGATTTCAGAAGTATCTCTTTTTTGAAGGTAGTAGTCATCTTAGTCCAAGTTAGTCTCACAGTTCATTTTAAAATCTTATGTTTCTCAAGTAGCATCTTCATTTTATTTTTGAATTTTGGCCAATAATAGTTTTATTTAATTTAGTAGATTTGTGTCCATTTTAAAACAGGTTACTAGCTGGCCTTTGCTCAGATCTTGCTAAATTAAAGTTTGTGAATTTGTAAGATACAGACTCATTACTGTTTAGTTGAACAAGGATTTTTGTAGAATTTTCACAATGTGAAGATTCATAGATCAGTTTTGTTTTTAATTTTCACTCAAGGTTTTGGGTTCTAGAAAACGCTATAAAGGTATGGATTTGTTTTTCTACTTGGGTTTAGACACATTTGATTTGGACCAAAAAATTCATCTGCCTCATTTCACCATCTTCGTTGTTTAAATTAAACCTTTGTGGGAAGCACTTGATTGTCCTGCAAAGAGAATGGTCTCTTTCAGGTGGTTCTGCATGGAAAGAAAGGGGTGATCCTGGCTAGTAATTGGGGTTATCAACTCACAGCATGACTGTTGGCAAAACACTTCCCTTTGCTGAGACTCAGTGTTTTAATCTTAAAAATGAAGGCTTAGTCTATTTCAGGGATCTGCAGATTTTGTCTATAAAGGACCATACAGTAAATGTTTTCTGTTTTGTGGGCCATGCGGTCTCTGCCACAGCACCTCTGCTCAGCTGTAAGTTGTGTCTCCCAGTTTCTGTGATCCTTGTGAGATCTCAGTTTAAGGTGTTCCCCCTGCAAAGCCATGTCTGGCATTTAACTATTCTCGTGCTGTTAACAGAGGTTTCTGATGAAGCTAAAAATTATGATTAAATAAAGCTGAAAACATGGACAAACAGTTAAAATACCCATCTTGAGAGTTGTGTTATCCCCACAGCTGCAAGTACGGGCTTCAATGGGAGGTTTCTATTGTTTTCTTTGGAGTCATCCGTGAGCACGAATGACTTTTCTTCTCATTTGATGTCTTTATAATGTCCACGCTTACACCCACAACCTGAAAATGGGCACTGTTGAATTTGTGCAATGTGATTTTTCCCAATTCTGTAATATTGTTCAAAGTTAAAAATACCACTAGTGAAGGGCAAGTTTGGTTAAAAAAAAAAAAAAGTTTCTGGAATGTAACATTAGTGTTGACTAAGAGAGGTGGTCCATGGGGAGGAGAAAGAAAATGTTTTCTCAGGGACATGATATAGTATATAATATAATATCCTGAAAATAAGGCACTCTTTTTTAAATTTCAGGAACAGAAAAATTCTTCCTTCTGATGCCTCCTTTTATGACATGATAAAAGCTGAATTACAAATTTATATAATTTTTTTTTACTTGACTGCTAGGAAGCTCAGATGAAGAGATTTTGCTCAATCTATGAGTTTTTTTCAACTTCAAATTTTTTTTATTAATTTTTTTAAGTAAACTTGATTTTTTTACCCCCAGTTAACATTTTTGTTACACTTTTTTATTATAATATCAATTCCATTTGTGTTTTGACTGTCATTAAGAAAACTTTTTTAGAAATAAGATATATAGACTCAAATAAATAATAAATTGCATGTAATATTTTACCTTTTAACAAGCTCAACGATTCTTTAAAAGCTAATCTGTATATATCTTGATCTCTTATATGTAAAGAAAAAAGACTTATTAAAAATTTAAAATTTAAATAAAGATATATAAAATGGATAGAATAGTTAGGGTTTCTTCCCAGTGAATAAACCTTAAACAAAAACAAGTTCATGCTATTCAATGATGGTTAAGAAACAGCACTATCTTCCACACTACAAGAAGGATGTAGATTTCAGATGCCAGGAGCTTCTCAGTAACATTCAGCATAGATGCAAATAAATATGCCTACATTGGCATTATGGAAACAACTAGTAAGTTTATAAAAGTGGTCAGGCAAATTCAGAAAACCAGATGAAACCATTTTCCAAATTTAGATTCAAAGGTCTAATGAGTCATAAATAACAGTTATCATACTTGGTAGTGATATAACAATTTTCTTCCAGGTAGGTCTGAGCACTTTATAAGACAGGTCTAGTTGACAGCATTCCTGAGAGGTAGCCAGCAATTATTATAATCCCCACTTTACAAATTGGGAAAGTGCCCCATAGATGATTAGTAACTTATCCAAGGTCATCTAGAATGTCAAGACTGGAGATTAAAAGACAACTTGCTCTGATCACAATTATATTGATGTCATTCTATCATGGTTGCCTTAGTTCCATGATTTAATAAAAGTTTGTATATCAGTTTCTCTCTGCTTCCTCCCACCATTGACAGTTGACTTAACATGCATTTTTGCTTAAAATTTAGATACAATTTGTAAAATTCACCGTCTTATATTCAATTTTGAAAGACATTGGAAGTCCATGATAATCATCAATACCATGTAGATTGCAAGTAAGTTGTTTTTAAACATTGGACATCTTCAAACTTCACATTTTATGTGTTGGTTCAGTTTTTTTAAAATAGTCAACTTATTTGTGAGAAAGGTAAGCAATCTAAAAGAATGTATAATCATTGCAATTTTTCTCCCACCAATTTGAGGTATTTTTGTTAGATCGAGGAGTTCTAATGCATCCTATGTCTTATATGTTATAGGTTATTTCTTGGTTACAAAAAAGCTAAAAATAGCTATTCAGTTATTTAAAATATATTGGCTCTTTGGAAAGTGTATATTTATGTGCTATGAATATTTATCTAATGACAACATTATTTTGAGTTAAACTCATTCAAAATGACCTCTTTATAGCTTTTAGCATTTAAATTATGTGAGTACTAATTCATGAAGTTGTTATGAAGACATTGGAAAAGAGTGTCTTCATTGAGTTACCAATGACCACATTGGCTTAAATCACTAGTCAGTTTAGTTAAGCATGGAAATGCTACCTGCTTCCTCCCTGCCCTGACTCCTCCACTGCACCTCCCCCCTCCCCACACCCACTCCCCTCACACAACTATGCCTGGGTTTTAACAGTCAGGGTAATGATTAGGCTGATGTAGTACAGAGACCCCAACATAAAACAGCTTAAATAAAATACAAGATGACTTCTCTCATATAACAGTTTGCCTAGTTTCTCTTGATTGGACAGGTTCTTTCCCTCTTGTACTCTCTTACTTTGGGATTTTTGTGTTTATCTGCATGGTGGAAGCACAGTGAAGTCCAAGGCGAGCTATTTTTTTTTTTTAAGCAAATGAGTTAAAAATAGCATTCCTCACATCCATTGTCATGTAATTGGTAAGATTAAGGTCATATGGTCACAACTGCAGTGGCTGCTGGGAAATGTCTCTGCCCGGGTGATCATGAGTATGGGAGAATTGGAGAACAGATTTTGGGGGACAGATAGAACATATCAGCTTGATTGGTTGAATTGCGCCAATCCCATAATTTCATTCAGTCAGTCGTACCTAGAATATACGTACCACATACATATATACATTAATTCCTACTGCTGAGATTTACTAATGATGTGCGCTGAGATCATAGCACTGTGAGGACAGTCTCTGTCTTCAGTCCCCATAAGCATGAAAATACTTCCTTCCCCCTCCCTGCCCCGACTCTGCTGCCCTTTGTATTGTGGAGGGGAAGACAGACGTTATGAATGATGGTGATGATGACAGGTGTTAGGAAGGGCAAATATTGGTTGCTATAAGAATATGTCTGTAACAGGAAGACCAGGGTGCCAGGGATTTATGTATTTAACACTATGTGGAAGCTACATTAGATTAAATCGACTGTCGTATATCTTTCATGCCAATGCTATTGTGAATGTTTATCAAGTATGTTAATTTTTCATTGATAGTTTTGTTGAGCTATAATTCACACACAATACAGTTTACCCATTTAAAGTGTACTTACTTGTTCAATGATTTTTAGTATATTCACAGAGTTTGCAACTGTCATCACAATCTAGTTTTAGAACATTTTTATCACTTCAGAAAGAGACCCCATACCCATTAGCAGTCACTCTCCTCAACTCAGCCCCTGGCAACAACTAATCTACTTTCTGTCTGTATAGATTTACCTGTTCTAGAAATTTCACATTAATCGAATCGTACATTATTTTGTCTTTGGTGACTCATTTCTTTCACTTAACATAATATTTCCAAGGTTCATCCAAAGCTTTTAAATTTTTAACTGTCTACAACCTCAGATTTCAATGAGTCCATACTCCTAAATCCAACAAAATGGTGGCTTGAAATATTCTCACAAGGCCTGGATTTGGGGGAAAATTATTGTTTTTATCTTGTTTATATTTCCATAGAACTGACTTGGCCTCCCAACAGTTAAACTTCAAAATTTAAATGTTTGCATTTTAAGTTAGCTGTGTTTAAACATTGTTAACCATAATGCTAAACTAAGTTACTCTGTAAACAAGAGCTGTCTCTCTTGAATGTTAGTTTCAAAGGGAAAAAAATTTAAATATTGATTTCTAGAGAAATATGTTCAATAGAGTTCTTTTTCAAGCAGAAGTCACTTGTTGAAATGTACATGAAGACATATTTAGTAGTAAAGACAATATTTGCAGCAATTATCAAGTAGCCATATTTTGTACAGTGAACAATCAACAATATAAAACCAAATAAAAAATGGTTTTATTCATTTTTTCAAAATAATTTTTTGCTCTTCCATCTGCTAAGGGCACAGATATCCCAACTGCTCACCTTGAGCATCTTATCAAGAAGTTCTCAGCTTAGGTGACACAATTTAACAGTTTAACAGAGATGTAGGAAGTCTTGCCTTTCTTTGGGAATCCAAAAACCTCAGGAAGAAATTTGAAGCCTAACTGTACAAAAACAATACCTTTTTTTAAGTGTAGCACATCTATGTTAGCCTAGACTGCATACCTCTTTGTATCTTGTAGCATCCAGGACCTTACAAGAGCAAATGATATATTGATAGTAAAGATCCATATTTATTTTTACTCCATTTCAAAAATTGACACCTTCTGTCCAGGGCTGAGTTTGGATTTGAAGTTTATGGTATTTTTTTAAAAGACCGTTGGTGACTGAGATTTTGTAAATAGAGAATGAAGATTAATCATTTAAGTTTGTGCCTCTCTTTCATTGACCTAAATTATTGTACTTCCATGGCCTTTGCATTGGGGAGTGGGGGGAATGAAAAACTTGAAATCTTTCTGTACTATTCAAGTGGAGTCTTCTGAAGTGTGAAAATTGTGCAGAAGATTGCCCCTTGAATTTTTATATTAGTATATATCTAGTATATAAGTATAGGTAATTAGATGTTTTGTTAATTATCTGACATTGAAATGAGTTATTTAAAATTACCTTTTAATTGAAAAAAAGCCTTGCATCATTGGATGGACTGTGGTGATTTCAGTCCCTGGATTGTCAGGGATCTTTAATTCCTCAGCCTTCCCTCCAGGCTTCTCTTCTTTGGAACTCGATTTCCCTTGCAAAGGGTTCTGAGCAGTCATTTTCTAGAGGAAGTGTTCTAAAACCCATTCAGATTACGTACTTTAAGTTTATTTAGAACATGATTTTCAAAGTTAGGACCTATTTGTGGGGTAATGGGTTGTACCCCCAATTTTTTAAATCAATTGAATAAGTATACAATGGATTAAAATAATATAAAGTGGACTAGACCTACCCTGCCAAATGTTAAACCACTAGGCACTTGACATGTAGCTAGCCCAAACTTACATGTGCATTAAGTGTAAAATCCACAAGGTATTTTGAAGACTTTGTGTGGAAAAAGGAATGTGAAATATTTGAATAATTTTTATTGATTACACGTTGAAATGATCATATTTTGGATATATTGGGTTAAGTAAAATAAATTTTTTAAATTAATTTCAACTGTTCCTATTTACTTTTTTTTTGGCATGGTAATAATTATTTATGTAGAGGCATTGTACTTCTATTGAACAACTTTGCTCAGATGATGGTGAATATAGCATTACCCTCTGTTCATGGCTCTATGGGGTGAGGACTGGCAGGAAAACATAATAAATAAATATGAGCTAATAGATGCTGTGGTGAAAATACAGGAGGATAAGGGAGGTCACATTTCCAGAGGGTTGCAACTGGAAATAGTGATTCACAGGCATTTAAGTAAAGATTTGATGTATTGTAAAGAGAGCAAGTTGGCTAGTGTGGCTGAAGCAAAGTCGTCAGCTGGGAGAGTAGTAGGAGATGAGGTCAAGAAGGAATGGCTAGACTGAGTCAAGCATTAAAGCTAATTGGACTCTTGTTTTTTTAGTGAAATGTGGAGACATTGATGGGCTTTGAGGTGGGAGAAGATCTGACTCATGCTTTAAATAGATCACTGTGGAAGCTGTTTTGAAAATAGGTTCTAGGTGGGGGAGACAGTAGGCAGAAAGACCTGTTAGGAGGCCACTGGAATAATCCAAGAGAGATATGATGAAGGCCAGGATCAGGATGGTGAGAGGTGGTGAGAAGTGGTTAAATTTGATATTTATTTGAAGGTACTGAGCCAAAGGATTTCCTGGTGGAATAGGTATGGAGTTTGAAAGAGCTGCATCAGAAATGACTGCCAGTATTTTTGTCCTGAATAATGGGGTCATATCAACTGATGGATTGCTTGTGGGTTCAGAGGAGTGAGAACACCGAGGCTTTTTGGTTCAAGCAGTTGCTGGAAGGATAGAACTGCTATTGAAATAGAGATGCCTGTAAGGTAGTGGGTTTGAGGGTGTTTTAAAAATTCACTTTCACTTATTAAAGATGGTAAGGCAGGTTTTATTTGGGATCATCACAGTAGGTGTAGGGGACATTACAGTGAGATTTTATGTGCAAGAAAGAGAGATTGAACTCAAGTCCAAATACAGCATGAGCACGTGGGGATTTATAGCCTATGAGCAAGGTGTGGGTCAGTGGTTGGAAAATTATTAAGAGGAAACATCAAGGGTAAGGAGAGGATCCTGGCTAAATAGGCCTAGCGAGATTCTTGCTTAAGACAATTCAGGTGAACAGACATCACCTGGGGACTGGTGTAGAATGAGGAACCTGATCAGATGTGGAGGGGGAAGGGTTCTGGTTGAACTAATTTAGCAAGGTTTTTGCTAAAACTGGCTTTATAAGGAAGTACATCGATAAGTTTAGGAGCCTGTCTAAAATGTAGTCAAGCCAAGACTCTTTGTCAAGCCTGGATGAGAAAAGCAAGGGAGAACAGGAGTATGACTGTAGACATGTATATAAGGTTTGAGCTGTTTATTATTCACTCAGATCAAAAATCAGATGGGTGTTTGAATATGAAATTCTAAAAATGTCCTAGGTAGGGCTATAAATTGAGGATTTATAAGCATATAAGTGATATTTAAAGGCATGAACTGGGTGAGCTCACTAAGGCAGTAATGGTGTAGATACAGAAGAGAAGAGCACCAAGATGCAGGTTTTGAAGCTAACACCATTTAGAGGTTTGATTGCCAGATACCAAGAAGGAGGAGTCAGAGATGGAAGGAAAATTCAGGGACTGTGGTGAACCCATTGATTACATCATTTGAAGGAGGAGAGCATTGTCAGCTGTGTCAAATGCTGCTAACAGGTCAAAAGCAATGATGACGAACTGACCATTAGGTTTGCTAACATGGACATCATTGATAACCATAACAACAGTCAAAAATGTTTGAATCTCATTCTTATAATACATACTGGCTTCATACAACTACTAGTCTGCTTATGGAATTTAGGCATTTTGAATGAATTTTCTAGAAGTAGTGTCTGTTCAGCACAATTTTTTTGTTAAGGTTATCACATGTACCTCCACCATTTGCAGCCCCCCATGGTCAAGAGGCTAACTCTGATGTTTCGGTCACAGTATATAGCCTGTGGAAAGTGATCAGAAAAATTTTCAGTGCTACATAAAGAAATCCTGTGCACTTTGCTCCTTTCGACTCATTCTATAATCCGATGGTTTAGATACTAAGTTTAAATCAAAGGCAGGGGAAAAGGGGAATATAGTTACATCCCTAACTTAAAATATATTGTTTTTAATCATCTAAAGTACCTCACAGTTTGGTGTGGTTAACATAGTCTCTAGATTAGTAAAGTACTAGTTTATGCCTAAGCCACATGTCAGTCTGTCACCTTTACCTTATACTAATATAGGTAGCCTTTGATGTGTTCATTAGCCTTTCAAGTTAACTAAGAGCATCAAAGACTGTAGCTTATTCAAAAAATTTACAACATGGTTGAACATTTTTGAGATTTCTGGGCTGGTCCCAGATCTTCAAGCATATAGAAGTTGTAAGCAAAATAAGGGAAAACATGCATTAGACTTTGGATAATAAATACCACTAAGGTAGTTTTGGATGAAGGAAGAACACTTCTTCTTTGGAAAGATAACATGTACATTTTTTTCTTACTTGTTTTTCACTATAAAATGTCATTAGAGGAAATTAGGAAAGCATGAACGTATAGAAAGAAAATGCATGAAGAATAATTTCACTGGTGGCCTCATCTAAACAGTTCCACATTTTATCTACAACTTGCCGGTATTTCATATATATAGTTTTGTTTATATGTACCTATATTGTATATACTAATTTTGTTTCCTGCTTTAACTTCAAAATAGTATAAGTATTTTTCCAAGTTATTGCGTATTACATCTAAATCTTATTTTTACTATACCTTGGTGATTTATATTGTTGTGTTATCTATTTCTGTACTAGTGGGTCTTTAGATTCCTTCTGGTTTCATGTTATTACCAGTATGTCTTCATTAGGCATCTCAAGATAGCTGAATTTCTTGAATTAGTTTTAAAAATGATTTTGTGATTATAGTTTCTCCATCAATTTCTCTCTCAATTTTGAAGTAATAATAAAATTAATTTGAGGCACATGAAATCATACCCTGGCATTGACTGCATGTATTTTCCATGATATCATGAAGTACAACTTGTATTAACTGCCGTTTCTCAACTTTAAGTTGCTAGGCGTTTTCCTTTTTTGATCTGAATTGTCTTTTGATATTTTCCAACTTCTCCAACCTGATTTTAAGAATGTGAGCTAGAAACTTGTGTCCTTTAAGGGATAGCTAATAAAAGACATCTTTTCATTTTTTTATTATCCCAAACATCAGTCCCTCTCTTTTCCCAGAGCAAACCGTTCATTTAATTTTGATTGCATTTGCATCTCCAAAATTTGATTGGGTTGGGTTTCAGTCAGTTTACTCTGGAAATTAAAATGTTCTTACAGCTTTTAAAGTATAAAATTCAAGTTCGCTTATTTGCCAATTTATTGAGTTTCTACAAGGTTTGCTGTGTGTTTAAAATTGAACTGTCTGCCACTATCCTTTGTGGCCACTTCACAATCTAGTTCTAAAGTTACCAATCAGCCATTGCGTGAAGTATCCTTAGATCTGTAGCTTCTGGGAAGACTAAGGAACATTTGACTTCTCTGGTCCATTCCTTACTGAAGATGAAACTGAGATGTGGAAAAGGAAAATGACACATTCCAGGCTGTTGTGTAATTGTCTCCCTCTGTGTTGGGAATCCCTGTCTTTTCTCCTATAACCTTTCTTTCCTTTTATGATATAATATCAAAAACAAGTAGAAATATTAAAACTTGATTATTAAAGAGTTAACTATTAAAAAAATACCTGAAGAGGAAGAGAATTCAAGATGACGTAGAAGATAGAGGCTGTACATGCCTCTTCTAGAGACCACACCAAAATTATAACAAAACTACAGAGCAACCAGTATGCTGAGTCACCAGAGGATTGGACGAACGGAAGACCTACAACCAAGTCACCTCAAATAACAGTTCACCTCAAGACCATAGGAGGGGCAAAGACGCGAAATGGCCTCGTCCAACAGTCATGTGTGGTGATTGAATCAGGAGAGCTGTCTTGGCTGCAGAGCCACCTCTCCCACCTGAGGAGCAAGGACTCCTAGCCTTGCATGCGCTCCCCAGCCATGGGGTCCAGTGCTCAGAATAGAATTCCCCACAACTTCTGGCTGTGAAAACCAGTGGAGGTTGTGGCTGAGATGGAGGGCTGTGTGAATAACACACATTCCTCTTATAGGGCTCATGCCCAGTCTTACTCACTGATCGACTCACTTGCTCTGAGATCCAGTGCTGGGGCAGCTGCTCAAGAGGCGCCAGGGACACAAGGGAAGTTGCTGAGCTGTCAGGCTTCAGGGCGAGGGCTGTGGGAGCAACTTGCACCCACATAGAAATGCAGGCAGAAGCCATCGTTTCTTTGTTGACTCCTCCCCCACGCCCAGCCTGCAGATGCAGGTGCCATCAACCTGGGTAACACAGTTGCTCTACTCAAGGGATTCCCTGAGACTCTGCCTCTCCCAACTTGTGGGCCCACCCAAGTCACTTTCAGTGGTTTGTTCCACATAAACAGGCTGTCTTGGCTTCTGCTGCAAACTTTCATAAAATCTCCCAGACTCAAAAAACCCCTAAAAAAAACATCTGGCCTTGGCATGCCCTCTAACCCTTAAAAAGCAGCCTCAAACCCCACACTAGCCAGCCTCAGTATCTGACTTGGCCTTTGAGGCATTTATTAGCCAAGTATTGGTAGCAGTCATATGTGCATATATGGATTGCCCAGTGACTCTTACCAGGGGGCCCCAAAGGTACGCAGGCTGTGGTTGAGGTTGGACTGCAGCCAAACCCCTTGCAGGTCTGTGCCATAGGGTCCCACAGCATAGCTACTACATAAGGCCACTCTACATCATAGGGGTACCAGAAAGAGAAGAGAGAGAACATAGAATTGAAAACCTATTTGAAGAAATAATAACAGAAAAATTCCCCAACTTGGTGAGGGAAATAGACATGCAATTCTAGGAAGCTCAGAGAGTCCCATATCAAGATACATCGTCAGTAAAATGCCAAAGGTTAAATTCAAAGAGAGAATCTTAAAAGCTGCAAGAGAAGAGCAATTAGTTACATACAAGGTAACATCCATAGGACTGTCAGCCGACTTCTCAACAGGCTAGAAGGGATTGGCAGGATATATTCAAAGTGGTGAAAACCTAGGACCTACAACCAAGATTACTTTACCCAGCAAAGTTATCATTTAGAATCCAAGGACAGATAAAGATCTCCCAGATCAGAAAAAGCTAAAGGAGTTCATCACCACCAAGCCACTAATACAGGAAATGTTGAAGGGATTTCTTTTAAAAGAAGACAAAAATATGTATTAAAAGTCTAAATAAAGAATGACAATAACTACATATCTGCCAACGAGTACTTCAAATGAAAAAGAATTAAATGCTCCCATCAAAAGATAGGGTGGCTGAATGGATAAGAAACCAAGACCCTTACATATGCTACCTACAGTAGACTCACTTTAGATTGAAAGACACAGACTAAAAGTAAGAGTATGAAGAAAGATATTTTATGATGGACCTAGAGAGTGAAGTCAAATACAGGAAGACAAATGCCATATGATCACATGCATATTTGGAATTTAAAGAACAAAACAAACAAGCAAAAACAACTCATAGATACAGAGAACATTTTCAAGGTTACCAGATGGGGGCATCAGTGAAAAAAGAGAAAAGGGTTAAGAAGTACAAGTGCACAGTTACAAAATAGTCATGGAGATAGAATGTATACCATAAGGAATATAGCCAATAATATTGTCATAACCATATATAGTATTGGGGGGACACTAGATTTATTGGAGTGATAACCTTGTGAGTTACAAAGATGTCTAATCACTATATTGTACACCCAAAACTAATATAGTATTGTATGCCAACTATATCTGAAAAATAAAAAATTAATTTAAAAAAAAACTGGTAGAAATTAAAATGCATTTCTTTATGTTGATGGCTCTTTCTTGGATTTGATTTTCAACACTCTTCTGCTAGCTATGTTGAGGGGAATTATTCCATTTACAAGTGTTTCAAAATATTAAGTATGAAAAGCATCATTTAAAATGTTAACCTCAGAAATTGCCCACTTTTCACTTTATCTCTTTTCCCTCACTTCCTTCTTCCATCAAGCTTCCAAAGCTTCTAATGGTCTTCCTGCTTCTTTTCCTGCTCCTTCCTCTGCCTCCCTTTTCTCACTCTGGTCTTTCCCTCAGAAGCCTACCATTTAGTTAGTTTTGTTGTTTGTTTGTTTGTTTGTTTTAACAAAGCCCCTTGACAAAGATATATATAAAGTTAGAATGCTCCTGCTGGTCAGCAGTTACTGTGTAATTTTCAATAGTTTTAGTGTTTTGTATGGCATGAGAATTTAGGAGTTCATTCTGTCTTTATCTGACTACTTCATTCTAATGAGCATCTCCTTTGTGACATGTGTTTTGCCAAGGGCTGAGGCACGGGAAAAGGTATAACGTGTGTTGCTCATGTTTTCTGAGGTACACAGTATTCTAATTGATCTGAATTGCTTGTGCTGAGGTCTTGCGTCCTCTAGTTCTAGAATGGAGCTGACATTCTCTTTCTTTCCTTCTGTGAATTATGGAAAACTAATATAGAATTGTCATCAGGAAAGGTAATGGAATTTCATTACCTACATTCTTATGATATTATTAGTAATAGAACATAGATTAGGAAATCCTCATGAACTTCATTTTTGGTATGATCACAAGTCTAAAACCCATCTTAGGGGATTTTAAATTATAGAAAATATATCAAACATAAAAAGTATAAATAATCTAGAATCCCGACACTGAGAATAACATATATTTTCTCTCATTCTTCTTTCACTGAATATACACATTTAACAAAATTGCAGTCACACAGTATATAGAATTATGTATCCTTTTAAAAAATTTCACATTACATGGTGAGCATTTTCTTATATCATAAAGTATTGCTAAATACATCTTAAATGACTGCATACTATATTATTCTTTCGGATATAATAAAGTTTAACTATTCTTAAATGTTTGGTTGTAGAGGTTTTCTGTTTTTCTGTATGTTGCAGTGGGCACATCTGTGCTCAAACATTTGTCAATTTCCATTTCTTTCCATATATTCTTGAGTGGCAAATTATTAGAAGAAAAGTTAGAGAATTCTTACAGATTTTCCATATATCTTATCTTACTTTTCAAAATGCACCAATTTATACTTCTACCAATACTGAATGAGAGTATTTATTTCACTGCAACTTTGCCAACAACGAGTTTCAATATTTTTTGTTATTCTCGCTTAAATCATAGGGGGGATAAACATGTATCTCATATTTTTTTGTTGTTCAGATGGAGATTAGAAGTTTTGTTTATTTAGGCGGTTCATATTTTTTTCTTTTAATTGTTCATAATTTGGGGGGCTAGCCAGGTTTTAAGGAGTGGGAATGAGGGAAGCCAGGTGTTGAGACAGAGGAAATTCACAGAGTGCTACATTGCAGCTTAGATCTGAGTGCCAAATTGTGGAGGGATCAAGCCATTGGCACCTAGGTACTCCTGAAATCAGATGGGGAGATCTGGGGTCCACACGCTTTTCAAAAACTTTGATCCTTTACATTCATTTGTTTATTCATCGGCTAATTATTGGGTGCTTACTTGTTACAGGCATTATTTTAGGCACCTGGGATATATTAATAAACAAAAAAGAAAGGCTTGTCTATAAATGAGGTAGATGTACCTCATTGCTTCATGGTGAGGACAGATCTGCATAAAGCTGTTAGCATAGTAAGGGTAATTGTTCTTATTGCTTCTGCTATTGCTCTGTTATCAGCAGCTCAGATAAAAAGCAGTGTTCAGCCAGGTCCCATATATAGTTTTCTTATCACACATGGAAAGGGAACACTGTTCTAGGTCCTGTGCTGCCCAACCCACGAAGCTTCTCTCCATTTCTCTTTTGTCCCCTTTACCGAATGAGTTGGTATCCTCCAGCCATGTGGTTCCAGAAGCCCTGAGAGAAGCTCGACAGTGTCCAGGTAAGTAGTTAGACTCGGGGGACAGACTGATGGACTTCAGGGAGCTCCTCCCATTCATATCAATTTAGTAGGGGTGTTGCTGCAGGCTGAGCTTTAAAGAGAAGTGGGGGCACTGGCAGTGGTACCCCCTCTCTGAGTATTTTCTCTATTAGGCTGTGAGCTCTGTCAGTTGATTCTCATCAACCCCTGAATGAAAGAATTAAAAATAAAAAAATACGAAAGGAAAATACACTCCCTCTCACTTTCTCAGTCCTCTCGGAGGTCTTCTGAGCTAAGTACTAATGAAGGAAGACAGACCAGGACCACACTTGCATTTCTTTTTGGCTTTTCCTCATTCCAGGACTGCGCTTGGAACCATACTCCTGTTGTGCATGCACCTGGTTCCTGTCACCACCATTTCAAAACACAACAGGTTTTTAGTTGAAAAATAAACATTTCCGATGCTAAAATTATGAGAGCATAGCTCATTGTCTTGTGCTTCTCTGAGAGGTATGGATTGGGGTAGGCAAGCCTCTTCTAAGTTTGGATCTGTCAGTTTGAGGGTATGGTCCCGACGGTCTCAGCTGGTGCCGCCATCTGTGAAATGGGAAGAATGAAAGGACCTGTTTCACAGGTGTGCTGTGAAGATTATGTAAAGAACGGTTTGGTTAAGAGTTCAGGTTTAAAATTCTACACGGGAGGCCCAGTGCAGCTACTTTTCAGCTTTTGTGATCTTGAGGAAGTAACCAGATTTCTCTGAGTCTTTTTTTCCTTATCTAAAAAAAATAGGGACTAAATTAGTATCTCCTCTTTGGAGTAGTTGCAAGATTAACTGAGTTATTCCAAGTAAAAAGTGCTTAGAGCAATGCTTCATATACAGCAAGTGCTCAGTAATGTTGGCTCAGTAATGTTAGCTATTTTTATTATTAGCACAGTGCATGTAATGTAGTACGTTCTCAAGGATGTTACTACTTTTTACTATTAACTTTAGAGATAATGAAAACATTTTTAAATGGCTGTTTTTATTATGGAGAGCCTATGGAAATCAAATGTAATGGGCATCCTGATACCTTTCTCTGGCCCAAAATAGAAAACAGAAACTGTAAGATCCTAAGTAGAAAGGAATGGTTTCTGAGATTTTAAGGATGCCATTATATTTTTAAGTCATTTTCGTCTCTTGCTCATTTCCCACCTGCTATCAAAAGGTAGGAGGTGGGGCAATCCAGATGGACCCTGGAGGCTCTTTTTTGGGAATTTTGTTCAGTCTTTTAGCTACATTATAGCTGAGATTTGAGTGCTAATTGCAAAGGGCCGGACCATTGACACCTGCATGCTCCTGAGCTCAAATAGGGAGATCTGGGGCTCACCAGCTTTTCAAGACCTAAACCATGTGACCAAAGAGTGTGAAGAGTTTTTCCAGGACTATGCATGAGATTCATCAGCTCTACCCTGATCTTATATAGAATATATACAGAGAGACTATGTGAAAAGAGCATTAGCCTCATATCCCGAACACTTCACATTGAGGAAAGTGAGTAGAAACTACAATGAATATTCATGTGTCCAAGGCCAGAGAGAGAGAGAGATAGACAACAGAAAGACAGAGACTGAGAGAGAAGGAGAGAAGGGAGGGAGGGCAGAGAACAGGAATTCTTATCTGGGAGAAAGTGAAAAAGGCACTTTTTCACTACTCACATGTGTTTTTAGGGAGCAGGGCTTGGCTGTTTGGCAGACACTTGACAAGAATGACCTTGCCCCCATTGTTATGCAAAGAAGTGTATGTATGTACATGCACATGCACACACGGGAGGTGGCAGCAAGCCCTTCCTCTGAAAACTACAGAATCTGTCATTTCAACAAGGGTATAGGAAGTCATCAGGAGGAGTGCCTCATATATGAAGCTTTCAAAATGTATAGTTTGCTTTTGCTTATTCATAATAAGTCTTAGAGTAACAACAAACAGTAAGAAAAACATAAGTAAGAAAGTCAGCATTACTTCATATTAACTCCTCAGGATCATGACACAAGGCATTTTGAAGATACTTATAATTCTAAATCAATCAATCAATCAATCTCTTTCTCTCTCTTCCCTCCTTCCCTCCTTCCCTCTCTCCTCCTCTCCCTCTCCCTCTCTCTCTCTCTTTTTCTCTCCCCCCTCCTCCATCCCTCCCTCTCCCCTCTTCCCTCTCACTATCCTCTCCTCTTTCTCCTCTTCCCTCTCCTCTCCTCTCTCTCTCCTTCTCTTCCCTCTCCTCTCTATCTGAAGACCTCCCTGTCCCCCTCTCTCCCTCCCTCCTTCCCTCTCCTGTCTCTCCTCTCCTCTCCATCTGTTATTGAATGGATAGGGTCTGTCTAGTATGGTAACCGGTTCCCACAAGAAGGTTTTGAGCAGTTGAAATATAGATTGTCTGAACTGACATTTGTGCCAAATCCATACCATACTTTTACAAAAGAGACTATAAAATATCTGTTAAGTTTAAATTTTGATTACAGGTAAAATATTTTAGATATATTGGATAAAATATACAATTAAAATTTCATTTGTTCCATTTTTCTTATTAAAATGTATCTACTAGAAAATTTTAAGTTACATTGTAGCTCACATTCTAGTTTTATTAGGTAGTTTAATTTGATAGTCTTAATGGGATTATGCTACAAGTTTCCTACTTTTTAAAAATTTAAAAATACGTCGCCAGTATCTTTTGTAACAATTCATGTGTGGCAACATTATTATCACCTTGCAGCCATGTGTAGGTATATCACAATTTAACTAGTTTCACTTTGTTGGCCATACAAGTTGGTATACAACAATGCTGGTGAACAAGTTTGTATACTCATCTTTACAAGTCTGTCTGATTATTTCCTTAGGACAGGGCTTCTCAACCAGAGTACTGGATACTTCTTTGCTATGGGAGACTGTTATGCAACAAAGGATTTTTAGCAATATCCCTGGCTTCTACCCACTAGATGATAGTAGTAATCCCCATCCTGCCATATGGATGACAACCAAAACATCCCAGACATTGCCACATGTCCCCTGTAAGGACAAAATTACCCCAGTTGAGAAACACTGGCTTGTGGCAAATTATGAGAATTAGAAATTCTAGGTGAAAAGGTATATGTACTTGAAATTTAGATCGGTAGGTAGATAGATTTTAATATATATATTGATGTATTTTGAAAATTTTTAGAAGAGTAGAACCAGTTTATATCTCTATTAGCAGTAACAAGTATCCCCATTAAATGCCTCCAAGGGATTTAAGAAGGGATGGCTGGGTATTTAATTGTTATTTTATTTGTTGGGAATTTGTTTAATCAGATTGCTTTCCAGATCAGCCTTTTTTAAAGACTATGGTGAAGGCAGTCTAGATAGCAAGGGTGGTTTTCCTCTGCTCAGCATGACCATGGCATTGGCTTAGGTAACTCACATGAATACATTGATCTGGAAGCTTAGCGGTGGCTGGGACTTCCGAAATGGCTTCAATTACATATTTGGCGGTTGATGCTGGCCTTGACTTGGTTCTCTGCTTGACTTATTCAGCATGATAGACTTAATGTGACAGAGGAAACTGCCAGATTTCTTGAGGCCTAGTCTCACAACTGACAGCAGCACTTCATTTCAATCCATTTGTCAAAGTATGTCACATGGCCAGCCCACACCCAAGAATAGGAGAGAGCGATTTCCACCTTCTTGTTGGGTATGTGTGTACAAGAAAGGGAGGAATGGTTGTCAGCCAACTTTGGGGACAACCTACTGCAACTTTCCAAGCACAATTTAAGGTCCTGAGAATAGAGCACTCTATGATACTGAATAAATTCTCACTCTTACGACCTTAAGAGACAGTAAGCAAATAAATAAACTAGAGCAGTATCAGATTTAATTTGCCAGGCAGTGAACTAAAATAATGGTGTAGTAGAGAGTGGACGAATAGGTGAGTGGCCATATTAGACTATTGGATTGTCAGGAAAAGTGTGTCTGTGGAGGTATGTTGAGATAAAAAGATGAAGCTGGACATGGATCAGGGGGAAGTGCATTCCATGCAGGAACAGCTAGTGCAAAGTCCACTTTGTGGCATGCTTAAAGAAGTGAAAGAAAGCCAGCATGGCTGAAGTCTGGTGTGTGAGGAGGTGACGAAACAAGCTGCATAGGACAGATAAACATGGCAGGAAGCTGTGGCGGCAAACAAAACTAGAGGAGACTGTAATTTGGCCTGTGATGTTGATGGTGGACAAGCATGGAAAGAAAGACTTTAAGAGATTATTTAGGAGTTAAAATTAGGTGACAATCATTGATAGATTGAGTAAATGATGTGAGGGAGAGGGAGTTGTTAAAGATGACACCTCAATTTCTGATATGAACATCTGTGGATGGAAGTAGTGTTGGCTGAGTTAGTTGTTGGGAGAGCCCTTGTGTGGACTAAGAAGATAAGAGAGATTGGATTGGATACATCTCAGGTTTTTAAAGATGGAACCACTTTTCATATATGATAAAGACTGAATGTTTGTATCTCCCCCCACCTAATCCATACATTAAATCTCAATATCACTGTGTTTGGAGGGAGGCCTTTGGGAGGTGACTGTGCTATGAAGGTGGAACCCTCTTGAATGGGATTTGTGCCCTTTAAAGGGGGCCCCAGAGAGCTCCCTTACCCTTTTCTGCTTAGAAAGGACACAGGCAAAGATGACCCTCTGTGAACCAGGATGTGGGCTCTCACCAGACACCTAATCTGCCCATGCCTTGCCCTTAGAATTCTCAGCCTCCAGACTGTGAGAAATAAATCCCTGTTGTGTATAAGCCACCAGTCTATGGTATTCTCTTATGGCAGCCTGAATGTGCAAAGACAGTGTACTTTTTCTTTCCTGTAATCAGAGTCTAGAAATTCTTACAGCAGCAAAACTGAGTTTATAGACTGCCTTTTGAACCTCGAAGTTATTCAGAAAGACTTAGTCTTACCAAGTGCTTTGATATTTTGTTCAGAAAACGTAATTGCTAGAGACCGTGAAAAGAAAGTAACCCTACAGCTTAGAAAAAAGAGGATGGTAGAAAGCAGCCAAGCATCACTGTTCCATACTTCCTCATGAGTCTGTGGAATTTGCTTATGAGAATAAATGTGTATTTCATAATGCAGCAATTTGATTTCTTTTTAATCATTGGCTTTGTAGTTTTGATGATTTTTCAGGCTTGTTAATTTATGCTTTCTACCTATCATTTGTGTAAATTAGCAAGGTTTAACTATAAATGAAAATGTCAAAGTTATTATATTATTTAAAATTAAAGAATAATTAGACTGGAGGAAAACAGGCTGAAAGAATGCTCCGGGATATGTTAAAGATGGGAAAGGACAGGGGAAAAATGAAGAAAAGATAGTGTGAGAAAGGCTGAGGAACTCCTCCAGCTTCCAGGGATAGAGGCTTGTGATTACCGTGCTGCCTGGAAGTCCACTGGTGTGGGATGTACCCAGAGCCGTAGGTATACCATCAGGTGTAGGCTCAAATAATTTTTCTCATAGGCCTTTGAGGTGTGGCCATTTCAAAAAAGGGTGGTGGTGGGAATATTTTACCAGGTTGTTTGGGTTCTGCTATAGTAGATAACAGCTGATACCCCAGAATTGTGCCTCTCTGTTTTGTTTACAATGTCCATCAAGGGCATCTGATCATCTGATCCTATCAGAAAGATGCCAGTAAAAATGAAGCCCAGGTATAGGGTATGTGAAAGGTAATGGGGGTTTATTTTTCTAGCTGGTAAGGTTGTTGACTCTTAGTTCACAAATGCAGAAAACAGCTGTTGCTTCCAAAGATGTATGCTCACCCAGCTGATAAAAAGCCTGTTTGTGGGAGCAAAAGCAACAAAATTCTCTAAATGTCTGGCAGGAGGGAATCGTTAAATTATGGTTCATTCCTGGGGTCCATCCCAATGCAGCTATTGAAAAAGAAAACAGACCCGTATGTGCTGATATGGTAATATCTCCAGTATATATTAAGTGGCCAAGTGGTTAAATATACTACTGTTTGGGTAGAAGGAGGAAAAAATAAGTATACATTCAAAGCACATGTATAGGAGATTTTTGGGAAAAAAGACAAGACACTGCTAATGATGGTTGCCTTTGGAAGGGGAAACATGATTGGTGGGGATGGAATTCATTTGCCCCATTTACTCATTTACACTGTTGGATTATACATGTATGAGTATAATAGCCATTTGAACATAGTTGTGCTAGAGTTCCAGAGAGTGAACAGTTATTACCCAAGGGCAGCAAGCAAGCCCTGACAAAAATGATCAGATACTGGATTCTGATTAACTCACTTTTAAATCTTTGCTTTTCGTAAATGTGAAAATCAGGTGAAATTGCTGATTGATTTCAGAACCTTGTGATAAGAAACAGTTGATTCAGCCCAGATCAACCAAGTCTTCACTTTGGACTCCCGAATTGAATCTGTATAGCCTGTCTCCTGTGTAATGCTAATTTATTTGATCGACTTCCATTATCTGTGTATCATCTAGAACCTTTTTCTTAGTCTCATGTCGTATAAGACTCAGCCCATGCTGGCTTAAGCAAAAAGAAACTTTTTTGATTATACACCTGAGTAGGTCAAGTATAGGTCTGGCTGGACTCAAGCTAAACCCTAAAGCCCCATCCTTACATTTCTGTTCTCTGCTCTCTTCTGTGTTGGCCCCATTTCTAACGAGACAACCTTCCTGGTGGTGAGTAGCTCCAGCAGCTTCATCCTTGCCACTTCTCACCTCCAAGGGCAGCAGGGAGGGTCTTACTTCATGTGTGGGCCCTCAAGCATTTGCTCTCAGACTTGCCTTGGCCACATGCTTCTTGGAAGGCCTTGAGGGTCAGCTTTCACTTATCTCTGTCTTCTATTTCTGTTTGCAATTCAGTTAAAATCGATAAACCCCAAACTCCTACTTTATTCTAGGTTCTGTAGGCCTGAGAACACTAAGATGAGTAAAATATTTCTGTAGCTCCGAGGGAGCTCACTGCATGTTAGAGAATATATGGAAGCTAATTTGGAAATCCTTTCTGATGTGAGATATTAGACTCAAAGGAACTCTAGGGAAGGCTTATCTCTACCTGGGTATATTAGCGGGAGATTCATGAGAACAGTGACACTGGAGTTACTTCAGTGTCATGCAGACAGGTCAGAGGAGTAGGGTGAAGGCATTGCAGTGTGAGAAGAGCAGAAGGAAACAATTTTAATTTTCATCGAGTTCTGTTTATCAGTCTTCACAATGACCCGTGCACCATCCTCCCCTCAGCTTGTAGCTTCTCTCCATGACCAGACCTTCCAAGGTAATCACTTGGTTCTCAGAATATTAGGGCATTTTGTTTCTTTGCATTGGTTTGGCAAGCACATGTATTACTTCATATTGTTGTTTACTTTGCTCCTTTCCCCCCAGTCTCTTTTTTAGCTCATTGTCTGGGCTGCACAGTTAGTGCCCTATTTCCAAGCAGTACCCCGCTATTAGCAAAAGGGTCATGTTCTAAGGACAGACTGTCATCAGAAACTTTGTTCCCAGGTACTTAAATAATGGAGGCAGCCTAGGGCTGCATTCAAGGAAGACTGAAGGGGGATGGGTACAGCATGAAAATGTCAGCCAACTTTTGTGCTTGAAACATAATACAGTAGTCTTGAACCTGACAAAAAATGAGATGATTAGAGGAGGGAGGAAAGGCAGCTTGACTTACGGTTAAGGTAGTAAGGAGGAAGGAAGGGGCCTGGACATTGTATTAAGGTCGGAGTCAAATTTTGTTAAAATGGCCTTAGGGTCAGGTGACACTTTGTCACATAAGTTAGAAATGTATAAAGGAGAATAGTGATGAGTAGAAAGCAGATCATCATATGCTTGTTAGTCAGACTTGCCCCTTCCCAGCACCTCACTGCATGCAATTCCAAGACTCTGAGTTGAGCACATGGCCCAGTCTTGGACCCATGGAGCCCCTTCCCTAATCCCTCCCACAGACCTGAACCTGGCTGTTCTTAGGTGGGCCACATGAAACCAAAAGGAAGTGTTCCTTACCACCTCTGCTCGTTATGCAACAGAGAGAACTGAACACTAAATGGGAGGACGAGTGTACACTGGATGTGAGGCCTCTTGTTATTTTTGCATTTATTGAGAAATGCATATAATTTGCATTTAGTGAGAAAAGGGAGTGACTTCCTTTCTGCACTTGGTGAAGGTGCTGCTTCACCAAGCCAAAGAAACCATGGCCACAAGACACAAGACAGTTGTCTCTATATCCAGAATATGCTAGAACTGAGCTATTCTCTAACAGTTTTGGAAAGAATATCAGTAAGAACAGTGGGCAGAACTCAGTGCTCTCCAGTGATTCCAAACTCTAGTCCAAAAATGCACCACGATTACCCATTAATAAAAGCTCTTCATCTCAGTTATCCAAAGCCAACAATATAAATGTCTTCTCTTTGGCTGCCTCTTGAATACAGCTTCTGGATATTAAAGGTTGTTGGTCAGTGAGAACGAAGGACTAAGATGTGAATTTCTAGCTTTCAGGGGGAATGAGGCATCTGAGACCTGTGTGAGGTGAAGGGTGTTGGTATGTAAGTGTTGGACACAGGTCTTCTCTACTGCTATTGAGACCACCTTCTGCTGCTTGTCCCACTCCTTACGTACTGAGAGACCCCTGGGGCAAGGAACACATTGGTTTTGTTCACAGCTGTTAGATGTGGCCCCATACGTAGCCTCATGTGGACAGTACGGTCGACCCACCCATAACATAGAGGCCACTGCCAAGAACAAGTTGTGCATATTATTTTTCATTTTCATTGTTATATAAATTTTCTCCAGTGATCTTATCAGGGTTTTATTCCTCACTCTCCTATAATCAGAGACTCTACTGCATACATATAAAAACCATTATTCTATGTGTATAGAATGTTGATAGATATAATACTGCCTTGTTCAGGGGTTATTTTTGGGGTGTATGCCTTATCTTAAAGTCTTTCTAAAATCCCAATGGATAGGGAACCTGTCTTTTAAGAATCTTTTGAATCCTGATTTAGAATAGGTAATAGGTGCTTTATAATTATTTCCCCAGTGACAGCCTTAAGCTTTCTTGAGTATGAGAACAATGTCTTATATTTATTCATCTTCCCTGTCAGCGTCCTACACATAGTAGGTCTTGTCTTAGAGGCAAAACTGTTTTTGAACAGCAGCGTTAACCATCCTAACACCCTGCGAATTGTTGCTTCTATAACAATGCATAGCTTTGGACCTAAGCCAGGTGGAAGCACATTAATGGATGCATGCGTGTCTCTGTAAGGTTTTTCCTCTTTGTCTTCATTCTACTTTTTGGTACATGAGCAGGCTCTGTCTCTCCATGGGGAAGAAACAGACAGCTTCAGTGGCTACAAATGTTATATCCACATGTAGAACATAGCCCCAGAGATAATCACATGTACCAGTGATCCGCCAGTAGATTCTGTTACTCACGTTGTTCTTTTGTAAAGGAACTAGGTTTTTTTGATATGTTAGAAAATGGTAAAATTTTGCCAGCTCTGGAATGGATAAATAGATGTTTTGGATATCTGTCTTGATTGACAGATTTAGATTGCCTTTTTTCCTGAATTTTTTAATTCCAGATTTAAGAATGCATTTTCTCTTAAGTTGTATTTTCAATTGAACACTCTATTTGTGGACAGTAATTCTTTCTTTAAGTATATTCTCATACTTTTTTTTTTCTCAAAAATATCCAAGTCATTAAGAAGTACTAATCATTTATTTTCTCTCTTCTACATTTGAATTTGCCTAGGAGAGATCTTCAGATGCATTCTATTGGAAAGTAGATGGGTGCAGTAGAATTACTACTTTATATCTTGTACTTGGGAGGATATCACTTGTCTAATGGCATGATAATTGATTTTTTTCACCTCATGTCACTTTAGAATAACACCCAATAAAGTCCCAGAAAGGATCAAAGATGAAACATGACAATCCAGAGAAATTTATTGGCCACCTCACCAATGAGCCCAGCCCTACTTAATAACTTTTCTTGGGACCTGATCTGGGGTAACCTGCCCTGAAAGAAAACCAAAATCAATGCTGTCACAACACGTTGATAACAAGATAAAACTTTATCTGTCTTATTTGTTAAGGCGAAATTCCCATTCATTAAAAACATAAATCCTTTGCATAATATTTTTACTCTTGTTTTTCTCTGCGTGTAAACCTTTATTTGGTGCCTTCTGTCTTCTGGGGGTGGGATTGACTTTTTAGGGCTGATGAGAATTTTGGAGATAATTACTCCCCTCCTCATTCTTGTGGCTATAACAACTGCCAAGTCCCAGTGCCACTTTGATTTAAAAAAAAAAAATTCTGAGCTGCTTGCCTGTGTCGCCTTGGTCTGCCTTGTCTTAGAGACACATCATTTTTGCACATCAGTATTAACAATTCAAACACCCTGAAATGCTAATAGCACTAGTAAGCTTTTAATTCCATGGAATTTATTGCTTGCTGTATTTCCATGAATTTATAACGCTTTGATTCTTAAGAGCCCCATTTAATCAGTTTTGCCTGGCACGGAACATAATAAACAACTTGCCGGTGAAAAAGTGCCACTTGGGGGAGGCTGCTAACAAGGAAGTTAAATGCTTCTGCCACTAGCAGTTTCTTCGCTGTATTTTTCATGAGCTGTAATGTACTTTGCTGGCTTCAGAGCAGTGGTTAAACACTGGGACAAACTCAGCCCCACTGTAATATTTGGAATCTCAGACTTTGCTGGATGTTTTTGCGAAAGCACAGAAGAAATCAACGCTTTTAGCCCTCATCCCCAACCCCTGGCTTAATGGCTTCTAATACTTTTTCATTATCTTTACCTTAATCTCTTAGCATATGATTTATGGACTGGAATGGTGAGTGATATCAGTGGGCAAAAACAATCATTAGAGGCTATTAAGGAACATTTATTGTTTATTTGTCTGCCTGTCTGTAATAGTACACGTGATGGCCCTAATAGCAAAATCCAAATTATCAAGTGCTTTAAAGCAGAAAATGTCATTTGTTTCTCAAAACTGCACCAACTTTATATAATTGCCCTTTTAATTATCCCTAGTGGTCCATGAAATTTGCAAAATAGAGCATCAAAGGTTTGATTTACTTACATGTTGCACTTAATGAATATTGTTTAGTACTAATGCTGAGATGAAATTTGTAAATATTTATAGTGTAGGACTTAGAAGCAAGGGTGTCTTATTAATAAAACCGATCGACTGGGTTTCTTAGTACGGAACCATATGGCCATATTCTTGGACCTAACATTTTGAAAAATCCTATTAAAGGTGGAATTCTATTTTTAATTCAGGTGTAAATGAATACGCATTAAGTTTAGTTTTGCAGTTTCTTTTTTCCAGCCTAATTAAGTGATCTCATTGCTACTTTCCTAAGGCACTTGAGACATAATTTGTTTGTTTCCTGGCAGTTTTGGGTCGGGATCAGCTGCTTCTTCAAAAATAGCAGTCTAGAGATGACATTCATAACTAGATCTCTAAAAGTTAATCTTTTGGAGATAATCTTTGCAGTTGAAAACCTGTGGAGTAACTCCAAACTTCAGAGTTTCCCAGCATTCCTGAAGCCCACTCTGTGTTGGAGGCCTCCTAGGATTGTTTTGTGCCATCTTCCCTGAAGATGTGTACACCGTCATGTGCCATTAAATGAAAAACAAAAACCACTCTGAGTCACCGTTAGTCCAAGAGGGGTCTGCTTGATAGTGTGGCTGCAGAGTGAGTTTCCATCTCTCTGCATTCAGTTACCTTCCCAGATTTTTGTCTTCACTCTGCAGAGATGAAACACAGGACTACATCTTAGGTAATAAGAGAAGTAGTGATATAGGATAGCGATAGGGTGACCCTGGGATTTGATTGCAGGCTGGTTCACTGGGCACAGGAAGCTCAACTGGTTTTCATTGATAGAAATATTAAATAATCCTGGTGGGAAGGTGGACACCTGTGGAACATCACTCATTAGGCATCCCCAGGTTGACAGCTCACCAGTGATAACTGCCCCATGGTGTGGCATGCTGACTCACATCTTCCTTGCTGGCTGATGAGACTATCAGATTACATCTCTTATTTCCCCTTATCTACCTGACTTATCACTGGGTTAGAGGGGCTGGCACATGGTGTGTCTTCAGAAAACCATGTTGGTCATTGCCTGGTAACTTGTTCTTTTCAGAGCGATGGTAAAAAAGATTATTTCTTCTCAGTGTCTCCCCTGGTATGGAAGGGAAGAAGATCCATTTGAATTACTGGGCTCATCATTTTTTTGAGGGGTGCTTCATTACCCCAGCCCCTTTCCCAGTCTTCTGGGGGCATTTTCTGCTGCTTGCAATCTCTGAAATAACATTTGTCAGCTCTCAAGCATCTCAGGATACTTAGTTTTATGTCCTTGACATGACTATCTGACTTTTAGAATTATTTTCTGCCTCCTTCATCTAGTTGATGGCAATTGAGAAACTGAAATCATTTCAAAATTATTAAATTGTAGGCATTTTTAAGCAATATGTTACCCCTGTCTACCAGAAGTAGTAATATTTGCCAGGTTTGACTTCTTTTGTCTTGTACAATTACCCCGCCCCCGCCCTTACCTATTGTATCTTTTGCAAATTGTATCTCTATTCTTGCTTTTAGCTGCATGACCTTGTCCTTCCTTATACAATAGTTGTTGATTTCCACCCTGCACATCAGCAAAGTGATCTACCTTTCTAGCATTTTCATTTTCATGCAGTTTTGCTCTCAGTCACCTTGCAGCCATCTTGGGCACAACACTTGTGTCTTTCTGTGGACTTAGCTTTGATACTCCAAAAAGATCTATCTAGACATTGGTCTCTTACCTTTGGTTTTCCTTTTGGATCCTTTTCAGTCTAGATCTATAAAACACTCTTTTAAACTCTTCAAAGATTATCTAATATTCAGTCTCTTTTTTACATACATTTATAAAAGAAGGACCTCTCAGAAGTCAAGAGAGACCTGGGCCACTTCCATTGCTTCAAGGCTTGTGAAGTGCAACACAAAACAGATTTATGAAATTTATAGTATCTTTTCAAAATTAACCTTAAATAAGTTAATGTTTCACACCCACAACATATAATGCAATATGGTAGTGTGACTCTCATGATTTTTTCCAAAATACTACTTCTGATATATTTAGGTTATATGATCCAAGAATGGAGCTGAAGGTTAAAGTTCTTTGATGAAGGATTGAATTCAATCCTGTCATTGTGTTTCTGTACCTGGAAGTTAAATTTGATTTCAAGAGCGCATTAGAAGTCTAAATTTGTGACCCTTTGTGGATGTGAGTCATAGGCTAGATGACTTGTTTACCTTCCCTGACGATTGTCACATTTCTAGAAACCTTGCATGCTACTTTCTTCCTTTCGTCCTCACTTGTTTGTATTTCTGGCTCAGTATCTACCCTTAAAGCCCTAACGGATTCTTTCCTATTATTGTAAAAATCGAAACCACCATTTGATGGGTTTCAGAGCCAGCCTCGTGCTCTATGCCTCATTGTTGGTACAGATAATATTCGTGTCATTCTCTCCGTGTGACCTCTTGCACTTTGGAGGCTTGTTCTCAACTTTTGGTGCCCTCACCTGTTTCCTGAGGTGCAAAAGGAGCTCCTACCTTTTGATGCCTGAAATGCAACCTTCGCTTTTCACTCCCTCCTACGTGATTTTGATGAGGTTTATGTTCATGTGTTTGTCACTTTGCTCTCAGTTTTCTTCATACTTTATCAGTTCTTTTGGAGTCAGGCCAACTGTTCATGTGCTCATGCTTGTTGCTGTAAATTAGCATTGCACCATTAACAAGCTCACAGGTTAATGGGGCAATAACCAGCCTGGGAAGCCTGAGTCTTTTCCTTTTCTGCAGTGTTCCATGTTTTCTGTTCTTTGCCTCTTTGAGAGACATAGACAGACAGCTTATTTGTCAAGTCAGCTAGTTGCTCAGGTGTCTCTGTCTCACTTCTAGCTGATTTTTCCTAGAGGAAAACCTTCTAGTTGGCTCTCCAGGACTGAAGGTGAGCTAATGGATGAGTGAATATTAGCAGTGGGTGCTGCCTTTCTGAAAATGGATTTGCCTCAGGGCTTACTACCAAGGACTTTCTGGAACACAAAGCCATGCTTTTGGTCTTTGATTTCAAGGAAGCAGAGAATTATCCTTTCTCTTTTTCTGTATTCTGTGTGTTGTCTCCCAACCATTTTCTCATTGGTCAGTTGTGGCAGGTATCTATAACAATGTTAACACAGTCTCAATAAATTTGGCTTATGGTTTTGCTTTTGGCCAGAGTTGTTGTTGTTGTTGTGTTGTTGTTGTTGTTAGAGCAAAGAGAAGCAGACCAGAAGTTTCTTGAGAGAGATAAGAAAGCAGAATTTGTTGTTTTCTCTTTCTCTGTTTCCTTGTTTGCCACATTTAGATTCCTGGAGTTGGAGCTCATACCTCTTGCCCAGAAGCTTAGGGAGGGAGCTTCCGGATGCATAAGTGGTAAGGAATGTAGTCTCTAGAATCAGATGAACTGAGTCTTCATCCCAGTTCACCTGCTTTTTCTCTTCGTGATCTTGTGCAAGCCACTTCACCAATCTGAACTTCTCTTTCCTCATCTATAAAATCGGGGAAATTTGCACTCAAATTAAAAAGAGTAAACTTTGATGCAAATTAATACAATAATAAATAAATATAAAAGCAACAGAATGGACCCAGTGCATAAAATGTTAGTTGCTTTTCATATTGTTCAGAGACCCTAATAAAGGACTATTATTACGTAATTCTGTACATCTAACTGAACTACAGTGTGATAGCTATTTAATGAACAGTTTTGTGCTCAGGAATCAGGAGTTGAAGGCTGTTGATGAAAACACTGGGAACTTCCCTTCAATACAGTGTTCAACAAACCAGCTGAAGAGGAATGAGGGACAGGTGCCAGTGCAGTTAGAGAATTCAATCAGATCCCTTATAAGTATTTTCAGACCCGTTAGGACTTCAGGATTGAACTAATTACTCTAGAATGTCATTCATGGCTCTCCATTCCCGAGGTCAAGATTTTGAGTCTTGCATTTCTTGTCCTCATTTGACTACATGCTGGAATTATGAATTTTATATTCGTTGGCATTTTACCATAAATATTCCATGGGTCTTTTGACTTAATGTATTTTGAAAAACATCACTTTGGTTTGCTTTTCTTTCAGAGCACAATAGTTTTCTTCTCTCTAGAAGTTAGTTCAGGGCAATTCTCAAGGACTCTTGGGTGTCCATAATAAGATGACAGTCATGGTTGGTTTGATTATGGGCCACTAATGCAAAAATTGCATTGAGAATTAAAGCCCAAATATTTTTGCTCCTTAAAAGTATCTCTATAACTCATAGTCATAGTCATATGGAAATGTTAAAATTGCTGAATGTTATATTTCTAGATAGGTGTCTTCTCAGAAACTGGGTTTCCTTTGGGTGTGCTTAAGCTGGTTATTATTAGTTTTGTAGTGGAGCATTGAGAAAGGACTAAATCTCCACCAAAGAATAGCTTACATGTCACTAGAAGCTAGGTAGGTGGAGCAGCTTTATGTAGAAACATAGGTAACTATAGCTTTTTCAGAGATGATTTCTCTAATCCAGTTTATGTTAGGCTCCCTGATTATATGATTATATAGCATCCTATATTTTTCCCTAGCACTTACAAGTGATTATTTCTGAAGCTGTTCTTGTAGCATGTGACTATCTACAAAGATTTCAAGTTCCTGAAGGTCAGTGACAGTGTTCACTTCTCTATGTGTAGTAGATTGCAAAGGAGCTGGCACATAGTAGGACTTGATAAACACATTTGTTGTATATTTATTGAGTAGGAAGTGCAAGCATTTTTATTTTTCATTTACTGGGAGTTTTCCATGATTGGCTATATTTCAATTAGGATTGAATTTGGAAGCACAGAGCAAAAACCTGACTACAGTAGTTTAATCCAGAGTTTGGCAAACTCTTTTTATAAAGAACCTGACAGTCAGTGTTTTAGTCCTTTGCAAGCCATACAGTCTCTGTCACAACTACCCAACTCTGCCGTTGTAGCATGAAAGCAGCCATAGACAATGCTTAAATTAACGGACATGGCTATGTTCCAGTAAAACTATAGGCAAACATGTTCCAAGTTTGACCCACAGAACATAGTTTGTAGTTCCCTGGCTAAAATAAATGGGGGTAGTGGTAATTTCTGTTTAACGAAACAGTAAGTCTAGAAGTTGGCCCTCTAGGGCTGGTGCTAGCCCAGCTAGCCCAGCGAGACCTCCAAGAAGGAGCTCCTTCTTGCTTTTGTCAGTCTACAATCATTAGCGTATGGTCTTTGGTCTAATGGTCACAAGGTCGTCCCTGTACCTTTAGACATCAAAAGTGTGTTTTAAGGCAGGAAAGAAGTGAAAGAGCAAAAGACAAAGATATTTCTTCTCTCTAGATTTTGCTTCTTTGTAAAACGAAATATGTCTTCCCAGATTTGCCTTCTTTCTTTTGCTCGTTTTGGATATTTGTCTATAGCTTATCACCCAGGACCATGTTTAGGGCTACTCCCGGTGACAAGAGAGCCTGTAACAGTGAATATTTTAATTGAACACATTGCTGCCCAAACAAAATTGGAATCCTAGAGATGAGGAAGAAGAGCAGCTGATAGTTGGATAAGCAAATAGTGAGGTCTACTGTGCTGTAGTTATTTGTTGTTGTTGTTTGGGTGTTTTTTTTTTTTCAATTTAAAAACTTTAAAAAAATTTCTTCTCATTCTCCAACTCCCTCCCTTTTGGCAATCATCAGCTTATTCTCTCTATATATGGTCTGTTTCTGTTTTGTTCTGTTTATTCATTTGTTTTTTGTTTTTTAAATAAGTTCCACATATAAGTGAAATCATATGGTATTCCATTATGTATGTATATACCGTATATTTTTTATCAGTTCATCTATTGATATATTCCTAGGTTGTTTCCATCTATATCTTGGCTATTGTACATAATACTGCAGTAAACATAGAGGAGCATATATCTTTTCGAATTAATGTTTTGTTTTTTTTTGGGGGGGGGGGATAAATAACCCAGGAATGGAATTGTTGGGTCATATGGTAGATCTACTTTTAGTTTTCTGAGGAATCTGCATATTGTTTCTCATAGTGGCCATCCCAATTTACAGTCCCACCAATAGTATATAAGGGTTCTCTTTTCTCCACATCTTCACCAGCACTTGTTATTTGTTGATTTTTTTTTTTTTGGTGATAGCCATTCTGACAGGTGTAAGGTGATACCGCATTGTGGTTTTAATTTGCATTTCTCTGATGATAGTGATGTTGAGCATCTTTTCATATGCCTGTTGTCCATCTGTATCTCCTTGTTGGAAAAATGTCTATTCACGTCCTCTGCTCATTTTTTAATTGGATTATTTTTGTTTTTTGTTTTGTTTTGTTTTTGGTATTGAGTTGTATAAGTTCCTTATATATTTTTTTAATATAACCTGTTATTGGATGTATCATTGGGAAATATCTTCTTCCATTCAGTAGGTTGTCTTTTCATCTTGTTGGTTTCCTTCACTCTGCAAAACATTTTAATTTGACATAGTCTCATTTGTTTCTCTTTTGTTACTCTTGCCTAAGTATCCAAAAGATACTGCCTTAGTTTACTGCCTATGTTTTCTTCTAGGACTTTTATGGTTTTGGATCTTATATTTGGGTCTTTAATCCATTTTGAGTTTATCTTTGAATGTGATGTAAGAAAGTGGTCCAGTTTCATTCTTTTCTATGTATCTGTCCAGTTTTCTCAGTACTACTTATTGAGTAGACTGTTTTTGCTTTATTCTATATCCATGCCTCCTTTGTTATAGATTAATTGTCCATATAAGCAAGGATTTATTTCTGGGCTCTCTATTCTATTTTATTAAAAAATATATAATTTTATCCCAGTATCATACCATTTTGATTATTGTAGCTTTGTAGTATAGCTTGAAATTAGAGAGCATGATATCTCCCTCTTGGTTCTTTCTCAAAAAAAAAATTTTGGGGGGGTGCTATTTGGTCTTTTGTGGTTCCATGTGAATTTTAGGATTAGTTCTAGTTCTGAGAAAAATGCAATTGGTATTTTAATAGACATCGATTTGAAGCTATATTGCTTGGGGTAATAATGGACATTTTAACAATATTATTCCATGAACATAGTATATGCTTGTATTTTTTTGATATCTTCTTCAATTCTTTCTTCAGTGTCTTATCGCTTTCAGAGTACAAGTCTTTCGCCTTTTTGGTTAAATTGATTTCTAGGTAATTTAAAGCTTTTTCAAGCAATTATAAATGGGGTTGTTTTCTTAATTTCTCTTCCTGATCATTTGTTATTAGTTTGTAGAAATGCAGCAATTTCTGTAAACTGATTTTGTCTTCGGCAACTTTACTAACTTCATTTATTCTAATAGTTGTTTTGGTGGTGTCTTTTGGATTTTATGTATAATATCATGTTATCTGCAAATAATAAGTTTTACTTCTATTTTTCTGATGTGGATGCTTTTTATCTCTTTTTATTGTCTGATTACTGTGACTAGGATTTCCAATACTATGTTGAATAGAAGTGATGATAGTGGGCATCCTTGTCTTGTTCATGATCTTAGAGGAAAAGCTTTCAGCTTTTTTCTGTTTTTTCTTAGTTATATTTTTATAATTTCCCCAGTTTATTTTGAAAACATTCTTATCTGACATATAGCCATATGAATTTTAGATTAGTTATCTCAAAGTATACAGAAATTACCTATATTCTTTCATCAAGCACTGATGAAATAATACTTATTACCATATCAAGATTAAAACATTCCTGCATATGAGAACTTTTTCCAACTTTTTAATTATTTTTTCACCTAAGCTAATTAATATTTGACATTGGGGTTATATGTGTATCTAAAAGCAGACATATTCCTCAAACGGACAGTACGATAAACCAGCATACAGTGTCCTTCCTTCTGGGTATAATTAAACTTCCAGAGGCAAAATAGCTCAAATGAGCACAAATAAGATAACTTTCTTATGAAATAAACTAGATAGATAGAAACTAGGAAGTATTAAAAGATTAATTCCATAAATCTCTTTTTTTATTTTTTAAATATATAAATGTGCACAATGAGTGTATGTGAATTAATACGTCTCATTTAGATTGTGAACTCCTATGGATGAGGCCACTTAACTCTATAGAAGGCACTGGCACACAGAGGTTGCACAGGAGACAGAGTATTTGTGCTCAGGTCGTCCACAAACTTAGGGAAAAGGTAGAGCAGATTACTTAAAAGTCTCACACATTGACCTAGGCCTTATAGTGATGTTTTACTCCAAGTTATCCTCTGATATTGTTTGTAACTGGAACAAAGTAGTCTAAGAACACTTCATGTGCCCCATAAACTGTCTGAGTCAAAGATATTTATTCTTTTATGAAACACAACAACTGGTTTTCATCTACAATTATTTTTTAAGATATGAAACATTGGGTCGGCTGAAATAACAGCATTGGCCTTGAACTGTGGAACACTGTTGCACTTGAACATGGGATGCAGAAACACTGTAAGGGGAACACTTTTTGTGGGGTGCAGGGAGGATGGATGCAGCTAGCAGACCTTCTCCAAGAAGGTTCTGTGGCACCTCACACACTGCTGGTAGACAGTCTCAAAGTTGGAGTCATTCCCATAATAAGTTGTTTTTGTGGCTCATAGCTCCCAAGTAGTTTAATTTTAGATTTGCTGTTTTTAGCTTGATTACTTTTTCTAGTTCAATCTCTCAGGTTGCTTTCATCCACACAGAGGATATCCACAGTCCCCAGCCTTTTGGGGACCAGGCTCTGGTGCTCCTATGAGAATCTCATGCCTAATGATCTGCATTAGTGATGCTAGTGCTGTGGAGTGGCTGCAAATATAGACGAAGCTCTGCTTGCTTGCCCTCTGCTCACCTTCTGCTGTGTGGCCCCGGGGATTAGGGACCCCTGGAGTATATAAGCAAATGTGGCAGTGCCTTCTTTGGTAACCTGCCGAGCAATGTGATTCATGGGAAAGCATGCTTCTTCATACAGTTCTGCTCTCAATAATCCGGAGGGTTTCCTATTTCATATGTTGCTGCACTGTCCTCCAGTTATCTGAAGTGTTTTGATCAGTTACAAGTTTTCTGAAACTGTTTTTGCAATGGGTAATTGACAGATGTTACCTAGACTCAGGAATAGCACTGACTTGGGAATCTACTTGGCTTGGGCATCTGCTTTGCCATCTTCCCACTCACAGAAGCTTCCCCGACAGTGTCGGAACTTTACTGGCACACCGCATGCGCGCTACCAGTGCCCTGCCCCGTGCTCCTGCACTCTCTGACTTCAGCTCTGCCCAGGGCGAGCATAGAGGCGGAGCTAAAGTTTTTGACCTCAGTTTTCAACTTGAAAATGGGAAACAGGAATAGCACCTGCTCTGCAGTTTAAGAGGGGTGAGTTTGAGAAGGTGCGTGAAGCATTTAGCACTATGCCAAAACATGGTAAACACTCAATAAATGGTGTGTGTTATCACTATAACTATTGTGGATGTACAAATCATTTTTTAATACCTCCTTGCTCTTTCTAACACAGATCTATTTATAACTAGAAAAAAATAATAAGAAAGGAGTAAAGTATGAGGAAGGATGGGTGGGGGTGGGGGGAGTTGTCTCTCTATTGTCATAGGCATTCCATAAGATTGTAAGCTTTTAAAAAGAGGCCCCAGCCTGATTAGACAGCCGAGTTTGCAATAAATAACAACAGAACAATAAAAACCCAGTTCCTAGAAGCCTAACTCTGGTTACATCCTCTCACCAGCTATTGAAATTCCCTGCTTTCATGGTATAGCATAGGCTAGGTTTTGTTGTTTTATTTTAGTTTTTAAACATTTTTCAATCCCTCTGGGATGGTATTTCACAGGATGGGTAGGTCTGACTGTTAAAGGCTGAGTTCCCTCAGTGCTGTTTACACAGCAGAACACTCAATGCTTTTTCTCCCTGCACCTTGACCTATCTCAACTAGTGTGGGTGTGAATAGAAGTGTTCTGAAGTTCAAGGTGGGTAGGAAACACTGACCCTGAATGCCCTTTGCTGAAATAGTTCTGATTTTAAATGAGTCTCTTTTGGGGTTTCCTTAACTCTTTCAGTCACTTTTTCAGGTACATGGCATGTTTTGCATTTGCTTTACAAGGGCTAGCCGTTTGCAAGTGGAGTCCAGAGGCCATCCAAAAACATAGTTAATGAAGCATCTTTGCTTACGGTTTATTAGGTCAAATCAGGGAAGCAAGAACCTTATTGAGAGAACGCTTGGAAGGTTTATTTCTAAAACTTGTCACAATACTAGGGTAACCACCCAGTTGTCATTTTTAAAAAGCAAAAGCCAAGCCTCAAATTATCAGAGCCCCAGCGGAAATCTCTTCTCCGAATCCATCACGCAGGAGATGAGCTGGGTAAATACCGAGGACTCTCCCATTTAGACTCTGACCCTCACTCAGCAAGGGGAGTGATTTGTTTCCCACATTGGTTTCATGCCCACCTTTTTGTGAACTTTTTAATTTAAAAGAGACAGTGCTTAATGATGCTTTTGATCTGTTGACTTTTTTTTCTTTTAAAGGGCAGCCTCTTTCTTTTCTATGTAAATTTGATATTGAAAGTAAACCATGAGTATAAAAATTATATTGCTTATTTATTTCTGGTTATGTTAGGCATATCTAAACACTCTTTCCCCTACTAAAGTTATGGTGCAGACTGGGCTCATATATTTTTGTAGTCTTTGCATTCAGCAGCTGGTATATGGTAGGGATTTGGCAAACATTTATTGAGTGAACAAATAGATGAATGAATTAATAAGTAGTCCTTAATAATAATCAAAACTTGTGTGGAGGGCAGTTCCAAAAGTGTATTTACACATAACTCGTGTGCTTTCTCATTGAGAAATTAATATTCTATAGGCTCTGCATTTGGGCCTTGTTTTGAACCTGTGATGATTCCAATTGCAGTAGTTCACAATGGAAGAATCTTTCTGCTTATGTTTCTTTGATAGCATAGTATTTCTTGCTTAGAAGAGCAAACCACCAAGAGATAGAGTCACTTTGAAGTCTGTGAATATTTTGTGAATATTTTTATAGTCATTCTAGACTACTTCTTAGTAACAAAGTTTTGGTCTACAGAGCTTGTAACCTGTCTTGCTATTCTGTGCTTCTTTAATAGTGAGTATGTAGATGTCAGTATCTAAGAAGGGGGAAAAATGTCATGTTAATCATAGCATTACATCAGATATTAGCAAATGTAGAGTCTGTTGTAATATTTTGATCTAGTTCTTTCAGAAATAAAAGTCTTTTTTGTGAGATTACCATTTTGTTCATTTTTAAGGTTTTTCTAATTAACTGTGAGCGTACAAGAATTGGTCTTAGTTCTAGATTGCAGAACTAGAAATTAAAGTTTTTAAAAGAACTAATTTTTTTATTAATGTGTTTTATAATGTATTAAAAACTTAGTGATAATTTACCAAAAGTGGCATTATTTATATAGATTTATTAAATATAGAATGTAGTCTGAAACTTAATGTGCTGTAAGATAATTACCTTAACTATATGGCAGCTTTGCAAGGGACTCTATTACTATAAATGATAGGTTGTATAATACCATACCTTCTTGTCTTGAACTATATTTATTTTAAGGGGCTCTTTCGGTTTTATCTTAATGTGCCCTGGGGAACTGCTTAGCTTGAAAGGATACCCAAAAGAAGGAAATGCAGTTAATGGTTTAACAAATTCCAAACTTTATTAGCAATTTGTGCTTCAGAAGGGGCAGACATACCTAAATTTTAATTTAGGTTTTGGTCCCAACTTCCGGTCTCCTTTGTTGATAAAAGGTGGAAGGCTGCTAACACTAGGTCCTCTTAAAGGTCCTTTCCCACCTCTAGCAGGTTGGTAGCCATCTGAAAATGCTGACAATGCCACATCTCCAGTGAAATTTCCTTGATTCCCTCAGTACTGCTGCCTTCTTCGCTTATTCTCTATGATGCGTTCCAGTTGTGAGGAGCAGATTTTATTTTAAATTTGAGGTGACCCAGAGATACTACTCAATGTCAGGTTTCTACATTTAAGACACATCCTTGTTTTTGTGTTTAATGTGGAAGTAAAGGAAATCAACTGAATTATACATTTTGATTCAAGATTTTTTTTTATCCTTCCTAATCATCCATGCAAGTCATGCCCAATTTTTTTCTCATGTTTTAATTATTTTTGCCATGGATTTATGCTCCTTTACTTTCCTTTGAGTTTTAGTCTTATTTCTACCCACCCCCCCCCCCAAATAGTGGGTTAAAAAAATTGGGCCAAATATGAAACAAATAGTTAGTTAGAATTACATATAGTATTTAGGAATGCATGAATGATTAAGACTTTATCCAAAAGTACAAAACACAGACATGTGTACTAGTTGACAGAAATGAACCATCACATAACTTTATGGAGCAAACATGGCCAAAAGGGCACTTGGCTTAAAACAAGAACAAAAAAAGGATGATGTGCTGGGGTTTCTTCTAGCATCCCTTTTCCTTTCTCTAAATATTAGAAAGTATCCTTAGTTTCCTGCCGCTTCTTTCTCACCTGGTCTCCCATCTTTTCTTCCTATTTGGGAGGCATCCTCAGCCTCTAGCAGGACCCCCATACCACCTTTGCCCCTAAGTTGCTTACTTGTGAGAGTTATCTAGGCTCCCTTGTTCAGAGGGGCTTTGGACATAACTAGCAGGCTGAGTCCACATAGTGAAGCACTCCCCATGTTGGTTACTATGTAGTTTTAAGTAATAAATGCCTTCTCATATGTAGACTTTTTATTAATTTGTAGACATTTTGTAGAAATTATAGCAGATAGCATTTATGAAGCACTTTGTATGCGTCAGGAGTTGTTCTGAATCCTTTATGTGTATCTTCTCTTTTTAGTCCTCCTAACAACCTTATAAATATATACTGATGTTTACCCCATTTTATAGATAATAACACTAAGACACAGAGAGGTGAAGTAACCTCTGTGAGGTCACACAGTGGAGTATCCTTAAGCCTGGCCTCTCCTGGTTTCTACTGGAAGGCTTTGAATGACATATTTTCTGATGAGATAGCTCATTACATTCTTAGGGCTCTTGCCTGAAATTTTTCTTTGTGGTCCAAATTTGTGGATGTTATCAGTGATAGTTCTAGACACAGAATCATTTCAGTTCAAAAAAATAAATTCACAGACTTAGTGCCTAATCAGAGTTTCCTGCTTTTCTCCATTCACCTCCCATATCCTATTAGTTGCCAAAGCCCTGTTTAGTTAATCTTTCCTGCTTTCCATTTTTCTTGCCATTGCCTTTCCATCTTTAGAATGAAGGCTTAGCTGCCTAGTGTGGCCTTCAAGGCTCTTCATACCCCAGCCCCGTTCTGTCTGTCTGTTCCTCTAGTCTAGCCTTCCGCAAAATAGCCCCCAGGTACCTTTTGTGGGACTGGCCCTCTTCTAGGAGTTACGGATAGAAACAGGTGTGATAGATTCCAGCTTGGTCCTTGACCTATTGGAGCATACATTATACCACTTATTTTACCCTTGCGTGATTGCTTCCTTCAGCTTTGGATGCCAGTCCACCTCTTTTTTTCCTTCTCTCATACCTAATAACATCCTACTCATCCTTCAAGGCTTGGCTCAGATATCACTTCTGTGAAGCCTTTTCAATTTCACTCAGCCTGTGTGACTCACTTCTTTATCTGGACTCCCACAAGTATATGTTTGTATTTCATTATAACCTTTGTTCAAGTCTGCTATGTATTTTATTGTGTTCTTTGCAGATTTGAAAGCCACATATTCTTGCCTGAAGGTAAGAACCTATATAACTTATTTTTGTATGCCCCAGAGCATACTAGGTAGAGAGTCAGTGCTCCTCAGATATTGCTAAGCACAGTAATGATAATTATTTTGTTGAAGGCCTACTGTGCATCAAGACTGCTAGATATTTATATGTATTGTCAATTTTGCTCCTGCTAACTAGTTTATGAGTTATGGGTGTGATTGTTATTCATTTTACAGGTGAGAAAACTGAAGTCCAGAAAGATTATGTAACTTGCTCAGAGTGAAGTAGCTGCTAAGTAGAAGGACAGACATTTGCACTCAGGGCTGCCTAATTCTAAATTCCATGTTCTTTTCATCATGATACCTGAACAACACACAATAGTGGTTCCTATGGTTCCAAGAAGTCCAGATTAAGAATCCACATCCTTTCAATAAATACTCATATTACTCAATTTCTTCATCTTCCTTCAAACTGGAAACTTCCTCTTTTTATCCACCTCCTCTTTTACCCATTCTGTATCTTTTAAATATCTCTGAAACTGCTGCAGAAAATTGGAAGCAAGAGTAAAAACACTGGTCTGTTTTTAATGACCATTGACCAAAATTTAATGTTGAATTTTGGAGCAGCCATATGTAACATGGGGACACAATATCTGTATATTGTGAATTATCTGAACATGGGTTCAGTAAACTCAGCTTCCTCCTGTGAACCAAGATCAAGCAAGGATCTCCTCATCATACTGGTTGAACTTTTTGGTTACATGCAACCTCTGGCCTTCTTAAAGGAAAAGGATTGAAGGAATAGCTAGTAGCTCCCGGAATGCACAGAAGTTTGGAAAAGGATAGGAAGTGGGACAACACCAGTATATTGGCAGCTCAAATGCCTTGACCAGCTCATCAGTGTCACTGCTGAAATCACTACTCCCCAAACATTTTTCTATCCTAACATCAATCTGCTTAGATGAATCAGATGGGCCTACTGTATGTTGTGTAGCTACCTTATGGCTATGAAAGTATAGGGGACTTTGATTGAGGAGTCCCACCCTGCTTGCAACAGTGAGGAGTTGAGGGCTTAATTCCTCAAAGGGAAATTGAAATGGATTCTAGATAGCCCCCAAATTTAATAAATATCAGTTTCTGAATGCTACATGAATAGAGTTTATTGAAGAGAGGTGCAGAGTTTTGCTCTCTAAAGTCCCACCTTTTGTAGCTCTAGACCTCCTTTCTGACCAGCACTTTGACTCTGTCATTGATGGTATTAGGAAACATTCCAGCTTCATATCATAACGAATTTGATGAGCCTACCTTTACCTTGTATGAGTTCATCTAATATTTAAATCACTTGGAAAGATGTAATAACATACCCAGACCTGTAACTAGCTTACTACTGAAGACTTTTCTCTAGCAAGTCCTAATAAAACCTGAGTTCTGAAAACCCATCATCAAATAATAAAAGAAATAGAGTAACTGCACAATTCATGAGATTAATATAGAGCAGGAAGACAGTCTTTTTTTTTTCTTAATAATCTTTCTTTTATATCTTACTTTATGGGGGTGCTGTTTAATTTCATGTTCATTTACTTTAATTACTTCTTGCATGTAGTTTGCAGGAAAGTTTGCCATTTTCCAACATCTAAAAGATGGCTTACTTGAGTTTCGTTTCAGACCCTGTAAGAATTAAAGTATAATAAAATCCAGTGTGTAAATTTCTCATTTTTCACCACAAAGGATTCTTCATCATAATAGAATCAGTTTTTCCAGGGAGATTTTATCAGACTTATGAGTCAAATTAGTTGAATGCACTTCTTCTGCTAATAAACAGAGAACCTTTACCCTGGAAGCATCTCCACACTAAATTCTAATAATTCAGTGTTTCCTTGCCTCAAGAGATCAACCTGTAAATGACCTAGGAATAAAAACATAAATTTATTAACCTAAAAAGAGATTGTTAAGATGAGTGAATTTAAGAGGGTAAAAGTGAAGAAAGGCCGTAAAATCAAAATACAAATATTGAATATATGTTAGATTTGTTGTGTGTGGGGGGAGGTGCATTTTTAGAGAGGTGGTTATTGGCTTAATTCTCCCCCACTCCAAGGAAAGCATCTTTGGGAAGAGATTTTTATGTGTCAGTGGTTGTATTTATTGGTGTGTTGCACATGAGGACAATACACTGGTTGAGGGTCTGCTATGTACTTAACTAAAAAAAAAGTCTTGTGTTTCTAATTTAGAAGATCGTTGCAGTTGTGGTAGAACCAGGCCAAGTTGGACAGTGACTGCTTTGATCACTACCTCCATTTTGATTTGCCTCATGATCTGTAGGTCCAAGGTTAATTGTGGGAAGATTTTGGCCATGAAACTATGACAAGCCCTTACAGGAATGGAGAGGTGGTGTAGTTTCTTTTAAGTGCATTTATTAGGGGTAGGTGTGATCACTGACTCACTGTTTGATTGTAGTAGGCTCACTGGTTCTCTGTATGAGTTAGTTCTGAATCCTCCTTTTAAGTTCAGTCCAAGTTGCTGTGACCTTCTCAAGCTGCTTGTTCACATGTATTTCAGATGTTGAGATGTTGGACATTTTGTCTAGTTTATAAAAGAGAAATGCTTTCTTCTCTCTTTAAGATATGGAAGATTTGACCCTATAGAAAAGGTATGATCATGGATTTTCTTTTACTCTATAAATGAGATCTGCTCTAGTGAAAAATGCAGATGAATAGATTGTTTACGCAGAAACTGTGGGAATTCAATGAATAAATGTGAGAAAAAATGTCCAGGGCTAATAGTAAAGTCTTCTTTGGTGTGTAGTTGAAATTCACCTTCTCTAGTATTTTTGCACAAGATCGAGAATAAAAATGGTTATGATTTATGAAGCATTCAGTGTATATCTAACTGTATGTCGAACTAGAGGGACTTTTAAATCACCCAAATGAAAGACTGCATTATCATGAACATTAATATGCAACAGTTAAGTGTGTCACTGATTATCATAAGTCCTGGCATTCACAGGGCTCTTTGAGGCCAGCCAATGAAAAAGGAAAAACTTTTTAGCAAAAAAAAGATACCAGTCTACAGAACCTCTATGAAGGAGAACAGTCCAGTGGTCATGACTTTAATGGGTTATTTTTTTCTGTATTCCCAGCTCATCTGTAGATTTTTAGTTAACCCCAGAGGGATTGACAGATGGCCCCTGGGAAGAGAAAGGCAAAGTTGAAATTCCCCGGGAGAAAATTTATTCCCAAGAAGAGGAAGTGAGAAAGGAAGAAAAATAGTGAACAGTAACTTATTAAGGGCCTGGAGGTTAGGTTAGTTAAATGTTTAGAAAATTTTTTATTTCTTATAGATCTGTTGCCATTTATGTAGTTGACAAATTATCAACTGTTAGAGAATCAATTCAAGAGGATAGAAAGAAGAGGGATTGTGCTTATCTTTTATATCTTTTGAAAAGTAATGTCTTTTTCTCAAAATTATATAAGCAGTACACGTTTATAGCAGAAAATGTGACCTATAAACATACATTTCAATAATTAAAATTAGCTCTGTTCTCAACACAGAGAAATTTAATAAATGGGGTATCCTTGCATGTATAATGTAGGAAAATATATAGATGTTACATGTTTTAAAATATTTTCCAGTGACTACATACTTGTCTTTTTTCATTTAACATGTTTATTAAGTAAGCATAAGCGTATGTCCTTTGACACTTTGTTTATCTTTGTATCTACCATACATCAAGCTCAGTATTAGGGGGATCAATTCATTAATATTTTTTAAATTTGCAGTAAAGGCATCACATCAGAATTAAATCTTTGCATTATTTGTAGGAGGAAGAGAGGTGGGAAAACCAAGGGAAGAGCATTTATTGAGTACCTAGTGCGTGCCAAGTACTATACTAGGCACTTTATGGTAATTTTGCAATTTATTATCATTTAATACTGATGATGATGATAGTTAACAACTATTGAGCCCTTACTATGTACTAGGTGACAACTTTGGCATGTATCACTTAACTTAATGTTCAGCACAGCTCAAAAAGTTTAGTTATTTCTATTATTTCCATATTACAGATGGGAAACCTGAGGCTCAGAGAGGTCAAGCTAGTTACTCAAGATCAGACAGCCAGGAATTTTAAAACCAGGCTGGCTGATGGTTCTCAGTTACTCTGAGCTCCCTACTACCTTTCCATGCCGCACTCCTCACACCAGTGTATGGGCTACATGCTAAACTGCCTTTCAGTATTTCCAGGCTATTTTTTTCTAACCTATGTTTCCTTTGTACAACATCCCTGGAAGCTTTTTTTTTTTTTTTTCTTTTTCTTTTTTACCTTTTGGTGTTAAAACATTGGGGGAATCTGCAAACACTATATGCTGCTGTCTTATTCCATTCCATCCGGGGCATGGAGACAGATAACATTGAAGGAACGCCTTTGCCTGTTTATGATGATGACTTGAGTGTAGGTGCTGCTGTCACCTCTCAGGGAGCATCATTAGCTGTTGCAGGATGAGCCAAAGAATTTTTTCTTGAGTTACTGCTGCAGTGTTGGTGCTCCAAGGCACAGCTCATAGGGCTGTGTGTAGCCTATGCACTGTGCCTTAGGCCTGGGATCCTGCTATTATGTCTTAGAACAAGGAATATTTATCACTTGGTTGGGGTTGTCCATGTTTTGCAGTTGTGGCCATTCCCTATTGTGACTGAGTTTAATGTAACAGCTGTTGGCCTAGGACATGTGTTCCACTTTATCAGCTTCTGTTACTTTTGCTCAGAAATTGGGGTAATCACTGTACCTACCATGTAGAGTTCATGGAAAATTGGGTTAAGGTAGTTTAAGTAAATAACTTTAGTAAAAGTCTTGTGCAGATTGTCATGTAGTTTATATGAGGTAGTATTTTTCTTCAGAGATACTCTAAAAGATTGAGAATCACTTCCTTCAGTGACAAGGGAATCTTTTTAGATACCTGGAAAATTGCCTAATTACGCTTTGATTAGTTTACTTCCCTCAAGGAAGTGATTTTTCTGTCATTCCTGGGATTTAGGATATCTCAGTTAGCATGTGTTCACCTATTAGTAAAAAGAAAATCTCATAAACAGTGGCTGAAAACATGAGGATATTTATTATTTATTTACTTAGAAGTCTGAAGGTAGGCAGTCCCAATATTGGTTAAGCATTTGAATAATATCTGATTGCTGGATTGACATATCCACGATTCTTTTCGCTTTTCCCTCATGGCTGCAAGATGTCTGCTAAAGCTCCAAGCATTATCGTCCTACATAGTGCATTTAAAGGCACAAAGTGACAAGTCAGGGAGAGGGAGAGGAAGGGGGAGAGGAGAGAGGAATGAAAGAGAAAGAGGGAGAGAGACTTCTTTGTGTACCTTTCTTCCAATCAAGGAGGAAGAATATTTGCAAGCAGTCACCCCTTATATCTTTTGGCCAGAACTAAGTTACATGTCTGTCCCTAACCGCAGAGAAAGCTAGGCAGGGGAACATCTCATTTTTTTTTTCAGCTTTAAGAGTAGGAGAAAGGAGGGAAAGAGTTGGGAATGGCTGTTGAATAACTATTCGGCACTGTCTACATATAGAATAACACTTCATACTTGACCAGATAAGGCCAACCTAAATCTAGATTGTGCCTAGCAAAGGAAATGAATGTTATTATTTTCAGTATTATTTAGAATGACAGTGTAGTGTTGGATTCCCACATTATTGCTAAAGCTGAAATTTCTTGGTATCAAGGGAGGGTGGGTAATTCAAACATTCTGTTTACTTTCTTCATCATCAGGCTTTATCCCATCTCAGGCTCTCTGTATATTACCCAAGAAATATTTTGTGGATGGCTCAGCTTCCCGCTCAAAGCTATAGTTCTGGTTGTTTCACACACTGCATATGGTGTTGGCTATGATTACCCTCCCTGCCCCCCCACCAAAATGATCTTTGCTTCTGTATTTGCTCATTGTGAAAGAAACATCTGACAGCTGTGATGTATTTATAATGTCGTGAGGCTGGTTTTCCAGTCACTTTGTTACATCAATACTAATCTTCCTCCCTAAGCTGAAAAATTCATCACACTTTGAGCTACAGGGAAAAGCTCCACCTGAAAATGTGTACTTTGGAGTTTTTAGGGGAGGGACAGAGTAGAGGAATGTTACTATTTAAGAAGTCTTTCATAATGTCTCTTGCTCCAAATGGTATGAGTTATTTGTGTTGGTAGAGCAGAGCACTTTCTCCAGGATAGCCGATGTCTCCAAAGACCCCATTTACAGGCAATACCTTGCAAAAACAGTAGCAAGTACATTTTCTGACAGTGAAAACAATTATTTTGCAACTGGCTTCTTAAAGAGGGTCTTGGTTCTAATCCATGAACATAAATGTCTCACCCAAGTTATTCAATGAAATAAATCTACAGTTCTAATCAAAAGTGTGATTAGAATTTGTGTAAAAATTAGATGTAATTTTTTATAAAAATTGAAAGATTCAGATTAAGAATAGAATGTTTAACAAGTCATGACCAAAACCACTGAATTTTAGAGAGTTTATTGATTTCTGCTAAGAAAATAAATTTTTAACTACAAAATTAATATGTAGAATCTCCAACTGGGAATCAAATACCCATCTGCTGAGAATCAGATTCTCACGAATGTGGGAATTTGGTGACACTTCTAAATGGCACAGTCCAAGATATAGTAGCCACTAGGTATGAGTGGCTATTCAATATAAACGAATTAAAATGCAAAAATTTAAGAATTTACTTTATTGCACTAGCCACATTTTAAATGCTCATTAGCTTCAGTTGGCTAGTGGCTACTGCACTGGACATTTCTGTTTTCCATCCCCACAGCAAATCCTACTGGCAAAAGTATTTCTCTAGGTGAGTCTTTCTCTACCAGAAGATTTTCCCCACCAGGGAACATTTCGCAATATCTGGAGACATTTCTGGTGGTCACAACCAGGGTGCTGATCGTGCTGTTGGCAACTCGGAATGCTGCTAACATCCCACAGTGTGCAAGATAAGCCCCATGATGAAGGTTGCAGCCTGAAATGTCAGTCATACTGGGGTTCATAAACTTTACCCTCCAGGGTGGGTACACCCCTCTGGCCTCTAGATCCTCAGCTAAAGTTTTAAAGAAACTACTACCAAGATTTTAGGTAGTCTGTGTTTAGGATATAATATGTGTGCAAAGTTGGATTAAAACTTGAGGTAAAGTCTACAAAAGACTTGTCCCAAGTCCCTTGGCCCTAGTTAGAGGCAGGGGAGGATCCACAGGGCTACTGAGCCGTCCACTTGACACTCATTCAGCTGAGGTTAGAAAAATAAGGGGCTCTAATGTTGTTTCCATCTCCTTCCCGAACCTTCTCCCCTTCTCACTATCCCTTTCTTTGCACACTGAGTGGAGCCAGCCATCTAAATCAATATTTTAGGGGCTGGATTGCTATTCCATTCCAGGCCAGCATCAGTAGCTGGGACATCATTGTAAGCAACCAAGGCTCATACTGACAGCTATTCTTGGCAGCAGGTGAATGCCATTATGACTTCTTAAGAATCAGATATCCCAACCAGAGCTAGGTTCAGATCTGACCCTGCCACTTAGCTGCTGTGTGGCCAAGATTAAGTTACTTAACTTCTCTGGGCCTTAGTATTTTTCCTTATAAAACAGATTTAGTAACAATATGCATATTGTAGGGTTACATAAAGATTAAATGAAAAAATGCACGTAAAGTGATTAGTACAGCCTCTGGCATATTAAGAATAAAGTCATCAGTAGCTTTTATTATTATTGTTATTGTGTTACTATGGTTACTAGGCCCAAGAAAGGCTGACTGTATTAATCTGGGGTCCTTTCCTGCCTGTGGAGGAAATCAGGGCCCTGGTTTGCCAAACTGCCTGGGCCAGAGCCAGGGCTAAAAGCCAGGCAGGCAGGCAGGCAGGCAGGATCTCACCCCTTCCACCTCAGCTTCAGTGTCACTTACTCTAATGACCCGTTCTGTTCAGCCTATTTAAATAGGCTCCCCCAGACCCTGCCATTGTTTTATCATCCTCGACTCATGTCTGTTTCCTTCATAGAATATGGTGAATTTTGTGACTGAATTTTGTGTGTTTTTACTGGTTATGTCTTCTTCTAGACTTGGAGTTGGTGTTAGGCACTAGAGATTTAAGAATTAATGGCATAGTATAATGAAAAACCGAACTCATGACAATGAAGAAAGGAAAGGAGGATGACAGGGTTAAAGCAGGCTGTGCATTTTGCATGCTGACTAACCTGAATGAAATCTCACTCTGCCCATTACTCACTTTGTGGCCTTAAGTAAATCATTTAATCCGAGTCTCAATTTGCCATATCTGTGAAATGGGACAAATATTGTAAGAATTTCATGACAAATATGTCTCTTACTTCAGTTAGATATGCAGTAAATGGTAGTTTTTAAAATGATTAAAGAACCAACATAAGAGTAAAATTAAAAGATGATTTATGAATTTGTAAACTTTCCTTCATTTCTATCAATATTATGCATAGAACTTTAGCTCTAACACTTGCCATATTAGAACATTATGTCTCAGTGAATAATTTTATAGTTTGTTTAGCATTTTGAGACTTTAGTAAGCTGAAGTTAAGAATATTTGGTCAAACTGGTAGTAATTTTTATAAGAGCATTACAGGGTCTTTGAAAGGGATTCAGAAAGTATCGAGGCTGGCAGGTTTGTGTTGGCCTCTTTTCAAGGACCCACACAGCCCTTTCTTCCTAATCTCCTCACTGGTTATTCGTGGTCAGTGACTAAGGACCTCCCATCCCACCTCTGCATTCCCGACACAACTTGCTACTGTTGGAGGATGAAAGAACCAGATCTTCATTCCTTGTCCATGAATCTGGTCAGGAGACAAAAGGCCTGTTGTGTGAACCAACTGTCTCCTCACCTAAACTGATGGATTAATCCGTCCCTGACCTGAACTACCACCACCAGGGCCCTAGAGAAGAGCTTCTGTTAAGTCTGTTATTAGTCCTCGTGCTAGATTTATTTTAGATCTCTAGTTTAGTTTGCTTTGAGACCATCTTGAGTTCTGATTGTGGGTCCTGACTTACTCATCCAACTCTTTTCAGTGTTAGCAGAAAAGAACATGGCTGATGATCAGGTTATATAGGATACATGTGAGGTCCACAGATTTTGAGTATTACCTGTGAGAATGTACTGGTTTGTGTGTTTTTAGTTGGTTTGCTTTCCCATAAGGCCTAACATATATATTGTAGAGATGGAGAACTGCATATAGAACACTTGTCTATTTTGAGCTCCTGTATTGTATCTCTTGGTTGCAGATAACTCAAAGCTAACTCCAGCCGGCTAAGCAAATAGCAGAATTTTATTGGCTCACGTAATTAAAAAGCCCACGAGTAGGATGGCTCTCTGTGGGCTTTGTTAGGAATCTGTCCTGCTTTCGTGCTCGCTTCTGAGTTAATGTGCCCTGGCCTTTTTCAGTCAGTTTTCTCTTTGTGGGCACAAGCACAGTCCATGTTCTTAAAGCTTTCAAAAGCCCAGCAAAAGGAGAATCTCTCTCTTAATAGTTCCTGCAGAATACTAGCAGTTGCGTATCATTCTGGTTTGATGTCCATTCATCAGCCAGTCACTGTGGCCAGCAGAGAGAAACACACTGATTGGTCAGACTTGGTTTATGGCTCCACCCTCTGGAGCTGGGAAATCAGCGTCAGACTCCTGTGACCTACAGGCACTAAGAGTGGGGCATGCGGTATTTTCCCAAAGAAAAATGAGGCTGGTGTTACCAGAGGAAGAGGAGCGGGGATGTCAAGCAGGCAAAACAATGGATATCTATGACCCTGTTCCCCTTTTATTCTAATTGTGCCAGTGACTCTGGGAAAATCTCATGCCTGGTGGTGGTTCCATTTTGCCTCCAGAGCTGCTTGCGGGCCCTTGGCCTGATTTTATTTACAGCATCAGCACACCTCTCTCTTCTTTCCTGCAGTCATGATATCCCAGTCTTTCCCCCAGAGGTTGAAGTAAATGGCCTTTTCCAAGCCACAATCAATGGCATTCTGTAAGATGTGACAGAAGAGGCCATCTGGCACTTGTCCCACTGTTGTTTCTCCTTGTCCAGAGAAGAGGTGTGTTGGAGGCAGAAGGTCGCAGCTCAGTGCAGTGAAACTGCTCTCAGAAGCCTCATCCCCAGACTCAGGTCTGTAGTATAGAGACACCTCAAAAGTCAGACACTTGGCAGAATTTCTCCTTTGTGAATTTTACCATCAGAATTCGGTTGGGGAATAATAACCAAAATGAAGATGATTTTGAATAAAATTATAAATTTGAGTGTACTGTACAATACATTCCCAAATATTGGATAGATATTTTTAAATATCCTAGCACTGAGGTCACTGATCCATTTCAATTTTTATTGAAACAAATAAACCCAATAAAAACACTTATGCTGAGAGCTGTAGCAGCACAATAAAAGAATCACCCTGTATTGAATTTATTGATTTATTTATTTACTCCAACTGGAAAATCGAGTATTGTGTTAATGTATTTTATAAGAATCACACTGCTCGATGAAATGGCTAATTTATTTTAGCGTATACATAAATAGCTAGCAATTTTCCACGAGACAGGCTAATGAAAATGATGCCATGAAATTGTCTATACTATGAGGAGTGACGGAGACGAGTTGTTATTGGGTGAGTGCTAAGACGCACTGAACTGGCCATCATATCTTTGAACTTTTGAACTGCTACTTGTTTCATGTGATTTATTGATTTTGCTATCTCTCTGTTTAGCTCAACTTTAGTTTTTGCCCAGCAGTGCAGATAAGTGGCATAGGAGATTTAATTTCATGGGTATTTGGGGTTAAAACTTATCTTTAAGAAGAATGCTAAACATGTTTTAATAAAACATGAGTAGCAGGGGTTTTAGGTTTCTGTATGATATGGATCTGATAAGAACCAAGGCAGTGTAGAGGCCAGCCCAGGGGTTCCAGAATGGGGAGGCACTCTTTTTTTATAGTTCTGGAAGTGCATTTTATTTGTTTAGTCAGCCGGGGCTTCATTCTTAATTACATATATCGTTCTTCCCCTGCTTGTGTCCTTCTGCTCATGCCACGTATTTTGCCTGATTCCTGATTTCTGGGGTTCTCGCAGGCAGCAGCGCCGTGGCTCTCCTCCCCTCCTTCCCCAGGGAGGGCTGGCTGCTGTTAAAACACTCTTTTTTGGCTGATCTCTCAGGGGAACTGCCTTCAGGAGCAGCCAGGGTTCTCACCTAGGAATGAAGACATGGAAGCTTCTTTGCTTTGGGGCCTCCGCTGACGCTGACGCTCAGAGCTGCTCCGCTCTCTCCAGATCCGCTCTCTGTGGTGTCCCCCTCACCGCCATCCTCCTCAGCCAGCCCTGACCTTGGGGGTCAGTGTTTCCCTCGCTGCATCGGTGTAGGGAGGAGGTGGGGGCGGGTCTCATCCTGAGTGTCAGTAGCCAGAAAGCAGCCTTACTTTTTATTGTCTTTGGACTTACCGAACTTTTTTCTTAGCTACGTGACATCTCGGGAGCTCATTTGTGATATATTTTGTTTGATTAGCTAATTTCTAAAGGGCGACTTAACAACTGTATTATATACTTGCTTTTTTCTTTTGGGGGAGGGGGTTAGAGGAGGTGGGAAAGACTTTTATCATGTAAAAGTAACCATCCTAGAAATTTCAAGTAATAAATTTTCAGGCGCATGAACGGGTAAGACTCTTCACTCAGTGACACAGTATGTGAATGTGGAATTTTTATGAAGGTAATGGTCTCTTTATTTAAAAATCTGATTTATTTTAGAAGGTACTTTTAAATGACCAAGTAATTTTAACCTTCAGGGAGAGATTGGGGTGGGGGGAGGTGACTATGGGGGCTTGGATCTCTGCAAGGGTTTGAAAATTCACATCCCCTTTAATGATTAAACTGGCAGGATCTTTATTTGGATGTTAAAAGCTTTTTCTTACATTGCAAACATTCTCAGCAAATTTACAGTCAGATGTTTGGAAATAGCTAACACTTAAAAAAAAAAAAAGGAGGTGGAGGGCCTCTTTGAACTAGAAAACAAAATTAGTGGGAATGGCTAAAAAGACAGGACTGACCCCAACACCATTAGCTGAGGAAAAAAATTCCATTTCATTGCAACTATGTTATTGTTTACTTTACCATGCACATCCTAATATGGTTACCTCCCTGTCAGAGGCCGCCAAGCCCAGGGGTTGAGAGGCCCCCTCCGGGAGAAAGCTCCTAACTGCCTCTCAGACAATAAGAAACAAACGGTACAACTCCACAAAAGGCTTCCCGGAAAATAAGTGTCAAATAAATCCTACAGAACTCTCGCTTCTGCCACTGAGCTCTGTATATGCAAACCTGTTTTTATGCCATCGCTGCCCGGGCTGAGCTGCGTTTGTTTGGAAATAAGCCACTGCGTTTTCTTTTGCCTTTTTCCCCCTCACTTCATCTGAGGACTCTGGATTAATTCCTTGAGACATATCTTTGCATACATGTCTCATGAGTTATGTTTCCTGGAGCCTTTTACTAGGAACATTAAGGTAAGAATGTTGATTTAGCCTAGGACCTTTGTCACTCAAACTAATGCTCATCAGTGATAGAGACATGTAAAGAAATATTACAGAGGTCTTTTGTGATCCCCCTCCCAAACGGAGAGGTGCAGTTGCTTTTAATTGTCATGCATGGATTCAGAAAAAAAAAAAAATGCCACCAGTTGTGAATGAGATGGAGCAGAGGTGTACTCACTGGTGTAAACACTGGTGAAGACACCCCGTTGGTGTGGCAGCCACAACAGTTTCATTAGAAGGCTTTTCCTGTTGTTTCTTCCAATTCTTCTTTCCACTTGTGGTATTTCTTTTTCTTCTTCCTTTTTTTCTTCAACTCTCCTGATCTTTTCCAAATCCTCATGGTCTTGAGGCTTGCCTGTTATTATCTGCAACTCCAGAACAAAGGTAGGTTGTTCAACTCTGTGCTTCGGGGGAGGGCCAAGTTATTTTGGGAGGGATGTCTTCCTAATGCATAAGTGGCTGACCTAAAAGGGTGGGGGGGGGGATCATGCTTGGAGCCGAGGGATGAGAGAGCACGCACTGTGGCAGCTTTTATGTAGTGGAGTTTATTTTTCTGCAACTTAAAGAAACGGAGGCATCTTTAGTAGAATAGACTCATTAGCTCCTGAAATTCTATCTACACTTGGTATCACACTGATGTGTACATTGCATTACCAAACTAGGGGAAGACATTTGGGGATGCTTGAATTTATGACATCAGAAGAGGTTTTCTGGTTGGATTCTGCATTTAGTTTATCAAAATTAAATCAAAGACCTAGGATTTTTTTTTCTTTTGAATTTAATGTAAAGATGTGTTTAGATGACTGGCATATGTACTTTTTTCTTCTTTTGATCTAATTGCTTTAATTCCCTGGACACCTTTACTTATTTCTCAGTGATTTCGTTCTCTAATTTTGCGTAATCTGGTGCTCTGTTAGAGCCAAGGTGGAGGTTTGCTGTTTTTAATTAATTGCGTCTTGCTGGTTGGCAATACAATAAAGACAACAAAAAATTCATCTCTACCTGAAAAGGGGACTGGAATAGAGTGATGCAGATTCATAATTGAAAACAAGAACAAATTAAGCCTTAGTGAGGGATATTACAGGCTATTAATCATAATAAATATGTTTGGCAACGTTGTGTTTGCATTCCATAGTTTTCAGTTTAAAAAAAATCAAAGTCAGTGATTAGAAGGGAATAGTTCTTTGGATTGTGAGATGCTGGGCTGGCTGTACTTGTTCATTAGTTCAAACCACATTAAAAGTGAGCAGTTTGTTCCAGAATCAAGTGTGTCACTCCCAAGAAGATTTGAATGTGTCCCCATCCAAATGCAATGTCGAGTTCATGCCACAATGCTTGGCTTTTTCTCAACATTTTGGCTTCACCACGGAACTCAAGTGCTAAGAATTTTATTTTACGTTATTACCATGCTTGCACACTCCTGTTGGTTTGTTGGCTGCAGATCATCTCTGTGCATGCACTGTAGCCCCATCAAGGTGAAGCTCTTTGAAAAATAGAAACCCAATGTATTTAACCAAAATGAGCTTGAACAGCCTCAAAGTTTGTATCTTAGAAAGCTGCTAATTATGCTTGTCGTAAAACATATCTGAGTGGAAGGTTCTGAGTCCAAACAGAATTGAGAGCTGCTTTAGAAATATAACTGTAGTCTGTGCTTTTAAAGAGGTTTATTTTTACTTTGGGGCCATGGAGGGGTGATTGGAATTAGTAGCCTTTAATTAGACGAGGAGATATTCAGATTTTACAGGGATTTATGTTAGAACATGGACTGGCAGTGGCTCTTTCCTCATTATGAATCCTCCCTGCACATAATGAGGTTCATCATTAGTTGATGGAGTGGATTTGCCCCGCTCTACCTTGAAAGGCACGTAATTTACATACGACTTCAGAGCCTAAGCTTTAATGGATTCCTCGATGAATAAAATGAAAAGCTAACTTTCTTTAAATTTTTGAACACTGTTTAGATAGTACGATTTTAATAAGACATTCAATTTGCTTGTTAAGTATATTTGAAAGTGCCTTTTTTTTTCGTTTTGGGAAAAATATATTTTGGCTTGCCTCGCTTCACTGTATGTCACAGCGGATGGCTACCCTCACAGATATATCAGGGAACATACGGGGTACATATTTAAGAAATGGGGAGAATCTTAAGCAAAGAGTTTTTGTGCATGTAAGCCTCGGGATTACTGATTTTTGTGTAGAAACTCTTTTGATATTAATATGATTATAACAAACAGGTTTGAAAATAAGCTGATTATTTATGTATGGTTTTACACATCAAATGTATGTGCATGTTGGCTCCAGCCACTATTGACAAAATAGCTAGTTGCACCTCCTGATTTATTTTAATGATGGAAGAGCAAAAACTTTCCCTGTGCAGCTGCATGTTTGAGACTGCAGTGTGTAGCTTTGATTTGATGAGGGGAAATTGAGTTGGAGGCTGTGTAATGTGTTATCAGGTCATCAACTTAAGAAGGTTCTGGTCTACCTCATAAATTCCTCAGGTTTTCTGGCTCTGTCACTCTTCCCTGTTTGGGTTGAAATGTGGAGAAAATCAGCATTGACTCGGCACGATTTGAACACGGATGTCTTTCAGTAAATATGGGGGTTGGTAATAGCATGTTGCTGAACATGTCCTTTGCTTGTTGGAGACAGGTCACCCCTGCATTTTTATCACTGCTGCAAGTGGAAACAGGTTTCTGGGGGGGGGGGGTGTTGTCACATTCAGTAGCAGGGAAGGTGTCTAAATATAAGCGAAGCCTTGTTTTGATAGAATGCTTTATTACCTGAAAATGATCAGCATATATTAACATTAATAGAATAGTCGATGTCATTCTTTCTTAGGTAATTTACCTCTTCTACAGACCTGTCTGCTTAAAAAAAATCTTCCTCTCTTCTAAAACATATATTTGTTTAGAGAGTTTTCACTGAAGTGTACATGACAATTACAGCTGTTCATTAACAAAATTGGGTATTTGTTTTAAACTTTAACCAATCACTTTGATATGCTAATTATGGTGTAATTTAATTTGAGCCCTGTAATGATGATGCCGTTATTATGGACATAAATGATGCAGTTAAGCTGAGAGTAATCTCATTTGCATACTGTACATGCCAGTAAATTAAGCCCTTTCTTCGACTGCTTCAGCTTTAATTTTCCACTTCTTTTCACACAGCTCCTTTTCAGCCCCTCTCTTAGAAACCCACTTTGTAATAGTCCTGATGACTGTTTGATGTGAAGAGTTTCTGCACCACAATAATGCACGACAGAAGATGTAACATTTAAAGGATTCATTATCTTGCTGAGTGTTCCTTTAAGAAGGAAGGATTAGAGAGGGTGAGGGGAGACGAAGTGTCCTTTCCATGGGATGTGACAGCCTCCAGTTAAAGTAATTTGAGATGCCAAATGCTCTTCACTTACCTCCCCCCCTCCCCAGTCAGACTTGGGACCTATTATTTATGTGATCCCGCCCCCCCCCATCATACTGTAGTTTATGGCACAAATTGTGTTGCATTTAACAGCAGTGAACTTCATGTGATCCCTTATTGTAATTACCCCATGCTAGTTGGAGGTAAAAGTTTAATTTAGCCCGCATATTACATTTCTTCAAATCTGAGCTCTTACAGATAAGATTATAATTTTAAACAACACCGATATAGATCTACTGACATTTTCAAAATGAACTTCTGTTTTTCCCTCTGCCAGGATTGTCATAAACAAAAACATCAACAACTATATATATATATCTATATGTTTAATCCAGTTGTGTGAGAATCCTAACACTGTATAGTGATGTCCTCAGAATGTAAGCCCATGGCCGCTGCCCTCCTTGAGACAGGAGACCCACCGGGTGGCTTTTGATCGCCTTGGCCGGTAAACTGCCCTTCAGCTTGAACAAAAGAATTCAGAAGGCATAACTAAGTTCTCATGCATCAGGAGCGGGTCCTCCTGTGGCTCAGTGCTGAAGCCAGTGGGAGCCGAGTGGGTGTAACTGAGGACTGGATTTAGCTCTGTGTTTTTAAAAGGGTCATAGGCCTAAAAATAGTTCAAGCCACTTGACTCTCCTTCAGGCTACTTCCTCGGCAAATGGGAGAGTATTAAAAAGAGTAATTGGCTGTGTCCATCCTCATTTCTTGGAAGTAAAAGCCCTGTGCTTCATTTCTAAGCATTCCCTAGTTCTATACCTCTTGATCCAAAGTTTTGCCAGTTGGTTTCCATTCCTTCCCCCAAGCAGTTCTCTGTCAGGAGGCTCCTTTTTCTAATATCTTGGCAGGCAGGAATTTCCTGGTAGTGCCATGGCAAAGTACACACTGCGCTTGCTCACCGTGGTTACAGTGAAAACTGGAACATGGAATTTTTGCCTAACTTTGGAAATCCTAATGGAGATAACATCTCATCTCTCAGTTGTATTTGAATTAAGGAAACGCCACCACACTGTTGTCAGGCTGTTTTAAAGCAGTTTAAACTTAATGACAACTGTAAACCTTTAAGGGCTTTTTCTTCCCCTTTATATAATTTTTGAAGTACCATAGGATACAAAGATGTGTAAAAAGATTATAAATATACTTGTGTATGGCTATAATTCCATCCCCAATATTGTATTTTTCAAAAATGTGTAAATTTTTTGTTTTCAATATAACTGAGGGAGATGAGGGAAAGGAGAAATGATTTTATGTAATGGTATAGAACATTTTCATTTTCGTTAATGATATAGACTAGATTTTCTGAGATGAGACCAAGCTCCTTACAGATATTCCCACTGGGAAATTTCCTGCTTCTATGAAGGTGAGTAAGCAAGCAGACACACGAAGTACCACAAGAACGTAAGCTTCCTGAAGGCAAGGAATATTTATCTGAATTTCCAGCACTTGGAATCATGCCTTACACAAAGTAGATATTTAAGAATTAGTTTGTGATTGAAATCAATGTACTTACTCCTGTAGGCTTGTGATCATCAAGTGAAAAAAAAAATGAGGAAGAAATGCTTTCTAAAGTGTAAAGGCTTTAAATGTGCACGATGGTGTTTTTAGATGATGAATGGCATCTGTCCATTCTTCCTTTGGCCCCTTCCTTGTGTACAAGCTATTCACAAGTGTTTGCAGTTAGACAAGAGCAATCCTAGATGGGAAGCATTTCAACTCAGATTGTTGCTGAATGCCTGTGAAGATAATAATAATAATAATTAATAGTTATTGAGCAATTGCTGTGGGCCAGGCACTGTGCTAAGTGCTTGTCATAGGTGATGCCATTGAATCCTCCCAATAACCTTTTGAGATAGGCGCTATTAGTCTCATATCGTAGATGTGGCAACTGTGATACAGATGCAGCCTCAGCTCACACAGCTGTTTGGCTAGCACCAAGACTTGTACTCCTTTAGGAAAACTCCAGAGTCCTCAATCCTGGCCACTGCACTTCAATCCTGGTTGTCATTTTAGACACACACACACACACACACACACACACACACACACACACCGTATTACTATATTACTATATTACTATATAGTCTGTGCATAAATATATACCGTGTAACTATATCTTACATCTGTTTTGTACATACATTTATTGAACAGCAACAACTACACACTTTAGAGGCCAGGCAAGGTAACTGTTATTTGTCCCTGTTTACTGAGGAGGAAGCCAATGTTCGCTCTACTTAAATAACATGCCTGCACAGGTGGAAGTGATTGAATGGGGCTTCAGACCTCAAGCTCTCTGCCCACAAAGCCCTTACTCACTTAGTCACCACTACATGCTCTCCACTAACCTGGATGTAGCTTGACTATTTTGTTTCCTTGAGATAGTTAACTAACAGTTTGTGTGCCTATGGTAGTTAAAGCCTTTCATACTGATTTTATATTTTAGAGATTTAGACTCTAAATAGCTGAGACATGTAATTTCCTTCTTTTGGTGTGATGTAAATTCTATGAAGGAAGCCACCTTCTCTTCACTCCACCCACTACCCCTACCCCCAGACACACAAACTAGATTTACTCTTTTTTTCTTGTGAGAGGAAGACACTATGCTGCCTCCTTCCCTTTGACTGAAGTCCATTTGACTTTTATCTTGACAGATGACAGAATGAATATCAGCTACAGAGTTTATAGCTATATGGATCTATGGATGTTTACATGTATCCCTGTGGACATGTGCAGACTTATAGCTTATTTGTCCGATTGCAAGCCACAAGTAGAGAATCATTCAAGGGAACTCTGTGCTTCCTTGTCCTAATACTCCTTTCCCAGCACTGTCCCTCTCTGCTCCAGATCTCAGCAGTCCCAATTCAAGAATGTGAAGTGATAACAGTGTGGATGGCATCCCTTTCCCTTACATTTCAGAAACTGTTCCAACACAACATCTGGAAATGCTTTTAGGCTTGAGGTGTCCAGTGTGGGAGCCACCAGGCAGATGTGGCTGCTCTGAGCCCTTGAAGTGTGGCTAGCCCCAATCGAGAGGTGCCATATCTATAAAATACACACTGGAATTCAAAGATGTAGTAGAAAAAAGAAGAATGTAAACTCTCTCATTAATAACCTTTATATTGATTGCATGTTGAAATTAAAATACTTTGGAGTATGTTTAACTGAAATATATATTTTAGAAGTAATTACACCTGTTTTTTCTTATTTTTTTCAATGTGGATAGTTGAAGTTTTTAAATTATATACATGGCTTGCATTCGTAGTGCTCATTATTTTTTTGTGAGACAGTGCAGTTCTAGAGTGTACACCCACCTTTCAACACACGATAATTGTTACACCAGGTGGAGTGGCCCAGAGATTTAGGCTCCCAATGGATAGAAAGCTGCATTAAGAGTGCTCCACAGAGGACCTGGCCCACAGTAGAGGCTCAGGAAGTATTTGAGATAAAGCCCTAGGTGGCAAATAGTTCTACATGGAAGACACTAAGGAAATAATCCCCCTGGTTTTTTCAACAGCTTGTCCTTCCTCATTAGTTTGGGAATGTAGCACATACCCCACTACTTTGAAGAACTTGGACTTGCAAAATGTTTTATACCCACCTCGTGCCCTTAATGCCAGTAAATCTTGGCTTATCCACTGCAGTGATCCATTAGTATAGGTCATCAGAGAGAAGAAATGGGATTCCTTAAATGTTACCAAATGACTCCACATTGGGCCCTGATAACCTGCAAGGATTGGTAGATGGAGCCCTGGTACTACAGGCTCCTATTGGGGGCATTTCTCTTAAGTAAATAGATGCGGTTGTGTTTTTTGCTACTCTCTCAGTACGTATGTATCTTGCCTTAAGTAAACTTCTAAGTGTAAATATAGTTTTTTTAAAGAAAGAGAACAACATTATCTGAATGTACATTATTCAACAAGTATTGGTTAGGGACCTGTTTTATTAGGCATGCATACTCTCCAGAAAGCTTATTCACTTTTGAGACAAGTACAAAATGTCCTAGATAAAGGTGAGACATAAAAATTCAGTGGTTGCTGAATTGAAGCTATATTGCTTGTTTTATAAAAACATGCTTTTTTTTTTTTAAAGAGGATTTACAATGAGTATCCATTAAAGATTCACATGTTGCCCACATTTTATTTACTGTACAGATGATTTAAGAAAAAAAGCATGATTTTAATTGTAAATTACCAATAACTCCAAACCCTGTGGTAAGGTGAGGTACACAGCTGTAAGTTTTTTACCTAAACATCCATGCCAGTCCTTAAAAACCCAGGGAAGGTTGATCAGTCTTTTCTAAGATTTTTCTCCCACCAGAATAGATGGAAGGCTCACTGTAATGAACACATGGAAATTATAGCTGTCGCTTCACCTATTAAAAGTAGGTATTCAAGTGGACTATTATCCTACTTTACTTTTTAGTCCTTAAGAAATCAAGAGACAAGATATTGGATTTGAGATAGCCATAGGAAGACTGGGTCTAGGCAAAGATTAGTACCCAGCACCAGATGTGCCCATTTACTTGTTCAATGCTGAAAATGTTCACCCCTCCTTCTGCCCTAGACTGTTTGAAGCTGCTGCTTCATTAGCATCAGTTGGTTTTCAGCATATTTATATCTGTGGGCCACTGGCTCCTGACTATGATTATTGCTTGAAATTTTTCATACAGCGCTAACATTGTCAGTTACCTTACCCCTAGTTGGCATAACATCGACCCTTTGGACTTCACAGGAGAATCATGTTAGTGGTAGCTTTTGTCCTTTGCATAACTGGGGAGGAAAGTGTCTTCAACTCATTTGCAGAAACCATTCTTTGGTTCCAAACACCTCAGAAGGGAGAGCCTCTACTTCTGCAACACACCTGCCCACCAGCAAATCATCTTCTGGACGCCAGTGAAAAGCTGTTTCTGGGGATGTCCTTGGGGCTGCAGAACTTTTCGTAGGTAGAGCAGCTTGCAGCAGCTTTAAGATTTTGAAGAGCAGCCCCACTCCCCCACATTCCTCCACCCCTACAGCCCAGTTCTCAGTGCTTTTGCTGTCAGTTCTGGGAGGACAGCCTTTGGTGTGCTTGGGTTGTGCATTTTGTCAGGTGGCCTCAGATGCAGTTGAAGTGTGCTGATTGGATTAATTTGGATTTGGAATGTAAGGAATGGTTAGTTGTCTTTTACTGTGTTGTATTTTGAGGTGTTTGTCCCTAACTGCTGTTTGGCAAATACTCTGGTTATCCAAAATTTTCTTTATTTCTTTATTTTTTTAATTTAATGGTTTAGACCTTTTTTTAAAAAAAAATTGAGGTTCTTATACAGCTATACAAGTGAAAGGTATTTTAATGACTTGTAATTGGAAGCATATGCTTCTATCTCCATCTCTCCAAATTGACATGCAGGAAACCGCACTGCTGAACTTTCTGGAAGTGAGCTTGTACCACCAAAGGTCAGTAATAAAAGCTAAAGCTGGTAGCAGCTCTAACACCCAAGATAATAACTGTAATCCCGGTGAACATTAAGAACACCTCCCACCGCCCACTCCAAAAGGGCAAACTTTCTGTCATGTGTTGATGTTTGATTTGGGCTGAAAAGAACTTTGATGTACCAAGGCTTTAAGTTCTCTTTTTGAAGCCATTTTTATGCATTCTAAAAAATTTCTCAACTGCTCCCTCCCCCTTGTCGTGTTCCCAAAATGTGTACGTTCTCATCTTCTCTTGTCCTGCCTTCATGGTGTCTGCAGGAATCAGAGAATACAGTTATAAAACCTACTGCGTGCTCTAATGTTTATTTTGGTATTGATTGGCTATGGACTCCTACTTCCTTGAGCCCCTCTCCTTCAGGGTCCTATCAGAGGTCCTTTTCCTTGATACATATTTGAAACCATTTTTCTTTTTGGAATTATGTTCTCTATTTTCACTTTTGGAGCTCTGTTGACATGGATAAGCCTTCTGCTTAGAGAAGACATATTTTCCTTAGCTTCCATTTACTACCATGGAAATGACATGGAACGTAAATTGAGGGGTCATACAAAGTGATAGCTAGCAGATGGGTGGAATAACTTACTCCTTCGCTTTGTCCGTTCTCACAGCAGACATTGCTAATTGATCGCAGTACCTTCTCAGAAAACCTGACTGTGACCTATGAATCTTTCTCTTAAAAAGTGCCAGCCATGGCTAATCGATAGTGCTTGGCATGCAGTCTGTTTGCCCTCCCTCTTCTGACCGCTATGATTTACTCTATGTGAATTTGGCTGATTGAATGCTATTAATAAATTGTGACACATCATTTATCTTGATATTATCATATTTCTCTTATCTCAGCTTGCTAAGCCACCTAGCCTCTTCAGAGTTAGCTTTTTTGGACACATGCTCTTTTTCAGAAGTGGCCCAGGATAGACTAGATAACCCCAACAATTCCTGGTGATTCTGAAGTAGACCAAGTACCAATTCCTTTTTGAGCTATATAGCTTTCTCAGGTATGGAATTCTTTCCACATGCAGTTGAAGGAACACCCAAGAAAAAGATGTGGCCTTCATACAGGAGAAAAAACTGAAGTATAAACTCTTTGCCCTTTGGCAAATTTCCTGTTCCTCTCATTTTAAACTTCTAGGATTCTAAGTCCTGATAACCCACATTCTTTTGATACCTCCGTAGACCACAATCCAATAGAGTCCACCAAAATTATTTATGCACCAAAATGAAAAAAATATAGGATTTTTCTATCTACCCATCCTTTGTCATTAACTGTTTAACTTCTTTTTCCTGAATATTCTTTGTCTTTTTCCAACTCCATGTTTTAAAAACTTTGCCTGATAAGTAGCTTATCATCCTTTTCTTCCCTAATGCACAGGAGAAATTTGAGGTGTCCAGAAGTTGTACTTTCTTGAAAGTAATCACGAGGTGGTTGAGTTGGTGTTTTATTTTTTATTTTAAAGCTCACATCTTTATTTTGCCATGTCAGGATGAGTAAAATTGATTCCTGGTTCATTTAAATAAAGAAGCTATTTGAAACCAAATTGTCCCCATTGAGAAAAGGAATATTTTTTTATTCTGCTGGGGAAACATGGTTTTTCACTGGAATACTCTGTTACTGAACAAAAGTGGATTTGCAAACTTGCATTTTTTTTTCCTCATTGGATTACAGATGATAGTAAAAAATAAGTAT
>PVKZ01000996.1:240000-437500 GCA_004027375.1 Macroglossus sobrinus
TGTGAACCTACTGTCTTAACATAAATATTGCATAAGTGTTTGAAGACATGATTTTTCATAGCCCTTCTTGTGCCCCTCTGGTCAGCATCCCTTTCCTGTGTCCATTCTTGCTTGTGTTGAAATCCTCCCGTATGCTGTTGCTCTCCATAGATGTGATTGGGTTCTTGACCCCATGGTTCAGAAGGTTTCTTCTAACCTTGCTGTTTGTGAGAGAAATCTCAAACAGCTGGATGAAGGAAGCCAGTTGGCAGAGAATTAGAAATGAATGGTGAAAAATAGCTACTCCTGTAAAGAAAAATTCTTTTTAGTAGCAGAAATGTTTAACAGACGGACAAAATATGTAAATCTGTGTTTATCTCAGACAGGGAACAAATCTGCAGCATTAGCAATTATGACTTAGCTTAGAAGTCTTTCCCCTGAACCCATAATACTTATAAACATCAATATGGCTTAGAGCTTTATGTTAAAATGTTTTTCTCCTATTTAAGAGTTATTTATTTAACATTCTTTTATTATCCTAGATGATGTGATTTGAGAAGAAAGTATTAATTCTCTTATCAGCTCTGTTTCCTTCCCAGTTGTTCAGAGAATTGAGCTACACAAGTACTTTATGAAGTAAGAGGCATTCAAGAGAGAGCCATTGCTGATCAGATTGAGCCACTTCTGAACTGAGGCTACCCAGGAATAAGGGGATCGACAGCTTATAGGTGACAGATGTTCTGGAATAACATGTCAAGTGACAGAATCAGGTACCTTTAGACACTGCCACCTCCCAGTTAGTGCCTTTGAATCATCTACATTTTTGAGACACAAGATGCCTTATCTCTTCATTCCACATTGCTTGTTTAATGTGACTTAAGTGAATATTGTATGAGGGATGATTTTGAAAGGCAGCCTGTGTTTGTTATAGGTATTATAAGTAATGTGTATTCTATCATTCATTCATCCACTTATGTATTCATTCATTCACTTATTCATTCAAGAGATATTTACAGACTCTCTGTAATGTGCCAGGTTCTGGCAGATTTGGGCACCTCTATAGCTGAGTATTTCTAACTCTTAAACATATTGCCTACATTACCCTGTTAGAATGTCAAATATAACCTTGTCAGACCATCCCATCTTTGGGGTGTCTTTGGTGTACACTGTTAATCTTGGAGGATTTTCTCATGATCTTGGTGATAAATTAGATGCTGGCAGGTCATGTTGGACGACTGGGTGAGGGGATGTTTTGTCTCTTCAGTCATTGACTCACTTACTCAGCAGATACCTACTGAACAACTACTGTGCCCCACTGTGCGAGGTGCCGGGTCCTCTCTTTCTGAGTTGCTGGATGATTTTTGAAGCTTGTCTAAACCTCACTGTTTTTTGTTTTGTTTTGTTTTGTTTTTCTATACAGTAGTCCCCCTTATCTGCAGTTTCGGTTACCCATGGTTTCAGGTCCCTGTGGTCAGCTGAGGTCTAAAAATATTAAATGAAAAATGTCAGAAATAAACAATTCATAAGTTTTGAATTACGTGCCATTCTGAGTGGCATGATGAAGTCTTGCACTGTCCCCCTCCATCCCTCCTGGACATGAATCTTCCCTCTTCCTAGTGCCTTCGTGCTGTATATACCTTCTCTGCCTGTTAGTCACTTTGTAGACTTCTTGGTTAGCAGGTCAGCTGTCATCGTATTGCAGTGCTTATGTTCAGGTCACCCTTACTTATAGTAGCCTAATGCTATGTAATAGTGCCTACGTTATTTACCTCCCTTCATCTCATCATATAGGCATTGCATCATCTCACATCATCATAAGGTATTTTGAAAGAGAGGGTGAGACTACAGTCGCATAACTTGTATTATAGTATATTGTCATAATTATATTTTATTATTAGTCATTTTTGTTAACTTCTTGTTGTACCTAATTTAGAAATGAAAGTTTATCATAGGTCTGTATGTATAGGAAAAATATAGTATGAATAGGGTTTGGTACTATCCATGGTTTGGGGGGATCCACTGGGGTTCTTGGCACATAGCCCATACAGATGAGGGGAGACTACTCCATGTGTTTTACACAGATACTTCAAATCCTCCATTTGATCAAGGCTGTCCCATCACTTGCATTGGTTGTACTTTATCTTCTCTGTCCTGTGTCTACTTCCCTCCCGACCCAGCATAGAATCTATAACTAGTCATTTCAGTAGTATACTGTCTACCATCTCTCACTCCTTTATCCTTTCTTCTGCCACTGCTTTGGCCTTGGCAGCTCCCCACCCCATCTTACATTGAGTCCACAGCTCTTCCTAATAAGCTAATGAATTCTGAGGGTGCTAGTCCCAAAAACATGCTGTATACACAGTTCTGCATTCTGGAGTCAACTCAGCAAGCCCCCAAGGGCTCTGCAGTCCCAGTGTTTGTGGTTTTACATTCTTTTCATTCACTACACTGAACATCCTAAAACTTGCCCACTACACTTGAGCCTTTGCTATACATTCATTTGATCTCAGTAGATTATTTAATTCCTCTTTTACTGTAAAAGTGGTAGTCATGTGATTTGTTAAACTTCCCTTTTCTAAACTCATAATCTTTGGCATTTTTTTCTCCTCATCACCTCCTTAGTATGCAAGAGGGAAGGAATTCTCAGTTTATTGAGCTGCTGCCGTATTCTAGACAGTATTGCTGATTGCCCATACCTCCACTTCACATCCTTCATGACCCCAATCATTGAGTCATTCATTCATTTAGCAAACTTTTGCCAATGCATCCAATTCTTTTAGGCTTTAGCAAAACAATGGTAGGATACTCTTGACCTAGTGGGAGGAGATGTTTAGTCATTATCATATGGAAATGTGCCTGACCTTTAGTCAACATAAAAATAAAATACATCTGAAGTACCTAAGATACAGTATCTCCATTCCAATATTAGCATTTGAGCTGGGGTTGAAAGCATTTATAGGAGCGTTTTGATTAAATTAATAGAAAAGGAGCATCCAAGAGGGAGATAACAGATACATAGAACTATGAAAGAGCAAATTATGTTTGGAAAATAGTAAGTAATCAGTAGTATTGCTAAGTTAGTGGAGGAAGACTACAGGAGAGAAGTCTAGGATGTTACCCAGAGGGCCTGTTAATTGAATGAAGGAATTAGAATTATCCTTTGAAAACAGGAGAGTTTTGGAGGTTTATAAGTAAGGGAGTGACTTGACTGCTTTGAGTTTTGTTTTGACTGATGTTTATGCTGCTAGCAAAAGGTCCCTTGAAAAGTAAAGGAGAAAGATGATAAGGGATGGATGGTGATGGGGATGATGAAAAGAAAGGGGATAATTTTGACAGACATAGAAGACTAAGAATTACCAGGTATTGATGACTACTGACTGAGTGTCAAAGGAGATGACAGTGACTTTTCCTTGATCATAGAAAGGAGTAGGTTTGAGGAAAGAGTGTTCAGTTTTGGACATCTTGAGTTTTAGAGAATCTGAAGGACTTTGGTGGGAATAAATAATAAAGGGAGAAGTATAATAAACAAACAAACAAACAACAAATAAATAAGGGATCCAATCTGGAGTAATCACAGTATAGGTGGGATTGAAGCATATATAGAGAGCTCAGGGGAATCTTAAGGAATACCAATGTAAAATGGGCAAGTAGAAATAGTAAAGTCCTTTAAAAATGCAAAGGAAGCGAAGAGTTATAGAGTCAGTTGACGAACCAGAAGACATGGTCTCAGGGATGCTACGGGAGAAGCTTTAAAGGGTGGCCTTTGGTGTCAGGTGTGACAGAGAACCTCTGGTCTGTGTTTTTTGGTATGTCCTACATCCGCTTCCCTGGGCCTTCCTGGTGGAAATGCTGCCTCCAGGGTTCTACCCCAGCCTTGCTGTCCTGACCTGGCTGAAGCAGTTTGTTCCAACTGTCTTCAGAGTTTAGACACTACTATCCTAGCCTGGAGAATTGAGAATCCACAGTGTGGAGAGATGCAAGTAGGAGATAAAAGCATGGAGACAGCACCCTTTCAAGATGGTTAACTGGACATGGGAAAGAGGCTGAAGGCTGGTCATCAGAGGAGCAGAAGAGTAACCTGGAAATGACTGTAAAGTCAGAGGACCTTGATGTATTTGTAGGCTAAGATACAGGAGCCAGTAGAGAGAAGGGAGTTGGTGGCTAAAATGGGGGAGCCAGTAGAGAGATGGGGACAATATTGGATAACTAGTGGAGGCATGAGTTTAATGGAGGGAAGCTAGAAGGTGAACAACCTCCTACTCTCAGAAGGAAAAGAGGAAAGGGCAGGGGGATGAAGATATTTGATGTTGGGTGGGGGAATTCCCATTTGCCTTCTCCATCATCTTATACTCAACCTTTCTAAACCACTTTAAACCACCAACCACCCCTTCCTTCTTGAAGCTCCCTTCTAACTTCTGTGTCACACTCTACCCTTGACTCTATCTCTGTAGTGTAATGGACAGAGATTGGATTACTTTGATCTTCAAATGTTTGTCCACCAGTTTTGTTTATGTGTGTTAACACTCCCTGACCTTCAGTGTTTTAGTTGTGAGGATTAGAACTTAGTACTCAGTAAATGTCACTTTTGTGTTTCCTAAATATAGGAATTGACTATCATTAGTTCAGAGAAACCTTTCCCTCCCCTCTCAATCTTATCCGCTCCCTTTGAACTGTTGTCTCTGTACTAATGACTCTCGCTAGCTCTTGCTTTCACTCTGCTTCTTTCCTGAGAAAAATCTCTTTCCTTCACTTGGCTGTTTTCATGAAAGCATCATTATTCTCCACATCACCTGGGCTGGAAATCAATAACCTCACTGATCCTACCTCACCTGTTTAATCAGCTCTCATGTCATTGGTACTAGCTGCATGATATCCTATTCATTTCTTCAAATCTCTATCTATCAGTGAATTATTTATGAAACTGTCTGGTACCCTGTTAGGTACAAAACATGATGCCTACTTACAGTTAAGGTTTCAGAAAACTGGAATACAGTATAATGATTTCTTTGCAAGAGTTTAGCGTAAAATTTGAAGAGACCATGTGGGAGAATGCCTGTCTCAGACTTGGTGGTGGGGGATGGTCTATAAAAGCTTCTTAGCTTGAACTGAGTTTTGAGGTTCAATAGGAATGAGCTCCTTAAAGATTCATGGCAGAGGCACAGAGGAACATAGTGGTACAGAGGCATTTGAATCAGTTGTTGAGCGTGGCCACAAAGTAGATAGAGAATGAGCTATAAGAGAGAGAGCATTGTTACAGTCAGATTATGAAGGGCTGCGTGCCTAGCTCAGCGCTGTTCAACAGAAATAAAATAGAACCACGTGAGGAATTTACAATGTTCTATTGGCCACATGTTTCCAATGAAGTGAAAATAATCTGGTATAAATTATAATATTACTTCATTTAATTCAATTTATCCAAAATGTCATCATTTCAATATTACACTCTATGAAAGACATACTATACATTATTTTCTTTTATATTAAGTCTGAAAAATCATTTCAATTTAGACATTAAAATTCATAAACCACAGTTGAAAACATAGATTAGGAGATTCACGTACACAAGGTGTTGAACACATACTTAAAATTTTTCCAATAACTGCACTGAATATCAATTTTAAATTTAAATTTAAACTAATTTGCGTTAACATTACACATATATGAAAAATTCAGTTCTGTGGTCACTCTAGCCACATTTTAAGTGCACAGTAGCCTCATGTGGCCAGTTGCTTTTGTATTGAAGAAGGCCTAGATGTTTGAGACTTCACACTTGAGGCCATAGGGAGCCATTGAAAGTAGCCATTAAAGCAAGGGAGGTGACATGATCAAAAGTGCTTTGGTGTGGCCAGACTAGAAGATGCATTAATTCACAATTGGAGTTATAAAGTAGTGGGAGCATGCTCTGAAACAAGGATTATGGAGAAGCTGACATTATTTAGGAGGTAGAGTAGATAAGAATTGGTAATGTGGAAAAGCAAAGAGAAGGAGGACTATCAGATAATATAAGAATGTGACCCCATTTTTTAAAAACCCCTGGCGTGAGGTTTGGGTAGAGGAAGACAATTTGAGACAAAATAGAGGTACTTTTAGGACATCAAAGTAGATATATACGGAAGATTATAGGAGTAGAGACCTGCAGTTCTGGAAGGATACTTTGATTCAAACCTAAAGTGATTCGGGAGTCACAAGATATAGGCAGGTGTGAAGTGAAGCCATGGGAAGGATAAAGTCATCTTCCAGAGACTGTGTTGTAGAGCAGGGGTCAGTTTACTATAGCTCTGTGCGCCAAATCAAGCGGACACCTGTTAGGTAAGTAAAGGTTTACTTAAAGTCAGCCATGCCCATTTGTTCATGTATTATTTTTGGTTGCATTTGTGCTACAGTGGAACTACTGCTCTGAATAGTTAGGACAGAGAGCTTATGGCCTACAAAGTCAACAATACTCAGTAATCTGGCCTTTTCCAGAAAAAGTTTTCTGATCCCAGCTTTAAGAGTTTGGGAATCCCGAGAGTGGAACTCTGGGCAAGATGAAACATTTAAAAATGAGCAGAAGTTAAGCTTACTCCAAAGAGTGAGCAGGAGCCACCAGCTATGTAGACAGAGAACCACAAAGAGCAGGAAAACCTGGAGGCAAAAAAAATTTCAAGAGAGACAATATGAATGACAGTGTCATGTGTCATCAAGAGGTCAAGTAAGGTAAGGATTGAAAAGTAGATTGAATTTAGCAACTCCAAGCACATTAAGAATTGCGGTAGGAATATTTTCAGCAGAGAGTTGGGGCAGAAGCCAGCTTGTAGTGGGCTGAGAAGCTAGTGGGAGGGAAGAAGTGGAAACAATAGAGAGAGAGTGAGGTATAGTTCTCTCAATCAGCTGGCAGTAAAAGGAAGGAAAGTGCTGGAAGGAGCGGGAAGATTCACTTGAGGTTGAGGAAGATTATTTTAAGATTGGCATGCCTACTTGACAGAAGGAGAGGGATACACAAGGGAGCAGGCACTCAGGAAGCACGGGGAAATGGGAGGAAGGCCCAGCCCTCTTTTCATTCCCACCCTTTCTGCCTCTGTCAGTGCTGGACTAAAGCTTCCAAATTTGCTCCCCTGTCTCCAAGCTTTATCCTCTCCTGAGCACTCCCATCAGTCTTCTTTTCCTGAGGAGCTCCCCTTGTCCCAGACCTTCTCTATACTGTGCTACATTAAGGTTCCATCTCCAGTCTTCACTTTCAGGTTTGGCCACTTTCTTTTCCAGGCATCTGTCCTCCTCTTTACTTACGAGCATGCCCTACCTTAGCCCATCTCAGCCTTCCTCATGCCTAACCTCTTGAAACACAGCACTTCATTCACATGTCACTCGTCACCTGAGTCTTGCCTAACCAGACACATAATAAATGCTCAGTTCAGTAGTATTTATGAATTAGAAATGCAAGCAAAAATCATGTCATTAAAATTTTAAAGCATATTATAAATTTATTATTGAATAAGAAGTAGGGCACATGCTTTCATCTCATAATAAAAATAATATAGATTTGCATAGAGCAGTGTTCTCGACCATGACACTATTGACATGGGGGACTGGATAATTTTTGTTTTGGGGGCTGTATTGTAGAGTTTTTAATAGCACCCCTGGCTTCCCGCTGGCCAGTTATTATAACCAAAAATGTCTCCAGACATTGCCAGATGTGCCCTGGGGGTATCCTTTTCTGTCATACTTTGCATTTTTAATATTTGGATCCAAAGGAAGTTATCCTAAATATATATCTTATTCCAGTCAGTAATAAATGGAAACCACCCACTTTTGACTGTTAACCAAACTGCTAGTGACTATCCTATTCTACCTAATAGTGCTTCACTTAATAAAAATCAAAATAGATTCTTCAGTGTGTAAGCTGATGGTTGTATCACTCACCTAATATATTGAGGTTTTAACACAAAATGTATTTCACATAACATACCTGTCCTAAGTTCCCTGCCTATTCCATATTAACTTATTCTGCTTTGTATGTTTTGGTCAGGGACATTCTGATAAAAGGTCAAAAAAGGTTAGTTATTTTTTGGAAAAGAACTGAAAGCTTGTACAAATATGGCGAACTATTACAGCATATATATATATATATATATATATATATATATATATTATCTAAAGTGCAGGAATTTTGGGGGAATGAGCAAAGAGAAGACGTGGAGATATTGGAGGGCTGTTTTAAGGAACACTGAACATATCCAGTTGTAATGTCAGGAAAGCTTCACATTCAGTGTGTTAGACTAAAGCCACCCTTCTCCAGGGTTGACATCTTCAGTAGTGGGGATTTGGTCACAGGCCCTCTGATTGCTATTCAGTTTCATTTTCCGATTTTATAGACATGTGGTGAGTTCACTAATAATTAACCACTTGTGTCCACATCATGAGGTACAAGTTGCGAATCCTGTCTGCAATTATTAGCATGTCCTTTTGACTTCAACAAATTCATATATAAAAGAAAATGGCACTAAACAATCAATTAAAGATTTTCTTTAGGTATCAAAGCTTTAAAATGATAATCAAATGACAGCTTAGAACAAGGCTGGTTTGCAGTATTACCCTCTGTACTGCTCTGCATTTTTCCTTTTAAGTGCAACTTGGTAAACAAGAACTAATTCTTCACAGTAAACTAAAAGTTAAGGTCGTTCTTTAAGCCATTATTAGAAGTAATATTGACTTTGTTGATGTTATATGCCTCATACGGCCAGAAGAAAGCAGAAAATGTTTTCAAAACTAATTTTTAACTGAGACCATATTCTTACTATAGGTCTATTTTTTTTGATGTGGAGAATAGTATTTTGTACTTGGCAGTTTTTCAGTAGCTTCCTAAAGTCTGGGTTTTATGGGCTACTAATAATTGCTGTGATTTATTGAACACATACTACATACAAGGCACTTTGTGTATATTAGCATTGTGTGCTTTGAGAACACTGCATTTTTCATAGTAGCACTTACCACAGTTATAATCTCTCTTATTTATATGACTAGTTGATTAATATGTTTCTTCTCCATTGGACAGTCACCTCCATGTGGATGGATTTCTATCAGTTGTTGCCCCAAAACTTAATATATAGCATGGAACATGTTAGGTACAAAATAAATATTGCTTAGAAGGATGAGTGAACCCAGATGCAGAGTTATATAATTTTAGAGATGAGGAAATGGAAAGATAGAGTAGTTGTGCCACTTGTTGAAAGCTTGTAAACTGACAGAGTGGGGAATTCAATTCAAGTATGTCTAGTCTAATGGCTGCTTCCTTTTCACCACACCTGTCTTCTCTTCTCAGACTGTAAAGTGCCTGTGATCACCTGGGGGATCTTATTAAAATTCAGATTTTCATTCAGTAGGTCTGAGAGGGCCTGAGAATTTGCATGTCTAAGTTCCCAGAAGATACCCATGCTACTCTTCATAGAACCATGCTTTATGTGACGTCTGCTCCACAGGTGCAGTGCAAAAAGTGATAACTTCCTCATCTGCTGGAGGTATATGTGGTTCTCTTTGGAAAGCCCTTGCCATGGGACAGAGCCCTTGCACCTGTACTGGTCTCCTAAGGAAAGTACCACAAGGATCTGCTTTTGGATTAATACACTGGTCCCTCTATCAGTTGGTTGTCCAGGGGCTATGATGTTTGATGAGTCTTAATCATGTGTTGATGATGATAATGGGCCCTGTTGCCTTCATTATAAGTCTCATACTGGTATCAGGTGTTGTTTCTGCTCCATCCCTCAAATTTACCATGGAAATGCCAAGGAATAGCAACACCTTTTCAGAAATTTCTTTGGGTGTATAGTTGATGAATGAGTCTTGTTGAGAATCTGGTCACCAGACATCAGAAAGTCGCACCATCGAATCTGTAGCCATTCCGTGGCACAGTGTTTGAAAGGAGGCTGCCCTGTGTAGTAATGAAATTAAATGATCCTGCTATTGGTGTCCACTCTACCTATTCTGGGCACCTCAATTTCTGCCCTTCTTTTTGGCATATCTGTGACAGTCTCTTCCTAAAGAGCATACCTGGCTCAGCACTTCCTCCAAGCTCATGAGACACAGGTACGCAAGTTGGCCCTTTTACTAGTCAAAGTTGGGACGAGGGCTGTTCAAGGTTTAGGTGCTTATCTTGACTATTTGACACCACCACTCAGGGGAAACATACCTGATTGAGAAGGGACCCCTCAATCAATATTATGATTACTTATTCCTGAGCAGTCTGATGCTTAGCCCCACCTATACTTTGTCACCAGCCTCTGGCTGTTTCACAGTCTCTGAGTTCAACCCTGCTGACTGTAAGCCAGTATTTGGGTTCTTGACTTTAGGCCTTCTGATTCTCTTTTCTTCTCAGTTGTTCATATCAGATCTATTCATCATCTTCATGTCTGATGAGAGCCTACCCTTCATTCATCATGTAACAGTGCCTCCATTTTGTGTGTATGCAAGATTGGATGATGTGTATATGTTGTGTTTTAATTGTGTAGTAAGTAATAAAAATTGAAAGAGCACTTTTGAAAAATTTTATTTTAGCTTTGTATTTTGAAAACTCTTTTAGATATGCCATCCTTTATAGTATACAGGTGTGCTAAATGGTTTAATGAGACAGGGACTTACAAGTGAAGGGCATTGTTATATTATTGAAATCACACTGAAAGTAAAGTGAGAGGTACCTGTAGTTTATCCTAAAGTCACTTATTGAAAAGCTTGCTTTAATTCTCTTCACCTGGATGGACAAGGCACAGGAATTACAGATAATGAATGAGAAATATGCCACTGATGGAATTTTCTTAAAGCACAAGATGCACTTTAACATCTTTTCACTCATTTTACATTAGGTTTTTTCCCTTTCATTTTTATTTTTTATTTGTTAGGTACTGTTATATATATTTTAATCTATGTAAACTATATGCTTGTGCCTTTGGATTAACCTACTTTCCAAAGATAGTGATTAATATGTATAGATGTGGGAAGCCACAAATACAAAAGAATGCTTATATCTCATTTTATATTTGTAGATATAAATTATTCCCATTTCGTAATACCTTAGCATCATGGTCATTGTTCTCATTTAAAAAAATACTGTATTTTGTGAAATGATACAATCTGTGAGGCATTTCCCATTATGTAGACACCATGTCTTTAAATTACAGCAATTTCTTAAGATTTTAAGGCAAAATGAGCTCTTAGAAGTGTGATTAATGGAAAGGAATGGGGCTAATGCTGGGTCATCAGTGGCACTCCATTACAAAAAAGGTTGGACTAATAAAAGCATTCATCTTTTTAACCAATAAAACATGTGAATGATATGCTTATAGTTTTCTTCACACAGTAGTTACTTGGTACAGAATAAACTCTTAACTTGTGTTGTAGAAAGGCAGTTTTATTTAAGTGGCTGATGAACTGTTCTTTGGTAGTACGAGAAAAGGCAGACCCAGGAGGGAGGCTTATGTTGAAGCTGCCAGTTTGATTTTTTTTTTAAATAATAATGTTTTATTTTTCAGTTGTAGTTTGTATACAATACTATATTAGTTTCAGGTGTACAACATGGTGATTAGACATCTATATAATTCACAAAGTGACCACCCCAATGAATCTAGTGCCCCTGAGTCATCATACATAGTTATTACGATATTATTGGCTATATTCCTTATGGTATACATTCTATCTCCATGACTATTTTGTAACTACCAATCTGTGCTTCTTAATCCCTTTTCCCTTTTTCATCGACTCCCCCAAAATGTTCTCTGTATCTATGAGTTTGTTTCTGCTTGTTTGTTTGTTTATTTCATTCTTTAGATTCCACATATATACAAGATCATATGGCATTTGTCTTCCTCCATCTGACTTATTTCATTCAGCACCCTACTCTCTAGGTTCATCATGGAATATCTTTTTTTCCATCCCCTTACTTTTAGTCTGTCTTTTAGTATGAAGTAAGTCTCTTATAGGCAGCATATGTAAAGGTATTGTTTTCTTATCCTTTCAGCCACCCTGTCTTTTGATGGGAGCATTTCATTCTTTTTCATTGAAAGTACTCATTGATAGATATGTATTTAGCGCCATTCTCTATTTAGACTTTTGATATATATTTTTGTCTTCTAAAAGAAGTCCCTTCAGCATTTCCTGTATTAGTGGCTTGGTGGTGATGAACTCCTTTAGCTTTTTCTGACATGGGAAGATCTTTATCCGTTCTTGGATTCTAAATGATAACTTTGCTGGGTAAAGTTATCTTGTTTGTAGGTCCTGGGTTTTCATCACTTTGAATATATCCTGCCAGTCCCTTCAGGCCTATTGAGAAATTGGCTGACAGTCTTATGGACAGTCCCTTGTATGTAACTAATTACTCTTCTCTTGCTGCTTTTAAGATTCTCTCTTTGAATTTAACCTTTGGCATTTTACTGATGATGTTTTTTGGCGTGGGCCTCTTTGTGTTCATCTTGTTTGGGACCCTCTGAGCTTCTTAGGGTTGTATATGTATTTCTCTCACCAAGTTGAGGAATTTTTCTGTTATTATTTCTTCAAATAGGTTTTCAATTCCCTGTTCTCTCTCTTATCCTTCTGGTACCCTTATGATGCTAATGTTGTTACGCTTAACGTTGTCTCAGAGGCTTCTTAAATGATCCTCATTTTTTTAGACTCTTTTTCCTTGTTGCTGTTCTGATTGGGTGTCCTCTGCCGCCCCATCCTCTGTCTCACTGATTCGATCCTCTGTTGCATCTAATCTGTTGATTCCTTCTAATGTACTCTTCATCTCAGACATTCAATTCTTCATTTCTGACTGGCTTCTTATTGTGTTTTTCATCTCCATCTTATTCAGTTTTTTTAAATCTCTCTGTTAAAGTTCTCACTGAGTTAATCTACTCTTCCCTGAAATTCCTTGAGCATCCTTATAACCAGTGTTTTCAACTCTGAATCTGGTATATTGTCTCCATTTTGGTGAGTTCTTTTCCTGGCACTTTGTTCTGTTCTTTCATGTGGGACATGCTTCTTTGTCTTCCCATTTTGGCTGTCTGCCTGTGTCTGTTTCTATGTATTAGGTAGGGCTTCTAAGTCTCCCAGTCTTAGTAGAGTGGCCTTATGTAGTAGCTATACTGTGGGACCCCGTGGCACAGACCTGCGAGGGGTTCGGCTGCAGTCGAACCTCAACCACAGCCTGCATACCTTTGGGGCCCCCTGGTAAGTGTCACTGAGCATTCCATATATGCACATGTGACTGCCACCAGAACTGGGCTTATAAGTGCCTCAAGGGCCAAGTCAGATACTGAGGCTGGCTAGTGTGTGGCTTCCGGCTGCTCTTTAAGAGGAATAGGGCATGCCAAGGCCAGATGCTGTTTTTAGGGTTTGTTTTCTTTTTCTTTTTTTTTTTTTTTTTTGAACCTCTGGTTGATTTTATGAAAGTTTGAAGCACAGGCCAAACAGCCGTTCATGTTGAACAAATCACTGAAGGCGACTTGGGTGGGCCCACAAGTTGGTAGAGACGGAGTCTCAGGGAATCCCCTGGGTGGAGCAACCGTGTTACCAAAGTTGATGGTGCCTGTATCTGCAGGCTGGAAGTGGGGAGGACTCGACAAAGGAATGTTGGCTTCTGCCCACATCTTTATGCGGGTGTAAGCTGCCCCCACAGCCCTCACACTGAAGTTCGACAGCTCAACTCCTCCCCATTAGTCTCTGCCACCCCTCAAGCAGCTGCCCCAGTGTTGGAATCAAAGCAAGCTAATCCATGAGTGAGTAAGGCTGGATGTGGGCCCTTTAAGAGGAAGGTTCCCAGTTCCTACAGCCCTCCGGTCTCACTCAGCTGCAACCTCTGCTGGTTTTCACAGTCAGAGATTGTGAGGAATTCTCTTCCCGACACTGGAACCCTGGGCTGCGGATTCCCGTGTGAGTGCTGTACCTCTCACTTCTTTGGTAGAGGAGGTGGCTCTGCAGCCAGCATGGCCCTCATGGTTCTCCACTGCCACACATGGTTGTGAGAGGGCACCATTTCACGTCTCTTCCCCATCCTACCTTTTTGAGGTGACCTGTTATTTGAGGTGACCCAGTTGGAGGTTTGTGTTCAGCTAGACCTTTGGTGATTCCGCTTACTAGTTGCTCTCTGGTTTTGGTGTGGTTGCTAGAGGAGGCATGCACAATCTCTGTCTTCTATGCCATCTTGAATCCCAGATCTCCAGTTTGATTTTTAAGTTGTCTTCTATAAGGATAATACCCATGATCCAGGAGCCCTATTCAGTTTGGGGCAAAAGTAGAGAGTCTAGGCAGTTGGTTATTTCTCTAGCATTTTAAGTATATACAGTAGGCTCTTTATAGGTGCTTTGTTGCATTGTTAGGAATACCGTGCTTAAGAGTCAAGGATAGAGCTTCATGTGAAGTCTCCAGCTCCATTCCCAGTATGTACGCTTATACTACTCAGTGGTTCATTGGAAGAGGATTGTTAGATAGTTCATAAATCATTCACCAATTCTCATTATTATGATTTGATGTTGAAGCAATTCCATTTTCAGTCAGTTTTAATCCTTCTGATAAGGCCAAGGAGAAAGTGTCCATTTGGTGCTAGTGTGTCTTTAATCTCTTCTGGTTGTAAGCTCATTATTTAACAAAGAAAGAACATGGCTCCTGCATAGGGCCTTTGTGGGCAGCAGGATCTAGCTAGAATTTAATAACGTTGGTTAGGTTGTAATACACTTATTATAAAGTTTTTTTCTTCTATAAAGGGATACATACTGGTTTTCCATATGACAAAGTGATATAAGGTTTTCTTCTGAAATAGATTTATATGTTTGTTAAAAGTGAATGAATTTTTAAAATAGCGTCGGTGGAGGTGTAGATGGAGATGGCAAAAATAATAAAGGTAGAAGTAGAAGTGAATGTTTGAGGCTTAGAAACTGACTTGAGTGTCCGCTCAGGTGGTATGACTACTCTTTGAATCTTAGAATTTGTAAGAATTTCACTCCAGAGAAGAGCTGTGAAAAGAATAAAACAATCCTTTCCAGTCATGGGTCCCTAGAGCTTCTTTGGGACTGTTTTCAGTTTTTAAAATGGTTTACCAAATGGGATACAAAAGACTCCTTAATAAATGGGCATGCTTTCTCTTTCGTTTATTTTGTTTTATTTATTTAGTAAACAAAGCTTTAAAAACTTGGGGTCTGTAGGGAACAAATGTAAACTAGGTATATGCAGGTAAAACTAAAGCTGGATTAGGACAAAATTTACCACCACAACTGGGATAAGGGAAAAAGGCATTTAAAAAAAAAATCTATTCATGGAAAGCAATCAGTAGAATCATCTTGGCATACAAAAGTGTCCCATTTGGGGAGTGATTATGTGCCTAGGTTTGGCTTGGTTTTAAGAACTGAAGGGCTCAATTATTGGCCTTTATCAAGGCAAATGGTTACAACCTTTGGATTACCATTTAGAATTGTAAACTCTCTTTATAATGTTTTACCAGTAGGTTAGTTATTCAGACTTTATGAAAATAAAATATAAGTGAAGAACAGAAAAGCTCCTAGAAAAGACTGAAAGTGCAGATATTGGGTAATTAGAATTTTCCAATGAAGATGGGGAATAAAGATGTTAGGACACAGCATTCTTCTTTGATTTCATTTTTTTTTTCTCTCTCTTGAGTTTCACTGGGATGTAGAATAAGGCACTTCACTTCTCCATGTCTCTTAGTCATCTTATCCTCATGCTTAGGTTAGAGAAGATGGAATTTGAAAACAGTCCAATCCCAAAGCATTGGAAGAAGGGTCTCTATGTTAGTAGTTCCAGCAATCATCAGAGTTGAGCAAGGTTGGCTTTCCTACTCTAGGGCAGTGGAACAGTTCGAACCCCTCAGGACTTTCTAGGGTAGAAAAAGGAGAAGTCTCAGTGTCCCTTCCTGTGTCCATAGGTGGTAACAAGTCCACAAACATGAGGAATATCCTTCTACAAGGGCACTGAATGCTCTCGAAATTTCTTTTCCAGACATTGTTGAGGCTTTGGGGCTTTGCCGGTTTGGTGAAAGGAGACTGTCAGTAGGGAGGGACTTAGGAAACAGACCCACTGCACAACAAAACAAAACACAAGAGAAAGAACACTCTTATTACTTTGTGATTTCAGAGTGGCAGAACTCAGGTAAGAGCACTGGAGCAGGAGATAGGAACAAGAGCAGCCAGAGAAGGTTAAGAAGTTTATAGTGGAACTGCTGGGGTGGGATCAGGGTTAAATGGAGTGACTACTAAAATTTTATTATGTTTTTTAGACAGAGATGGAAATTCTAATAATCTGATTGTTACTAATGTAATTTCCAGAATCTTCTGAGGTGTACTGTTATTTGTTTTCATTTTATTTTCAAATTTTGCTTTGGATATACAGTAGACTGCTGTTTTGCTGTACTTTGTACTGACATACTGCAGAATTTAAAAAATTAATTAACTGATTATAAGTATAAAATATAGGTTACCAAATATAAATTATCAAACTGTTTTTCCCGTATGTTTTTCTTAATTAAATTTTAAGTAATGGAAGGATGTTCTTCACACGTATAAAATTAAGGAATTTAATAATGTTAAGGTATCTGTAATTAGATTCAAACTAATACTTTTATTGCAAATTATGTACCTAAATATGGTATCTCTGACAAGGCATGATATTTTTTTTCTAGTCCGCTGTTCTACATGTTAGTTACATAGGAAGCAAAATTTGAAAGTAAAACATTTCTTCCTAACTTCCTAACACTTTTATTGCTAGACACATTGAACTTATTCACTCCTGGGTTTGAAAGATAAAATTTCTTTGATAAGCTGACAGAATGAACTCCGAGTGGTTATATGTGTAACATCAACTGATTAATTATTATATAATCTTTTTTTAAGGCCAAAATTATAACCTGATGTAGTTTTACTTTTGCAAAGTGGTAGAGAATGCTACAAATCTCTTTGTGGACACAGTGTGCTTAAAGGTATCCTGGAACTAGAAACTCTGGGAGAAGGAAAATCAGGGTTTTGAAAACCTAGATAAAATATTCAGGATCTGAATCTTGTGTGACACATATATTTCATTGATAAAAGATGAGCCCAGGAAATGAATATGAAGTTACTCAAGCATGAAAACATTACAGTCTGTTAAAGCTGTTATCAGATCTAACTTTTAATACTTCAAGCTTTGGATAATTTTTTTTTTTATCTACAATGCAGGTGTTGACTGAGCTCTCTTTGCCTTATTTGATGACTTCTTTTTTATAGGGAGCCAATGCCTTTTATTTCTAAGTAATGTCACCAGTAAAGAGTTAACCAGGTTTCACTTGATTCGCTCTGGCTTATGTGATGATGAGTAATGCGAGGTTGGTAACAGCAAATTGTTGTTTATAGCCAAACATGGCATTGTGCAAACAAGCAGGCCTAGTCTCCAACTGGTTTGATTTCATGGTGGTCAGCAGCTGATCTATGTAATATACAACCTTTCTGCCTCTCTAAATGTCAGAAGAATGACTGTTTGTTTATCTTGCTTTCTTTGCAGTTGTTTACTCTGTAATGCATTTACCTCGACCTTGATTCCCAAAGAGTGGCCCCTTTCTCCTCCCCAGTTCTGTTTACATTAGTCCTGCCCCTGGTGTCACCTATGAAATCTGTTGATTATTCCACCTGGTTAATGTTAAATTGCTCTTGTAAGATGATGTGTTTGTTCATAAACACAAATGCTGGGCCCCTTGTTTACTGTACCCATGGCAGCAATCCTTATTAAACAAATATTGCTTTGTTTGTGGGTGTGAGCAGCAGTTTATCCTGCAAGGTCTGTTTTAAACACACACACACACACACACACACACACACACACACACACGGAAAAAAAAAATAGCTTATATGCTAGAATTTTGATAAAGAAAGAAAAAGGGGAACTTGTCCCTGGAATGTGGTTGAAACAGACTTAGGTTTGCTTTTCTTATCTTTTGCTTGGATGAAGGGGCTGAGAGATTAGCAAGTTGTTTGGTTTTTCTAAGAGATTTCCTTAGTGTAATGATATCTATGCAGTTGTTTGCTTTTTTCAGAAGGGAGAGAGCTCTCTTGAAAAGCCACTAGCTCAGTAATAGAACATCAGATGGTAGAAAACTCTTTGTGGAGCAAACAAGGACTTAGAAGGTTTAGGAGAAACAGTCTATTGCTATGAACAAGTCGATCACCTTTGACAGGTACAGTCCTTGGGTTTTTTTATTGTTGTGTGTGCATTGCGTGTTTTTGTTTGGGCTGCGTGTGATCCTTTGTGACGTATGCACTTTGTCAAGTTTGAAAAGGGAAGATTAACTTTTTTAGTTTGATGTGTTCTGAATAAATCTTGTGCCATATAAATGGAGACAGTTTAACTGGGAGGAAATCATACGATTAATATACATTATATATTTTTAAAAGCTACTGTTTTTATTCTTATCTGTTACTCTTGCCTGTCTCATTTTACAATGAGTTTATACATTTTATTTCTAGTTCAGTAAAGCAGAAACTGTGTCTCTTTATTCAGCTTCATGTGTCTCTTGTGCCTTGGACACTGGGAGCCACATTAAATAAGAGAGAACATTAGGCTGTCCTTTGTTGTGTTTTGCAAACAGGAAAGAAAACTCAGCTCACATCATCTTTTGTTGTTGTTGTTTTTGTTAATTACTATTTGTTGCTGTTTCTGAATTTGCATTGTGTTTCAATACTAAGCAGTTTCTGCCAGCATTTCCTGTAAATTATAAGGATACAACACAGACTCCAGTGAGAGTGGAGGTTGAGGGGTCATGACCTTCAACAAAGTGTGGCCTTTGTGTCAGAAAAAGCCTGCTAATCTATCTGTAAGAGAAACTTTGGAGAGGGGATACATGTATGCATATAGGAGTTTTGGAAGGATAAAATTAAATAATTGACCTTTTCATACAACAGAAATGCAAGCAACAGACTTCTGACGACCTGCATTCACTAAGTTGCCATGATGCTGTGAACATATTGTTCACATTGGCCAGTAGAGCGATTCAGGGCTGGAGGCAAAGTGAGAGATACATGAAGTGTGTCATCGAACACGCCACTCATTGATTGATGTTGGGAACCTGGCCCCATATATATTAAACTACATAAAATATGGAAATGAAAGAATATATATTCTGAACTGGTTGTTTGGTCACTTTATTCCACCAGGCTATTTGTGAGAGTTCAACTGTTTGAATGTTCAGATGATTAAAGTTCAGCCGGCTGTTAGTTCTCAAACTTAAAATCTATTCTCTTCTGCAAAAATGCATTTTAATTAAGCACCCCAGAACACCTAGCCCTGTCATACCCTAAGCTTCAGAGGCTTTCTTATGGCAAAGCAAACAGCCTACTACTGGATTGGCAAAGCTCCTTTTTGGACTCTGTTTACTTATTTGAGCTTGTCTGGATTAATTTGCCAGGGAGTGGGTATGCATTCTCCTTTGTACTTTTGTTTCCTAGAGCGGCTTTCTTCTAACCTCCATAATTTGCCCACAGTTACTGTGATTACAGCAGTTAAACTCTTGTCTTACTGGGAGAGAAAGAAAACAAGACCAACGGTAGCCGAAATTCTAAAAATAAAAATTGGACATCTGTAACTTTTACAAGGGTGGGATGCTTGTTATCTGCACTTACTGATGTCTTATAAAGGCTGCAGTGTCCAGGGAAGTTTGATTAATACAGGTTGTGAGAGTGAGACATCTACAGTTTTTCTGAACAGCACTTCTGCCCTGGTATTGGAATTCTGAAGTGCCTTTATTATAACCCTGTTCTTCTAACTCTGTTCTGATTCATGAGTTACAGGGAAAATTAAACATCCTATCATTTACCATTTCCCATCCATCTGAATTGTCCTTATCTATATTAAACGTTCACCATGGGTTTTGGTAGAGTTTTTCATTGGTTGATTATCTTTAAATTTTCAATGACTGAGACAATTCTACTTCTATTAAGACTTAAAATGATTTAGTGGCGAGTTATTTTCTGAGTTTCAGGACTCCAAAACGGCTACTCATTCCAAAGAAGTACAGGAAATAGAGTATTTTAAAAGTAGGACATAAAAGGTGGTAGCTCACGCAAGCCCTTGATCTCATTTAATTGAGAGGTTACACTTGGATTTTTCTGCCATTTAATCGTTTAGTTAAAAATTCATCAATTGTGTATTAAATTCCTACTACATGCAGAGTGTACCTGAAAAGTGAAGTTCGAGATAAAGGAATTTTGAAAAAGTTCTTATTAAACAGAGGTGAAGTGGAGAAGGAAATCATTTTAATCTAAATGCTTCTTCCATTTAATTGATAAATATAAAATACTTCTGGTTTAATTGATAAATATAAACTTGTTCCTATTTGTCTTTTTTTCTCCTTTGAACTATTAAACTGAGAGAGCTCCCAATATCACATGATTAACAGTGCACATAATTTCCCTCCCAAACCTCTCAACTACTGAGGATTTCTTGCTTCACTGGGTCCCCGTAGCTGTAGGTTTTCCCCCACTGGCTATGCGAGGTGCACCCAGCTGTTGTTGCCTGGACGGGTTCCTTTCCAGCACCAAGCCCTGCATTTCTTGCCTTCTCAAAGGCGGGAGAGATGAGTAGCTCTTTTAGGATACATACACAGTACTTTCTAGGAGGGATGTTTCTAGAACTAATTCATTTATCCTTCCCCTGAGAGGCCCAACTCATCGCCTCCAAGATATTCTCAACCTCTACTAACCTAATATCTGGGAAGATTCTGATTTTTCCCTGATGTCCTACATTGCTAAATAAGTGGCCATTTAAAAAAACAAACAAACAAACATGTGTTTGACAGTTGCATCACCCCTGAACTTTTTCTTTCTAAGTGCTAAGTGAAAGTCCAGATTTTAAAAAGATAGATCTAGATTTCTACAGTGCATGATAAAGTTGATAATGCATAAATCATTTTTAACAACAGGTAATATGAATAATTTATGGTGTTACAGTGCTATCTTTTTGATATTTATGATGGATAATGCTCAGTTTTTGCCCTCATATTACTGCTTTAAATTATACCACAAGAAAATTAATGAGAAAGTAGATTTATGGGTTTCATTTGTTTGTCAATTCGGAAATTAATTGGGTGTTAATTTTAGCCGTCCCTCATCAGACCAGGACTTCAGTCTGTGTGCAGTACTTTGCATTCATTGTAGCTTACCTCCCATTTACTGTGGGTCACTAGCTTTGCATACATTAAAGTAGCCCTCCGGCTTATTCCCTTGATTACTTTTTGAACTGCCATGCATTAGAAAATTTACGCCTTTCTGTTATAATTATGAAAATTTGGTATTGGAAGATGGTGCCTTCCTAACACAGTCAGCACACCGACTTGTCTTCCTAAACTTGGCTCTTAGATGGTCTTTCCATGAAATGGGACCCCTGCCAGTGGGGGCAGCGGATAGACAGATGGTGGTGTCTGAAGGGTTCATTCACAATTTGTGGAAGTGATCTCAGATGAGAAAATAATCAGCTGTTGTCACTCTGTTTCTCCTGTTTTGTTCTCTCCACCTTTTTTTTTTTTTTTCCAAAGAGTCTGCTATGAAACCCCCACCTGTAGACAGTGATTCAGCATCTTGGGGCCATTTGTGGCCCCTCCATTATACCCTGTTTTTATCCTCTTTCTTAACCCCTGAGTTTCACTTGTAATCCAACCCCCCCGCCACCCGCCACCAGCCCTTCATCACTGCTGCCTGTTCCGGTAGCATCTTACCAGGTGAAGGGTAAACAATTGAAAGCATGTGCCACATGCTAGGAAATGTGAGGTGTCCGTTATTGCGGCACTCTACTGAGAGGCTGACTTTCATCTGGATGTTCTCCTTTGCTCGAGTCCCAGGCTACCCTGCTCTTTGCCTGAGGTGCGGGGGTTGCGGGGAGAGGAGGAGGGAGTAGATTTTCTTAACTGCACCTTGCTCCTTAAAACTCCTTTGAGAGTTTTGTGTTTGCCAGGTGTACTTTTTGCACATTTACAGGTAACCAGTTTATTTACCTGAAGAGCCCAGCAGTAAGTGTATGCTTTATATCTCAATACAAAGTTTGCATTCTTATTTCCTGATCAGCAAGGATTTTGAATCTTCATAATGAGACGAGTAATTCAGAGAGTACTTCTTTTAGAACTAGAGCTAGCCGACTTCCACCACGATTCTTGTCCAGTCTATAAATTCTACATGGAGTATAACTGATGATGAACTAAGAGCCACATGTTCAATATTTCTAAAATATAGAAATTCACATAGTCTCTCTATTCTTAGAGTTATTCTCTTCCTCTCTCCTTCCCTGCTCCCTTTTTCTCTCCCCATGCCTCTCTCTTTTCCTTCCTGTCATCCCAACACCCTTCCTCGTATCATTCTTCCCTCCCTCCCTCCCACCTTTCCTCCCTCCTTTTTTCCTTCCTTTCTCTTTCTTCCTCTTTTTTTCTCCCTCCCTTCCTCTCTCCTTCCTTCCTTCATTTTTTTTTTCTAAGAGCTTCTGTTATCTCTTCAAAATAGCATACCATTTTCCTTCTTTCCTTGCACATGGATTAACAGAGAGGAAGAGAATTTTCCCTTTTCGATGGGGGGAGGTTCGTGTAATCACTCTGATCATTTTCCTAAAAGTGATTTTGCAGTTAACTTCTCTTCTCCCCATAGAAGTGGAAATATATTTTACAAAAGTATGTTTAGTTTAATTTACACATCCTTTCATGAACAGACCAAGTTCTTTAAGGGCATTTATTCTGCTTCATATAAATAATTGATCAGCCAAGTTAATTTACTTCTGCCTGACTTGGTCAACCTTAATTAACTGCCCTGGAATCAAGACTGAACTTTTTGTTAGCTTAAAATCCTTCACAAGCATGATAACAAGGGCTTTATTTTCCCTAAATTTTCAGCATCAACACTGTAACCAAGGAAATAATCATCATAATAAAACATTGCTTTAATTTACTATAAATACATTGGCCTGGACATTATGAATTTTCCAGAATACTTTCAGAGAGCAGCACTGATGGCAACAAGAATAAATAAGCATGCTAAGCTCAGCTCTCATCCTTTTCTATAAGTCCCTCCAGCACAAACACCAGTCTTTTGAAATCAGAAGCTCTGTAATGTTTCTAAGCAAGATGGAAAGTGGGCCATTATGGCTTCCTTAAGCTTTGTGACATTCATGTGATTGTAGTATCAGCCTTTGTGGGGTGGTCACATATGATCCAGTCAATACAAATACAATACAACATTTGTATTGACTGGATCATACTTGATTTCAGTAGGCCAGGTTCACTTAGGGAAGCCATACAGGAAGCCAGAGGAAGGTTTGGCTTTGTTTCTGGAGAAAAGACTTGTTAGTGAATTTGAGGTGGCCATGCCCTCCAGGTGCCATGCCTAATATTCAGGCCTTTTGGATGATTGTGCATTGTTTCTTCTCAGTCTGTTGTGGAGCAAAGCAGTTCATTGCTCATGGAGTCCCAGAGAGAAGGAAGTTTATACAAACTGAACACCAGTAACAGGTTCCCTCTAAGAAGAGAGGGTGCAGCACCTAGTACACATTGACTTGCTTCCAGCTGATTCCGAAACTGTCAAACTCAATAGAAAAAGACAAATGTAGTTGTTTGCTAAATAATGCTGACACTTTCATCTTGTATTTTAGATGGTTTTCTTTGTCTACCTTTTACTCTCATTATTGACTTTTCTAGAATTCCTTAGTTTTCTTTTTCTTTCTTTCTCTTTCTTTCTTTCTTTCTTTCTTTCTTTCTTTCTTTCTTTCTTTCTTTCTTTCTTTTTACTAGTTCACCACCTTACACACGACTTTGCAAAATGGAAATTCTCTGGCATTTATTAAATGGACACATTCATTTCTGAAATGGGGAATGAGTGTGGCTTCATCTATTCCTTAACCCACTGAGCTTTAGTTGTCTTATATGTTAATTGGGGGTCACATCACCTGCCTTATCTCTCATCATCTTGCTATGAGTTTGAAAAGTACATCAGAGGGCTGTGTACTTTGCAAAGCATGATACGGATATAACGGCTTATTGAATGGTTGGGATATTCCATAGAAAGAAATATTACCTATCCAGATATTGCTAGAAATATTCTTAGACATCGACACTTCTAATTTTTCACATGTGATTTTCCAAAAGCCTTTTCTTCCTGATTGGTGTGGGAGATTATGGGAAATTTTAAATCTTCCAACCTACATACTACTATTAGCACTTGACTAATTAAGGACATCCTCAGACCAAAATAATCCTTTATGCAATTTTGGTCCCAAAGCCTGCACTCTCACAAACTTGATTCACAAGCCAAGCTGCTTGGCTTGATGCCTGCAAAACTTGTATCGAAGAACTTGGCAGTCTTCTTTGGAACTGCACAGAGCAAAAAGCCTTCTCATCAAGTTGTAGATTGGAGATTGTTCTTACTCCACTCACTACGATACTGTCAAACCAAGGCAACAGAAACAGGGCTAGTCTTAGACACCTGTTTTCAGGTCTGAAGTCCTGATGTTCACGTGGTTTGAAAGCCGCACTCTACCTCTCTGCTGCAGAAAGACAGGATATTTGGCTAACTATACCCATTCTGAGGACAGGTATAGATTTTATGTATAGGCAACATGTTTTGTCTTTTGGAGATCCAGTCCCTGATATTGTTAGGCTTTCCAGAAGGTAAGAAGTACATATATTTAATAATATTTTGGGGTTTTTTTATGTATGCTTATTACATATTTTATAATAATAATTCAGTGTGTTTCCTACTCTAAGACAACCATTCTCTTTATTAAATACCTATACACTGTCCTTAGTTTCTGTACAAATGTTCAAGTTTGTGGAACAGAAATTCAGACATTGGAAAAAGAAATACCTAGATTTCACAATTTGATGGCCTTTTTCAGTGATGAACAAAATACTTGCATTGCCTGGTTTCTATATCTTAGAAAAAGTTTTAGTTGTTTTATTTTCTGTTCTTTTCTCTTTTTTTCTTTTTCTTTTTCTTTTTGATATATTATTTACTCTGCAGACCGTAAGGCTACGAATGCAGTTTTTAAAGGACTATAATTACTGGAAAGTTTAATCTAAAGAAGTAAGAGTGAATCAGCTGTTGCTTCTGAGTTTGTTTCCCACCTGTTAACAAAAAATGCCATTCTTAATCCCCTTCAGTATTGGATTGACTTTAAAGAGTATGTCTTCTGGGTCTATGAAGTTTGTGCTCAAGCTGGATCATACTATGCACTAAAGGAAATGAAGAAAGATGTGCATTTTTCTGCTTTTAATTCTTCCATTTGTTTTTGTCTATAGAAAAGAGACTTAAACCAATTTCTAGCAAAAAAGCATAGTATTTAAATTTCCATGTTGTCACCTATTTCATGTGTGGAGGAGAAATCTGTAGCATTGGTTGTACATACGTCTTTCCATTTTATCTGACCTTTTATCTGTGATTGGTATTTCACATTAAGGTTTTCATTATTCAATCATATCTTGTCTTTTGTGTTTGAATTGTCAACTTCCTTTAGCTACTGTTGTTTTTCCTTTTTGAGTTTCTACTCTATGAACTTGGAGTATGGATCATTCATTTTCGTTGTTTAGTCCTCACAGTACCTCAACTTTAAGAAAACATGCGGTTAAGAGCTGTGACATGAGGCTGAACTTGTTCCAGTTCTGATTCCACCATTCTTAGCTGTGATACATGTTGGGCAAATTAAAACAACTCCCCTGGAGCCTAGTTTTCTCATCTGCAAACTGGAGATAGCAGTTGTCATCAGAACTAAATGGGGGAATGTCTGTAAATCACCTGCAATAGGGCCTGGCACAACACTGGTGCTAAATAGATGGTAACCGTTGACATTAGCAAATATTATGTCTTTTGTCATAATTGGACACCTTTACCAAGAGCTGAATTGGCTCCTTGGGATAATACTTTTGTACCTACAGAGTATAACAAGAATATGAAATGTATTTGGAATGTATTTGTGCAGGTGATATTCTCTAGCTACTTATCTTGGGCTATATTTACATATATCATATATAATTATAATTATAATTGTTATTATTAGATGTTTAGTACTTTAAAATTCAGACTTTTTTTTTTATCTGCCTGGGCAAGATTTTCTCCAAAAGAAATATAAGAAGGTCCAGACCTTTCAAGCCAAATTAATGGCTAGTAATCCAGCATGAGAAATGTGTCCCTTTGAATGTGATTTTCAAGACTATTTTAAGTAGAAGACAAAGATCAAAGTCTAGATTCATTTAGCTTCTGAAAAGTGGAGGCTTATTTTTCCTCTCTAAAAGTGGCCTATCTTAGAATGGCTACTTTTGAAGAGTTTCAGTACCTGAGTAATACTGAGGAGTGTTGTTTTTTGACTGTCAGGGTTTTCATCACAAATTACCTCAGGGGCTTCCTGCTAATGTGTGTCATCTCTTGATAAACTTACGTTGGAGAGTTTTTCCTTAAGAGTGTCATCACCACACAGAGTCTCCATACACTAAAATTTTATAATGTTATACCTAATCTCCTGTATAGAATGACTTACTGGTTTTGGGGCAAAATATCAAGATATGATTATGGAAATTTAATTATAAATTCTAGGTTCACCTGAAATATTTATTTTTTCCAAGGGGAAAAGATAACATATTTGAAACATTACTACTAAAACTTGAATTTGGACCTACAGTTCCATACTCAAAAACTGGCTGACTGGACTACTAACAGGGATAAACTGAGTGAAAGAAAATGACAACTGTTTAGATTTTTTGGCAACATTTAAAGCAGGGCCCTTCTCCTTACTGTACAACAACTGTTTTAACAGCTGCTTTTTTCCTTTTTCCTTTCTCCCCTGCTCCCTCCTGAAAATCCTTCTATCAGGTTTTTGAGTCATGATGCAAGAATCTGGGCCTGAGACAAAAAGCAACGGTTCAGCCATCCAGAATGGGTCGAGCAGCAGCAACCACTTATTAGAGTGTGGCAGTCTTCGGGAAGGGCGGTCCAACGGAGAGACGCCGGCTGTGGACGTTGGGGCGGCCGATCTGGCCCACGTGCAGCAGCAGCAGGTACTGTGCTCCGGAGTCATGCCAATGATTTGATACTTACCCACTGTGAATTTTTATGCTCACTTGACTCTTCATCTGACTGTAAGCAGCATCTTTTCGGGTCCCGCCGATGGGCTTAAGGGACTAATTCGCAAGCCCTTGGGATTCGGAAGTCTTCAAAACCCACTCTTGGGGAGTGGTTGTTGAGAATGGGATTGAGTGGACCTCTGACCACTCCTTCCCAGCTCCTAGTATGTCAGCCTAAAGTTTAACTACTTGGAATAAAATTAACCTTTGGAGAAATAGTATACAATGCTTTAATTAAAAGAAGAGAGAACTGACTTATTCAGCCTTAGGAATAAGGAAACAATAAGGAAGGATAAGAGATTTAAGGAAAAAAAAAGGATAGAAGAGAGAAAAGAGTAGGTGAAAACGAGACTAGAAACAAATGGAAATACTGGCAGAATTGAGTAACAGTCAACAGCAATAACAGAGGCATCAGTGTAAGAAATTGCTTCTTGCTATCTGTAGGAATCTAGAGGTATGGGCCACTTATATATGTTTCTTACACACATATAGCTGTTGAGATATGGCTAAATCCTATTAACGTTTTATATTATCTCTACTTGGTGGCTCCCCAGAATGCACATGAATTGTGATACACTCGTTTCTGTTCAATTATTTTGTAGGCATGTAAGTGGGTACCTGTGACAGATAAATATTTTGAGGGGTAAAGGTGACCCAGAAAATGGTATTGTGTGGCCAAATTGTTGATGAAAATTCTGATATGTAAATAGCATTTGCCTGAAGGCAGGCATTGTTTTCTAACCTCTCTTGGAATCAGGTTATATTATTAATTTTTGTTAATTATAATGGGTGGTTTTTGGTCCATGTTAGTCTTTGATTCATGTGTTCAATACATAGTAATGGTGCCACTTGGAAAAAGGTGAAAAAAAGACTGATGCATCTTTGAGCCGTTCTGAAAGAAACAAGTTGTTGGGGAGTGAGGGAGTAGAACCGCAAATCTCAAAAGTTTTCTTGGAATCTGTATCAGAGAAGCAAAGGGAATCTGTTTGTATCTTAGGGATATAGCCTTTGGCAGGCTCTAATGCATATTTTATTTTATTTTTGCTATGAATTTTTTAAAATGTAAGGGATTATTAGATTGTTAGTCTGTTAGAAATTGGTGGAACCAACATGAGATAATAGAACCTGTCAGAGAGAAAGAAACTAAGACCAGTTAAGGTCTTAATTCAGAGGACTATCTCTCATTCATTGGCAGCCCTCACCTGTTTGTATCTGCACCTTGGGCTAGAATTCACGATGTATGTTGTGTGTAAACAATGTGCATTTAAGTTAGTACAAATGGCCTAATTCTAACCAATGAGATTCTTAACCAAAACTTATCAGTAAGTGGTAGAATGGTATAGATGTATTTGCTCATGTGGTTTTTCCAGATATTTATGGTTTATTTTGAGAATAAATGGTATTTTAGAGTGCCATTTTCTTTGTCCTTAACATAGAGGCCAAAATCAACTGTTTTTTTATGGAGTAGTTGAGGTGGGGCTATTGACCAATGTGGTAATAAACCCCAAGTACTTAGTATTTAGAGTACATCAATTAAATAAATGAAAAATTAACTTCTGTATTTTATTTCAAGAACAGAAAATCATTCACTGTCTCAAAGGAATAAGCCAGCCCAAAACTTTACATATATACCCCCCCACACACACACACACACACACACATACACACACCCTACTCCTGTAACAGTAATGACACACTTACCTTACAGAAGAGAGTTAAGTTATAAAAGTGCATTTTAACAACATATTCCTTAAAAAGCATCAGTAGCAAAATTATTCACATCTCTCCTCTTTATTCTAGCCATGACCACTTTGGAAAATATGTTGTTATGAGTTATTGATATCAAGGTCAATATCTTTTGATTGTACTTCAGAACTTTTTTTTAATATTTTAATAAAAGTTTGTTTTCCATTGATATGTTTTAGGAAGAAAGAAAGCAGTGGGTCTATCTTTGTGGCTCAAACCTCACATGTTGTGGTTGGCTGGCCTTTTTTGGTCTTTTAAAATAAAATACTGACAGCTGTTTGACTCCCTTTAGTGTATGATGAGGCTTTGAACAGGTTGTTGGAGGGGGGAGGAGAAAGCCTGTAGTTGAAATAAGAAAAAAAACTACAGGATTCAAAAACTTTCACAGGACTAGAGTTATCAGGCTTGTCTTCCAAACTGAAAACTGCAACAATTAAACAGTTTGGAGAAATCTGAGCATCAACGTGATGGACTTGGGTCGTTTTTGTCATTTTTATTCTACAGGTTTTTACTTGAAGTGAGAATACCAGCAGTGAGAAAATTACAGCCATGCTGAATTCATTACTGCGGTAGTCACACAAAACCACGGATAAAATTTCAATAACTGCAGGCCACAGTTGAGTAAACAGTTGCACTGAAATTTAATTCCTGTTGACTTTTCCCCCATTCCTCGCCAGGGGCACATTCTGATTCTGTAGTACAAAGACAACAGGGGTTATAGCTTTGATTAATGTAGGACAGTGGAAGAGAATTAGAACTGTAAAATATGTTAGAAGTCCATGGAACAAAAAGATCTGGCTTAAAAAGGGCTTGATATAAAAACGAGTTAATTATGCGAATTAACTGAATCTGAATGTTATAGGATTTTCCAGTTGCACCAGTACAATCATTGATGACATAGGAAGAATTTTTACCTAATGCCAGGATTTAAAATAAATAAATCAAAGCCTTTCCATGTTTGGTCCATATTACCAAAGATTTACAAATGAGAGCATGTGCCCTTTCAGAATAGAGAGTTTTCCCAAAGATTCACCGTGGAGTGACTTCTCTCCTGAATTTGGTCTATAGAATGACTAAACCATATCCAAACAGAATTGTGTTTTAAAAAATTACATAGTTGATAACTTAGAAAATGAGTGAAATCTGGCTTTATCATCTTCTCTTAAAAAATCAGATCTGCTCGTCCCAGATCAGTATTCCTACAAGGGCAACAATCATTGAGATATGAATTGCTACTTAAGTCAGGGAGCCTGCATCCCTTGGGTTGGTCCTAGTTCCCACCCAGCAGCCTTGCCCATTTGTGCCCTCCAGGCAGTAGTTGGTGATTCTGGTCTGGAAGATGCCATCATCACTCAAAATCCATCAGCCAAGGAGAGGTGCTGCCATTAGCTGGAGGAGCCCACCAACATACTCACAAACTGTCTTCCTTCCTCAAACTAATTGCATTTATTATTCCTGTAATGTTTCAACTCTACTTATATCTGGGTCATGAAACTATTACAACAATAGTTTTCTAATAATATAATTTGATAGAGTTTATGAACATTTTCTTTTAGGCATTGAGTAATTCTTTACCAGATACCATAACTGCTTTTTATTTCCTATTATGCCTGCCCCATTTCTAGGCCTGTAAAAGTTCTATATTGGATATGCACTACTCCATTATCAAACTCAGCAACAAATACTATTACCAATTACTAAAGTTTTTTTTTTTTTCTTAAAGAAAGGATTTTAAAATGTCCAGAGCAATTTCATAAACTGTGTGGATTAATGCATTTTAAAAGTCTTGAATTTTAGAAAGCAGAATTTTATTTCCATATTGCTGCAAATGAGAGCTTTTTCAGATAAGCATATTACATAGAGCATAATGTTTAGAAGTTTCTCCATATACAGCATATGCTGTCAGGTCAATTAACAGAATGCATACTAGAAAATGTTTATTCAATAAAAATGAATAGCTGTTAAATAAAACAGCTATTTTTTTTAACAACATTCCATTTAATGATGGGTTTTGGGGGTTTGTTTTTTTGTTTTGTTTGGTTTTTGTTTTTTTGTTTTTTTGTTTTTTTAGTACTACCTGGCAATTTTATTGTCTACAAATCAGTATAGGGAGAGTGTTAGTTGCTGTGGTTTTGAGGTGTGATGCTGAGGTGTGGCTATCATTTTATGTGTGTGGGGGGGGCAGTTTAGAGATAACCTGTGAAAAAGACAAAAAAAGAAACTATATATGGAATTTGAACATGTATTATTCAGAGAGTGTAGATAATTGACATATTTACTTTATATAGCTTCTTTTACATTTGGTGTAAGGTATTGGACCTTTTAGCCCAAAAGATAGTGGTACTTATTTCATGTTAATCATGTAAAAGAAAGAGACAAGATGTTGAATGACTGTTTAGGAGATATAAAGAGAGGTGGAAAGAATAGGGAGCTTCTGAAAAATCATGAAAGGGAAGAAGAAAGACTTTTTGGGTTGAATCTTGCCGATAAGCCCTCAAAGGAGGTAAAAGATTAGTCATTACACAGAACTAGAGAAGCTCAGAGAAATAGGATGAGTGTGGTAGGACTCAAGAAAGTCTAGTTATGCACATTCAAAGGAGATGTAGAAATACACTGCCAGAGAGGCTAGGGAATTATATGTGTATATCCTGCAGTTCTCTGAATGTGAGAAGTAGAATTATAATGACTAAAATGTCAATGTTTAATCTAATTCAGTACGTAAAAATTTTAAATTCTTCTCTTTTTTAAAATGGCACAATAAATTCCTTCATTTAGTTTTTGTCATCAAAATTACTAGTAGGTATTGAACAAAAGAGGGAAGTTGTTCTGCCAATAATTTCCAACTTTAATTGCCTCTGTGAAAAACAATGCCTGGAAGAAATAGCTGTCAGTGTTTGGATGGGCAATAAGCTTATATGAAAGGAGCCATCCCTTATAGATACATAGTGAAGACTAGGTAGCAATAGGTAATTCAGCATTGCTTTTTTTTTTTCCTTTGAAAAAGGTTGCTTATGAACTTTGTTAGGAATGCCCTCAAGTAGCCTTTCCCATTGTAGCTGCCAGGGACCGTATCTGAAAGGAAGGTCTTTTGATGCTATGGAAAGGGAAAAGATGGTCAGCATATTTGTGACCTAAAAAGGAAGCTTCCAGAAGGAATTATAGGAAAAGATATTATTAATATTTATCAAGTACCCTCATGGGGCCAGGCACTGTGATAGAAGCTAAAACTTTCCTTTACAGGTAGCGGGGAATGCTATAATTTTAAAGGAATTGCTCTGCTAAGGTACACTCTTTTTTGGAGATGGCGTTAAAATGTCATTGAAAATATTGATGAGTGAAACTATTCTGTGGGAATCAAACGTTAGCAAAAACGCTATAAACAAACTGACACAAACCTGAGATAGGAATTGAGATAATTCTGACAAATAATGAAAAAGCAGCCACAACAATAACAAATTCCCACTTTTCTCAATTCCTTTTGTGACTGTTTTTGGAAGAGGCATATTTCACTCTGGATGCTAAACTTCGTTCTCTACTCTGTTAGTTTAGACCTGCCTTCCATCAAAATATTGTTACCAATGATTAATGTAACATGTGATGTGAGCCTTGGATGAAATTCATTCAAGATTTCATTGCTAAACAGTTGTGTGTCATTAATCTCTCCATTGAAAATTAAGGTGGCACAGGAAACAAAAAAGAAAAAAGAGCCATGTACGTAAAGGAGCATGGTAATAGAAACTCAGATGCCACATTTCATTATGGGTGAAGTCTACCCTCTTGACTTTAAGCAAAAGCGTTGCTGCTTTGACAAAGTAATTTTAAGCCTTGACCTGTGAGCTAATAATAATTTTAAAAATACTTGCTATCTCTTGTCTAATCAGAAATCTCTTTTTGAACTTTTAGGAGGTATGACTTTAATGGTAATTTGTTGACAGATTAGCTTTGGTGATTGCAAAGAGTTTGTTTTGCAAAACTGGCAGGCTCCTATCTGTTCTCTGAAGGCAAGGAACCTACTTTGCTGTTTTGCAACTGCTCACTTTTATTGACAACTAGTGCTGAGCAGGCAGAATTGGTATGTTTGTGTAATGTAAACCTATAGCTCGCCTGATGGAGTCTAGTGTACTTTTAGGTAGTGCATAGATTACTTGATAAAAAGGGTTACAAGGTGACTGCTTTTATGACAAAGTAGAAAGCAATATAAATTCAAGTGGTAGATGGAGCCACAGAAAGGAAGTTTATATAGGGAATTGAACCCCATATTAGAAAGTTTCTTTTCATCACTTGGTCTTTGAACTCAAATCTATTGTAATTATGAAGTGTTACTTGTAACATTCCAGAGACCCTTTGCTAAATACTGTGTTTGATTTGGTTCAGAGAAATTCAACCACATTTTTTTCTTTCTCTCAGAAGAAAATGTGGTGAAGAGAGTTTCACATATTGGCCTAGTCTCTGCTTTGTTCCAAGTGAGCTAATAAATATGCTATACTGGAAAACATATATTAATTTTGTTCCCTAGCTTTGGTGAATTTATTCCTTTGTTTGCATAGTCTTTCATTCAACTTATATTTGTTGTGTATGCCTATGTGTAAGTAAATATGGGGACCAAACTGATGTGTCAGGTGCTGGGAAAGCATTGGAAGATAACTTGGAGTTTATTTGGCTACAGCCTAAAGAGAAACTATGGAGCAGTGGGAAGATGGTTGGAAGGTAAATTGAGTTAAGCTTATGAGAGGCTTGAGTTTTTAAGCCAGAGGAAGTTTCAAAGCAGAAAAGAAAGGCCACATAAGAGGAGGTGTACTGAAAGTTAATTAGAAGGTTGGACCTGGCCTAGCTTAGAAGGAGAGTTATCTGAGAAATTAATAGCAGTGACAAGGTTATTGCAGTTGGTCTGGAATTTAGTAATGGGGTAACCCTCACCTCATTTAATTGAGGGCACCCTGTTGTAACTACCCTTGCTCCCTGTATTTCTCCAACTACATTTGAGTCCCTTGGTCAGCTGTAAGTCTCATCAAGGCAGGGTTGAGCCTTTCACATTTCATGATATTCAACACAGAGCACAAGATCTGCCTGCCATAGAGCAAGTTATGGGACAGACTCTTTGAGAATGGATGAAATAGGAAGAGGAAAGAAGGCCTGGTTCAACAATGACTGCTGAGAGGAGTATTGGAAAATCAACAGGGTCTTTTGAATTAGGAGATGGGAGAACATCGGGGAGTGGGAGTTATAAAGTATGATTCAGGATATCTAACCTGAATGATTAGCAAAGTGGTGGCACCGTGAACCAAAAAAGAAGGGCATTAGGAGGAGAACCAAGTCTCTCTTTTACCTGTCACTAAAGTTATTGTGATATGATAAAGAAAGCACAAACATAATTTGTAAATAAAAGATGGACTTATTTTGGAAAGCCCTTTTTTGAAAGGCTGTTTAAAGAAAGGACACCCTCTTATATCACTAAAACTCACTATTTTGATTGTATGTATGTATGTTTATTCAGATTAAAGTTATCCAGTATTTTCCCTTCAGCCTTTTCCAGTTACTAATGAGCATATCTTCCAAACGTCATGTGGGAAGTGCCGACAAACCCGTGTGAGTTCCTATCGATCATGGAGTGGACTTATCCCATTTAGAGAACAAAACTGCTATGTTAGATCTTCGATAAAGTCTTTGTTTCATATTGACACAGCCTCTTAGAATGAATTTGTTTTTTAAGGTGAAGGGATGCATGTTGTGTTTCTTTTGTTGGAAAATACAATGCGTAATTATGAAACAGTCGGTGCTATTGGAAGACTCATTTACAAGGTATAGATTAAACTGCTTACGGATGTCAAGGCCTTGTTTGTATGTTTAAGTTGAGCCCTCCATCCAGGCATTGGGAAGGGAGATCTGTTCCCTTTAATCCTTCTGAGAGGATATTTTCCAGTATCTCAATAACCCTAAGGCTCTCCTTGAATTAACTCTTTTATCCCTATTTTTAGACCGCTCCTTTTAGACTCTACCCAAAATAAAATTAACTTCCTAACACAGATTCATCTTTAGCAAAGTTCCTTAAAGTAGACCATTTATTACACAATTTATCATCCATACAACTGTAAGGAATTGTCAGTATCATAGTCACTTGTCAAAAGAGGGATAGTGTCAGCTGATCCAAAATCCCTGTTTTTATCACTGTTTTTATCATTGTACCTTCTCTCCTTTCCAACTCTCCTCTCTCCACATTGAAGGGAAGGTGACATGATGTCTTCTTAGTCATTCAAATCCAATAACTTTTAAACTGAAGGTTAAGTAGTGAGATATAAACTAAGAGATGATAATATCAATTTTATGTTCACTGAAGGGCACAATATACCTCTTTCTAGTGGAGGGAAAATTGTGCGTAAAATGTCTTTTGCTTTTCAACAGCAGAGCCATGCTGCTCAGAGCCAAAGGAAGAAAGAGTTTTGGAAAAATTTAATAAAATAATATATAACATTCTAAAATGAGGCAAAAGTAGACTTTTGTTATCATAATTATTAAGTATTAATTTTTCAAGGTTGCATGATAAGTAGTTCCATTTTTATAGCCTCTTGTATTGACTCTTGTTATCCTCTCTACGAACTCAACAACCTTTTGCAAGGTTAAAGACTAGGAGAGAATGACATAATGCTCATTCTTTCCTGACTATTTTTGGTCCTAATGTGTATGATAAATAATACGGTGATAATATTGCTTACCTTGCCTCATTTTTCCCCTCCTACTTATGATATTTCCATTTCAATTCAGTGGGAATTCAACATCCGAAAGGACTAAGTGGAAATGACTTTACAACACGGATTTTTATTAGGATCTTCTGATTATCTCATTAGATTTACACTTGTCTAAAAAACACAAACTTTGTGCTGTGCAATATATGTGTATGCATCTACAATTATATGGAGACTTTACTGTGTCATAAGTTTTAAAAGGGGAAAGCATCATGCATAAGCTGAGTATGTGGTAATCACGTTTATAATTGTCAAGATTATATTCTGCAATAGTGATTCACAGTTACAGTTGTCGAGATAGCATTCTGGAAATAATTTTAAACTCATCTAAGCCATTCTCTTAGTACCTTCATTGTGTAGGTTCTAGGTACAAAGCACTGTATTAAGCCTGCAGACTGTACCAGGGATTGGTGAACTGAGCCAGAAGTCTGAATCTGACCAAATTTGTCCTGCCACCTCAGTTTATGTTTTAATTATTTTTTTAATGTAAAGGTTATATAGAAACCCACTCACATCCACTTTTTTACTATTATCTATAACTGCTGTCTTCCTAACACAGCTGAGGTGAGTTGTCATAACAGAAAATGTATGGTTCACAAAGCTTAAAATACTTATTATCTGGTCCTTTACAGAAAGAACTGTTAAATCTCATAGGTACAGAGACTATTTTGATGGTTTCCAGGTGGGAGGGGGAGTTGGAGGACTGGTGAAAATAAGTGAAGGAAGTATAAATAAGAAGTACAAATGAGCAGTTATAAAAATAGTCACAGATGTATAGCATAGGAAATATAGTCAATAATATTGTAATAACTATATATGGTATCTGATGGGTACTAGGTTTATCTGGGTGATCACTTCATAAGTTATATTAGTGATTACTATGTTGTAATAACTATGTTGTACACCTGAAACTAAGCTAATATTATATGTCAACTATAATTGAAAAATTTTTTAATTATTTTAAGTTTTTGACCCCTGGATTAGTAAATTGCAGATGTGGCAAGACTTGCCTTCTAGAACCTTCAACTCTTGCTTTATAGTGGTAAAACTAAGGAATAATTCATCATTTTTTTCTAAACTATTCCTCAAAAAATTATCACAATTTAAGACTTTGTTTTGCATTTTCGGGTATGGTAACTTAACTTGTAGGTTTCTTTATACCTGCAGAGTTTCTTTCTAACCATTTAATTGAATGTATCTTACAAATTAAAAGTTTTGGCATCATTGGTGGTTAGAAAAACAATCAGCCTACTAAAGAAAAGGATGTTGACCAGTGAGTGAGTCGCTTAAGGGCCAATGTCCTTGGATATGGTTCAATTATCAAAGAAAATTAACATAAAAAATGTAATATATCTTACATTTATGGTCCTATGGTTGGCTAGAAGATACAAAGAAATATTCTGACTGTCTCAAGACATAATAAACAAATTCATTAAATATCAATAAAAGTTTTAAAGCAAATGATGACAAGCTATAAAAGAGATGTGTATGACTAATTGACAGATGAGTGATTTAAGCAATAACTCTTCAGTTACCCAGAGAGGAAGTTTATTTGTGTCTATGTTGGTAGGATTTGTAAAGACTATGGTAAAATTTAGGAAACATTGATTCAGTATGTTCATACTTGCTGCTTTAGATTAGCCCTTTTAATCAGGAGATGATGGATGGAGGTACGGACTGAGCTATATGGCTTATGACTTAGATATTAAGTGCCCAAGAGATGTGTCTCTGCCATTTTGCCACTTTTAATTTTAGGATGAGAAAGAGTGGATTTCTACTATGGAATGACTGGAGATATAAGGTGAGAGGTCTTTTTATGCTAGATGCCAGAATCTGAGTTTATTGGTCTCCAGGAAATGGTCAGGGCCTATCTATTTATACAGACCATTGCTTGAGTTGAGTATCTTATTTCCAGAGATTAGATGCAGGCTGACAAAGCCAGTCATTTGGTTGATAGTGTCCATATTTCACATACTTTTATATTAAATTTTAGCTAATTTGTCAATATTTATTATATAGCTAGAACAGTTAAAATTGTAATACCTGATTTTAAGATATTTGTCAAATTTTGAAAGACATTTGCTCATCAGTCTGGCTATTTATGAGTTGATAGTCTTTCATAGGGAATGCATTGGCCTTCTATTTTTTTCTTCCTTACCTCTTTTCTTACATTCCTGCTTCTTTCTGTTTTTAAGTATGTTATCTGGTGAGTAGCTTCCCAGTGTGTCCCTGGATTAGTCCATGAGTATCTTAGTCTGTAGAAAGTAAGGTCATATAAAACACTCTGTACAGGTTCTAAGCCATTTTTTGTCTATTCAAATGTGATCACCAGGTTTACACCCTTTTTGAACTCTTCTAACTAAAGAACCCTATAAACTAGTTAGAAGATCTTTGACCAAACTGGCAAATATTACAAGAAATGGTACATATTGCACTGGTGCTCCCTTATGTGGCTCATGGAGTGTAAGTTTGTGTAGCCCATCTGCGGCTAGTTTGGTACTGAGTATCAAGAGACTTAAAATAGTTGCACCCTTTGATTCAGGGATCCATTTTTACTAGAGGTTATGTAGCATTGAACAGGGGTCTCCAACTTTTGTGTGTATTGGAATCATCTGGAGGTCAACTTAAAACATTGAATTCTGGACCTACTCTCAGAGTACTTTATTCTGTAGTATCTGGGGTTGGGCCCAATAGGTTGCATTTTTGATACTTTTCACCCATTTTCTGCTACCATTTGGAGGATTACACTTTGATAACCATTCATAAAGGCAGAGTGTCTAAAAACATAGACAGACAATGGAGCCAGCCTGTTCAGTCTGAGTCATGGCTCTGCTACTTACTAGTTGGATAATTGTGCAGATCAATTTCTCTGTGCCTCAATTTATACATCTATCAAATAGGGGATAATATTAACATTTAATATTCTGAGTTAATATAAAATGCTTAGAAGATTGTACAGCACATAGTAAAAGGTCTCTAAGTATTAGCTATTGTTATTCTTATCTTTATCATCATAATTAACTAAGATTTAACCTATAGAAATAATGTGAGGCATACAGAAAGATTTTCACCTGCAGGTGTTCATTACAGTAGTATCTATAATATGAAAAATAACAAAGAACCTAAATCTCTGATGTTAGAAGAAAGGTTAAGCAAATGGTTGCATATAATTTTGAGGTAATAATGGATACCCATTAAGAATAACACTATTATACAATATTTAATAACCCTGAAAAAGTCTGTAAAAAATATTATTTTTGTATGTTATAGGATTATAATTTATTTTGTCTACTTCATACTATTCTGTATATTCTGAAATTGCTACAATAACATTTATTGCCTTTATGATTAAACATTATTATTATAATTCACATTCATACCATTTGAGGAAAGTTTGAAAACTTTTGAGATGTATATAAATGGCAGACAATAAATAGCTGCCCCTTGAGCAAGATTTAGATTGATGATAGATAAATTTTCACAAAAACAAAGGATAAAATTTTCATAATTATAAGATTATCTTTTGTAACATGTTATGTTTTCAGCTACCACTTGTCTGCTCCGTAATTCTGTTTCTCCACAGAGCCTCCAAACGTCTAGGTGCTCCCACCATCATAATAGACAACCACTCACCATCATTCCCTAACATCATCAATTAGAGACGAAAACAATCTTTTGTCAATAAAAAGAGAGTGTAGGTGGAAAAAATGCACTTGTTTTCTTAGACTTTCTCCATTACTCCCCATTCCAGGTTTCTTCCCTGTCTACATGGACTTCAGTGTGCATTGTATTGACAGTCATATGTAGATATACTTAGTTGCTCGCCCAGTGCATGCAGTTTCCCCTAGAGACTTATTTCACTGACTTAGGGAACTAGAAAAGGCAGGAGGAATGTTTCAGTCGAGACTTTATGGATCCTACTGACAACAGTTTCTCACCTCCAGCATTTGCTGCTTGAATGAATTTGGGCACATTATGCCAATCTGAGCCTTACTTTTTGTGTCTGTAAAATGGGGTAATAGAGGTAATTTCTAGAGAAGGTTTGTGGGATGAACACATTAAGTAATATTGATAAAGGCCTTAGTACAGTGATCAGCCCTTTAAAATGCTCGGGGTACTGTTATTGTCCTTACTCAGCATCTTTTAAGGACAGAGAGTCCACATGAAGTTTTAGAGACCCAGTGGTAGAGGCTAGGAGAGAACTGAAATGTTTTTCAGTGCCATTCTTTAGCCTACCCCACCCACTGTATATTCAAATCCAATCACCTTGGAGCACTATAGTCATTTATGTTGGAGACCCTCAAGGAGAACACTCACCTATGAATATGGGAATTCTTGTGTCTTCCTTCATTGATCTGATTGATTGAAATAGGGATGCTTAATTGAAATGACAAACTCTTCATTTAAAAACTGACTTCTATATGAAGACTTCTGAGAATCAGTTCTTATAAGCAATTAGCGCCCCAATTTACCATTTTAGAAAAGAAAACCCATATCCTAATAAATACAGAAATTCTCTTTTTACCTACTAGCAACATTACTGAAGGGGCCCCACACACAAATGTTTTAAATTTAGAGGCAGAGTTAAGGACACAGCTTGCCTCCAGAATCTGAATTGAATCAGGGTTTTATTTCAGATAAAATCTTTGGGGCTCATAACTTAAAAAACACAACTTTCACTGGCATTACGCAATTTGCCATGGGTCATTTAGCAAAATGTTTGTATATGTAAGCCCAGGTTCTTTTAAGAAAAAGGAGGGGTGGAGGGTGGGGATTGGATTTTGCTAAAATCCAGGTGGCATTTCAGTTTATATTTAATTTTAATTGGAAATCAAATACAGGCAAGGGAGAAAAAAAATCTACCATGTTTTCTTTACTAAGAGTATCCATTGGGGAGGGGGAGGACACCGTCAGCCAAATTTTAAGAAGCAGCTTTTTTATTGGCATGTCTATTTTTTTTTCTGGCTAAATTCTTATGCCTGCATTTTCTTTTTTAACATCTAAGTTTTCACACATGGCAGTGATTTTTATGTCTCAATGCTCTTTGCTGCCCTCCCTCTATAATTTCCATGGGACTGGTACCTAGAACCAGGTTAGCAAATAATTACATATTACACATAAGCAATAGCTTCCCTAGGCTATTGTCTGGCAAGCTCCCCTTTTCAGGTTCCAGTCTGAGATAATTTTTGATTCTTACAAAGGCTGAGGAAGTTTCTGAAGAATTAAGAACAGAAAAAATAAAGTCTATTTTTTTAAGCCAGTATTTTAGAAGGTCCTCCAATTTGTGAGTATAACTAGCTATAGGTGCATTTTGTGAAACTCCCATAAAATTTTGGCAGAGAGAATGAGGTATAATTAGGGAATGGCTGCTGAATGTGCTGGAAGAGGTGCCGAGACAGTCACAACTCTCCCACTGCCTACAAAATACCCCATGTGCCAATGCCAAGAGTGAAGTCCTCAGTATTGGCTCTTTGTAAGGCTTGGGTGTAGTTCAGATGTTTTCAATTGAAAATTGAATACAAAATAATTTTGAATTTTCTACTGCTCAATTAATTACATGTTCATTGTAGAAAGATTAGAAGATGAAGCTAAGAAAGCAGAGAAAAAAGAAACTACAGCTTGCAATCTCATTTTACGGAGACAACAGAGATAACTGGTGACATTTTGGTGGACATTAGCTCTTTTTTATTTAATCACACTTTCACAGTTTTACATACCCCTATTCCTGTACCCTCTATGGAATTTTATGGATAAACAAATAGCTGGTGGGGGGCTGGGGAGCTGCATGAAAAAGGTGAAGGGATTAAGAAGTACAAATTGGTAGTTACAAAATAGTCATGGGGATGTAAACTACAGCATGGGGAATATAGTCAATAATACTGTAATAACTGTGTAGACTGCCAGGTGGGTACTAGTCTTGTCTGTGGGATCACTTTGTAAATTATATAAATGTCTAACCACTATGCTATACATCTGAAACTAACATTAAATAATATTAAATGTCAACTGTAATAAAAAAATAGCAATAATGTTTATCTGTGGGAATTGTTATTTCTCTTACATGGTGGATTAATTCGCTTATATGATGGTTCACATTTTCCTCAATTTTTTTTTTTTTACGTTTTTTGTTTCTAGCTTTAGGAGGAAATTTGTGTTCTCTGTTTTAAATTTCATAATTTATGGTCTAATTCATTCTATTTTACTAACTTTGCCCCCTTTATCTTCTCCCAGCTTTTCCAAGTAATTCCGTATTTAGGCACGTTTCTTAAAAATTACTTTTGTGAGGAAACATTCATTATGGTATGATGATAGGCAATCTACCAATTTTCAATAAATGAGTACATTTTTTCTTTTTATCTAAAATCTTAAGCATTCCTATTGTCACAGATTTTTATAGGTGTGAACTTAGCTAATATCAGTAGTAGTAAGTTAGAAGTAGTAGTAGTATCAGTAGCACAATTTATTGAAAGCTTCCTTTCTCCTCGTCGTGTGTTCAGTACTCTTACATGTAGTAAGTACTGCTTATTACATGTAAGCACTGTATGAGCTAAGTACTCTTAAAATTCCTGTTCTTCACAGAAGGAAACTTAATTAGGTGTCCAGCGTCACACAGCTGGGTGAGCCCACTTCTAACCCACATGTCCCCAATCCCACAGACTGAACTCTTCACCACAGCACTCAGGACTGTTTCGTGTGTACTGTGCTGACAATGAGGACATGCTGTAGGATGGGATTTCTCCTCTTCCCCAGACCTCTTTCCCCACTGTCAGTGCCCTCGAATGCTGTCTCATTCAGAACTCTTCCATCTCAACCCATCCTTTCTTGATGCGTCCTGTCGGAAAATGCCAAATATTCTTATAGACAGAAGCTCTTCAGTTTCTACCCTTTCCTCTTTTCAGGCTGATCCCTTATTTTTAGCAAATGTGCCCAGTTTCACTCTGAAGCAGCTAAGCTTTGCTGTTTGAGTTTCTTTTCCTTTCAAAGGCAGGGTCCTGCTTCACACCTGTTGCCAGCATCCTTCTAACCAACACCCAAGGCTGGCACACCCTGACAGGAATTAGCGTTAAGTCCTTCTGTTTCAAAAACACTTTTATTGGAAGACCTTTGCTTTGCTCTGGAAATGACAGAAACCCGGCAATGCCTGTGGTAGAGTTTACCGCGTGCTCGGACAATCAAGCGGAAGGGTTAGGGTTCCGAAACATGTGAGCCATGGCTGGAGAACTTTCACATCACTGTCTCCTTTGCTAGTCAAGGGGATGGGAGTGTTGGCTTTTAAGAAATAGGAAATCTCGGTTTATTCATGAGTCTGCACTTAATAAGCTGCAAGCTGTGGTGGTTGCAACAAATATTTTATAGACTTAATAGCAGCCATTTTGGGTCAGACAAATTTCCCTTTATTGCCCTTGTGTTCAGTACATGGAACAAGAAGACTTAAACTGCAGGCTTTCTCCAGGTGCCCCAAACAGCTGTCACAGACTGACAGGACTGGGGAAATACCTTCTGTGTTTTCTTAGTATTATATAACAGGCTCAAACCCTTTCCCCAACCGACAAAAATGTATTTGGATAAAATATTTCTGGTACCTGTGTTTCTTGGGGAAATTATTCACCCAACTTCACTGATTAATGAGTTAGTCCTTTTGATGTTGCCACAGTTATTTTCAGTGTTTTAATATCTGGAAGAGTGGATTGTTTTGCTTTAAGAGTGATTAGCTCTGTTGACAAAATGTCCTTCGCTCTCAGAGTGGTATTTTGTGTTAATGTTTCCCTGGCTCACCTGCTTTGCTCACATCCAACACCACTCTAGTCAACAAACAAGATTGCTTAGCACAATAAATAAATGATAGTACTCACGAAGGATGTATGATAGGACTTGTCGTGGGAGTTTTAAAGATTCATAACGTGCCAGTTAAACTAGGTTCATTTTCCTAGAGCGGAGCATATGATTGTTTCCAGTTGGGGAGTTAGTCTTGACTTTCCTGGCTTATTTTGGAAGTCAGCTGGTTATACCCAGCCATTGCTTTAACCGTTAAGTCAGCTCACAGGTTAGTTGGTCACTGTTCTGGACGAACACAGAAGCCCAAATAACAGGCTGCAGCGCATCTTTTTTAGTCTTTCTCTCACACCTTTGGAAACAAACTAACAGTCTGCTTTTGAAAAGAACAGTGGAGCAACTTTATTTGAAGAAAAGTCATAGTATGAAAATCTTCCACTTTTTGGTTGCTGTTTGAGAGGTAGGGAGCCTCAGTTCCTCAAAGGCATCACCATGGCCACATCTGTGTTGTCATTGCAAAAAAGAGACACTTGGTGGGCCAGAGAAGAAAATCAGGCTATTTCGATTCCTAGTACAAGGAGCTGAAGTAAATGCATGCTCAGGTGGCTCAGACGTGTGCCCCTCAAGCTACTTTGAAAGTCCACAGTAAATCCATTCTGCTCAATCTCCTTGCAGGCTCACAACTCTTCTGCAGAAGGGATCATAGAAACTTGATGTCTCCTAATAATTCGTTATTATGTTTAAATAATAGGGCATTCCTTCTACCCCTAGCTATAGGTACTGAGCTCTTTCAGAATCTTTACCTTCTATGGGAATGATAAAAGTAACTTTATTTTGTCCCTTTAACACACATTTATCTATTCTCACTTGATTGTACCTATTGTCTCCTGTATCCTCAATTCTTCTTTCCCCACTCTACTCCCTACTGCAAATATATAGATGTGTGTGTTTGCTTTTCTTATTTTTCTTTCTCTGTAGGGTCATAGAATTTTTAAAATTCCTTAGATGATCCAGCCTCACATTTTTTGGATGAAGAAACAGCTCAGACAAAATAAAGGCTTTGTTCTTTGATTAACTTTTGCATGGACGCCCTGATGTGTTTAGAAACAGTCTTCTGGGATATGTTGTGGGCCCTTCCATGATCTGTCAGGATGGATGAAATCAAAAACTGATTCCTGTGATTACCAATACCATTAAGAACTATGTTTGGGATATATGCATATGGGATATCTGTGTGAGTGTGTGTGTGTGTGTGTGTGTGTGTGTGTGTGTGTGTGTTAATGTACATCTATTTTTAAATTTTTGTAATCAATTATTGGGAAGTGATTATTTTCTTCACTGCATGGATCAGCAAACTTTACATTTAAATTTACTTCAAATAGTAAACTTTATTGGCTTTGTTGGCTGTTCTGTCTGTGACACAAATGCTCCATGTGAACACAGACATAAATAGTACATAATAGGGCACTTTATTTACAGAAACAGACAGGAAGTTGGATTTGGATCATGAATAGTAGTTTAGTGACCCCAGTCCTACAGCCGGGGTCCCCAGCTCTCAGGCCATGGACGGGTACCCGTCCATGGCCTGTTAAGAACTGGGCCACACAGCAGGAGGTGAGTGGTGTGCGGTCGAGCAAATGAGGCTTCATCTGTATTTGGAGCTGCTCCCCATTACTAGTATCAGAACCTCATGTCCACCTCAGATCATCCATCAGGCATTAGATTTTCATAGGAGTGCCGGTCTCTGGTGCCAAAAAGGTTGGAGACCACTGTGACATACAGGATTCATAGATGGTGGCTCAAAGAAATTGTTTCTGTGTAGCATGGATAAAGTTTCTCTGCTATAGTCACACCATGTGTTAACATTGATTACTTATTTTTTTCACTTTCTTCTTTAATAAAAAACAACTTCCCAGCTGCATCCTTCCTTCCATGGTTTATTTCCCAATTGTTATTCCTTAAAGCCTCATTTACTGTGGTTATCCTGGGTATGACAAGCTCACTTTTTCTTGAATGCTGTTGAGAAAGAAGCTAAGACTTCCCAGAATACACCAGAAACTCCTTGTGAGATGACTTCAGTGCTCATCACCATGTCTCATTGTTATCAGAGTTGCCAGAGTTAACCTCTGTAATTTCTTCCTAGATGTTCATAGTGTTTATGAATTGGCCTCTTATCACCTGCACCCCTACTCTCATTTTGCCTTTTATTGGATTTCTACCTGGAATGTGTAGCATCTTGACTTTGGGTCAGGCTTTGCCCTTCTGTTTAGAATGTACAGTTTTACTAATAGAATAACAACTAGTATGTTTCATCAGAAGATTGTTCTGTCTATTAAGTTTGCAATGTTTTTATGCAGGGCAAAAGACATCCCCCACCATACAAAAAAAAAAAAAAAAGACAACTTTTTTTCCAGGGAGGCACTTTCCATTTTAGAAACTTTGTAAATGGAGTCAGGTTGGTTGAGCAGTTTGGGATGAGGAAAAGAGAAGATGGAGACTTTGGGGTTGAGAAAGTGAAACTGAAATGTCTTCCAGGCTGGTTATTCCTATCAAACCATGTCAGATTTTTTGAAATTTTGGGGATAATGAGTCATGTTCTTAAGCAATGCATAAGAAACTACTTTGGGAGGGGGGAGGCGGAGGAAGGTGACTCCTTGATGAAAAGGGAAAAAGAAGTGCTCTCAAGTTTGAAAAATGCAAGGGTTCTGCACATATGGTCCATGAACATTGATGGCGGGGGGGTATCAGCTAGGCTGGGTTTCACTGTTGCTGCTATAACTCACTCTGTGATTTGTAACAAGTCACAAATTCTTTAAGCCTCTAGAATCTAGTTCACTTCAAAGATTCCTTTTACTTCTAAAATTGAGTCCTGTTTATTTTTTTTCGAAGCAAGAATATTCTTTAAAATGCCAACAGTGAATCAAAAAGGAAGAAGGAGGCAGTTAGAGGAAAACCTAATTTTGAAGATTGAACCAATCAACAAGTCAGGATGCAAAACTCCTGGACTTTTTCCATGCCCTGCCATCCTGTAGTTTGGTGACGTTAGGCAGTTGCTTAGTCTCAGCTTTTTCATCTATAAGATGAAGTTAATAATAACTGTCCTGTACACTTCAGAGGGGCAATAAGGGAAGCAGATAAGGTAATGTGGGTCAAAATGCTTCGTAAGCAGTGAAACACTGTATGAATGTAAGGTGTCTTCATTATTGAGGTGTGATTTCCATTTGTATTACAATTTTTTCAGGCCCTCACATTTCCCCAAACCTGATACATTCCCCTGAAGCCACTCATGCTCCATGACTGTGGGGTTTTGGTCCCTTGGGGTTTACATTTAGTACTTCTGCACGTCACCAGCAGGGATAAAAAAGCAGGCATACATATATATTTTTTCAAATTTTAGTTTTAATTTATCTTTTCCTTAGTGTATCAGAAGCTTCCAGTTTTAAAATAAAAGGCACTGTATGTGAATTTGTTTATATTAGAAAAATGGAGGACCAACCTAGAAACGTCTCAGAAACAAAAGCTGGGTTATCCGTGATTAAGTAAAGGAGGCTACCTGAGTTTTGGCAGGAAGGATAAAGGGTTGGGTTGTTACTTATCAAAGGAATATTTGCTGTTGGCCTTAGTATAATAATGTTAATGAGATTATTAGGTGGTGGAGATTTTTAATAAATAATTGATAAGGATTAGAAAGTGCCTTTTCTGCAAATAAACTTCAGAGTAATTAATATTCATAGACTCTGTTTGTCAACAGAAAAATGTAAATGAAGAGCCAGTCACATCACTTGTTCTGAAGGACAGATGTAAGATAAGGGTTAAGGAGGGAGAAAGGCTGGTTTCAGAGCCATGGAACACATCCCAGCCTTGTGCATGTAGATACAACTTTTCATGTCTCAGCATACACATTTTCCAGTCTGTGTCTTCCTCTGAAAGAAACTCTGAAATTCAGGTTTCTAATAGATTGTTGGTTGCATGGTATGCAGGACAGAGGAAGTAAGAGAGAAGATAACTCACTAATGCAAAAGCAGTGTACTGAAAGTCACTTTTATTTCTTATTTATAATCTGTATGCACACTCCCAATAATAGATGATGTCGCTCATTCACTACCTTTACTTCAAAGCAGAGAAAAGGCATGGATGACAGAGCCGAGAGCGGGGATACAAAGGCACTAACAACGAGAGGAAAAATGCCTGTTTACAGGATTGCATTTGTTAGCACGCTCTCTTCAGATATTGTTCCCCCAGGAATAGCAAGAATATGTGCAGCTTGAACAATGATTTAACATCTGAAAATGGTACTTAAAGAGTTTCTGTCTGGTAGTAATGTGATGAAGGCTTCTGAAGGGAACCTGGGGACTTCATTTCTTCTATTTATCTGTATGTCTCTCTGGTTTTAGTCAGAAGTAATTGCATATTTAACCCCTTAAATAGCTTTAACCCTCTAGGTGTCGACTTTTTACCCTGATGAAATATGCTTTTATCCTAGCAAAGGCAGACTTTGGAATTCCCTTGCCAAAAATTATTGAATTTAAAAAAACGTGTGTGTGTGTGTGTGTGTGTGTGTGTGTGTGTGTGTGTGAGAGAGAGAGAGAGAGAGAGAGAGAGAGAGAGAGAGAGAGAGAGAGAGAGAGAATGTATGTATGAGTGGGTGGGTGAGTGGGTGGGTGGATGGATAGATGGATGGATGGATGGATGGATGGATGGATGGATGGATGGATGGATGGATAGATAGATGGATAGAGAGAAGTTATGGCAGCATTTAGGAATTAGATTTAGATAAAGGAGCCTGTCTTACCTTTCTTGTTTGGAAGAAAAGCAGTTAAAATACAAATATTAAGAAGAATAAAGACTTTAAAAATAATAAAAGAAAAGAAAATGACAAAAATAACTTTTTATTTTTATTTCATCATGGCTTGAACTTAGAAAAGGGAGGTACTATAGATAAAGGGAAGTTAACTGTACGTGGACCCTAAGTCAAGAGTGTAAGCTTGTCACTTGCCCCAGCAATATGGTTTTCTCAAATAGGGGTCATTCTGGGAGGCTTGCTTAACAGCTTATGTGAAACAAATATTGACACAAATTGTATAATTATATCAAAATTCCAAATACCTCAAAGATGCAAAATAGTTTTCAGCTAAGAAGAAACCAGCAATGAAATATCCTGTAGTCAGAAGAAGCACATTCTAAGGCAACCATGAGACTGGATCCGAGCGACTTTCACAGTTTATTTTCATGGTATTTAAATTATGATACCAGTGGGTATTTTTAATTAGTGTGCACTTGTCTACATAAGCCATGTTGGCAAATTTGAATTCATTCATACAGTAGTTGCTGTAAAAGAGGCCAGCACAGCCTGCAGGAATTAAAATTTAAAGTTTCTACAAGCTGTTGTCGACATGACCATATCTCATTAACTTTAAAAATGGAGATTATTTGCCTGAAAGCTTGATTTGACTAGCTGTAATCAAATATTAGGCTCAATGGAGTGGGGGAGGGGCACCATTGTTGTGATATATACTGCAGAGTGTTTTGCAATTCACTTTAAATAGCAGTATAAGATTTTTGTTTTGACAAAAGGAATAGGAAAGAGAAACATAGACATATGGCCTCAAAAGTATTATTAGGATAGTTTTATTTTAGATTAAGACTCATTATTTACAAAGTTTGCTGAACACAAATCTGATTGTGCTGATTACCAATTCTTCTCTCGTTAAGAAGGCATCTTAATTATCTGGAGTAGCTTCCCCCGCTTGATCAAAATTTAAGTATTGGGAACAGGGCCTGTCTCATGATTAACTTTTCTTTTTCAATTGGTAAATTGCCACAAACCTGAAATTCGTACACTGGATTCATCCCATTGTTTTAACTAAATATGTTGAAGAAGATTGCAAAAGTGTGCATAAAATAAACCAACATAGAAAAGTCCTCTTCTCTCATCTACTTTCTAAGTAGCTTGTTATTTGAATTAGGTGTCCAAACAAGAAAAAATCTTTTTGCCAGTAATTAAACAGTTTAACGTTGAAAACCTGAAGTTACTGAAATATTGTAGACATGGTTTCATTTTTTACCTTGTTTTAAATTTTCACGTGCACAAAGGAACATTTGTAATACATGCATGTAAACTGTACATTTTGCATTTTGGGGGAAAAAGGAATGAAACAAGGTACAGTTTAACAAAAAACCAAAGATAAAGTCTGATGCCTTTTTATGTCTTTGAACTGAGAAACATGTTCTGCATTTTACTCAAGGAACATGAGGCTAGAATGTAAGTAACTGGTTTTTACATTAGGCTCTCCCTGGAGGTAGCAGAAAAATATCATGTCCCTGCATGAAATGTGAATGTGAAATCTACCAGAAAGAAATATTTATGACCATTTTATGCTTGATTAGGCTTGGATGACATCTGTTAGAAGACAGGGACTGGACAAAGAGAGAGACGCTCAGGGGCAAATGTTAACGGCGTTGTTTAGACATCGCAAGGGCAGAGGCGTCCATTTACTGCCAGGCAAAACACAGGAATTGTGTTAGCAAGAGTGCAGCTGACAAGAATCTACTGTGATGGAGACACTAAAACGACTCGATGAAATAGTCAAATACAGCTGTTGATAGTTGCTTCACTGCCTCAGTTTATGAGCAGGTATCTAGGGGAAACCCTGATCCAGTAACTTCCAGGGAGCCAGCACCTTAATAAAGTTACAGAAATGTGACTCAGCTATAAAAGGAGATCATCTTAGTTTTTGCAAGTGAGTTTTACATTCTCGTGCCAGGCGGACTTAGCAGTACCAGGAAACACTGCTGTATTTCTGAGTGAAACACACTTGCATCCGTATACTTCTGCAACCTAAGTTTTTTTTTCCCCCATCATAAATATCCCCCTGTTAAAAAATAATAATAATTTAGGTCCCTCGGTTCTAGAAGCACTTTATCACTTTAAACAGTGCAAATATTTGCCTAAAAAAGAAAAAAAGTTTTCTAACTGGCAAACATTTTATCAATTGTTAAACATTTCAGTGTTAAAGTAAGTGCTGTTTGTCTGAAGAAATGGCTCTACCCAGAGTGGAGGTATGAGTAGTTATTTCATTCTGGTTCTTTTCCCAGCTTCTTTTCCTGTAAATTTTCTCTGTCTGGAATGCTGATGGGAAATGTTATTTTGTTTTTGTTTGCAGCAGTTCTGTTGTTTTGATTTTGTCTGAGTGGTATGGAAAACAGTACGTCACTTAGAGTGGGTGTTTTGTCTACCGGCCATTTGGCCATTGCACATATATTTCTCATACTTATTACATGATGACAAGGGAACTGAAAAGGCACAATTTTCCAGTTGAATTTTTCTTTCCAGTTTAATAATAGAGAAAAAGAAAACAAAGTTAATAGATTTAGCAGTTTGATGGTACTCGTGATGTGATAGCTGACTTTGGGTGGGGTTTTTTGTTGTTGTTGTTCCTTGTGGCTAAGGAGCTATGTAGGCAGAGTTCAGATTAATACATACATCGGTTTCTACAGTAAACTGCGTGTGGATAGCATTTCACTTTTTGCATAGAATTGTGAAATGTTGTAATTTAAGTAGGAAAATTTGTAAAAGGATAATAAACAATTTTAACATCATTCCTGATTAACTTGGGGTAGTCTTGCCCTGATTTTAGGCCACATGTAATGTAACCTCTACCAACAAATGCATTTTAATTAAAATGAATCAAAATGAAACTTGGATGAAAACCTAGAACACAAATCTCAAAGAATAACTTAAGGCTGTGTACTGGCTCAGTTTGGACATGCTTTATCTGAAATCATTCTCCACATTTGCAATGTTAAGGAACATATTGCAAGAGTATAGAAGTTCGTTCTACAAGTAAGTAATTTTTGGCGTAGTACAAAAATATAAATGGAAATGATGATTAATTTTTCAATTTCTCTCTGCAGATATCTAATCATTGTACCCATGGACTGCCAAAGGCTCCCATTAAAGATTTAAAATGCAAGAGGAAGGTAGAATCCAAAAGTTGGGATTGGGATTAAATAATGTAAAATAACCACAGGGCAGTAGTGAAGTAAAAGCTATTGGCACAATAAGAGATTCTCTCATACTTTGAGATCCTCTTAAAATAGTGATACCAACTTTGCCCGTAATGTCATAGACATGATATTAATAAAATTATTTATAACTAATTAAATTGTGAAAATATGTCTTTTGTCTTTTAGACATTAGTTTATACCACTTAATAATAACACAGACTGCTGGAAGAGCACTGTGAAAATACACATGAATGTTTTTTATGCTTTAAATATTAGCCTCCTTATTAAAGCATTGTGCTTGCAATGTTACACGAAATATATGTTGTTTCTTCCTTAAGGATTTTAGTTTAAACGGGAAAATGCAATGTTTGGGGGTCACCAGTGTATGTACAGCTTGATTTTCTTCAAATCAAGGGAACTTTTATAATCCTGGAAGAAAGGGACATCGCTGCCTTGGTATATAAAAGCTGTCAGTAAGGTCCAGCCGGGCTTCTCCAAGCGCCGCTGTACTGTCTTTATCACTTTGCTCAGTTCCACATAATAACATCTTCATCTGAGATTGCTGTGGCACAGGGGAACTGCATTTGTTGATCAAATTTGGCTGGATAACACTGTGATGTCGTATCCTGAAGTGCGGAGATGTGCCTGGAATATGTAAGTGCAAAGCTGCCTTCTTGATTGATTGATTCTGCCTGTCACAGAACAAGATAACCGGATCAGTAAATACTCTGTGCACTTCAACATCATCTCCACAATCAAAAGTGAGGGCATCATGGGGCTGGAAAACACTGGGCATGATGGGAACGCACACATTTCAGAATGATCGTCAAGAATACACACACACACACACACACACACACACACACACACACACACACACACACACATACACATATATAATTTTCTTTGTGTGTGGTTTCTTAGAAGAGAACAATATAAAGAAGAATATTTTCTGTATGTTTAGAATGCTTCCTGGTTATAAAAGTAGAGTTTATTGTGCAGCTTTCATCTTGGAGGTGTTCAACATTTATTACAAAAAGTTGTTGTTCAAGTTTTGTTTACAGAGCAGTTGTAGATGCAGATTAGGGAAACAGAACTGATTAAGATGTCGTAGTGATCTCAAGCACAAATGGAGCTTGCACCCAAGATTTGCTTCTATTAAAATAAACTTTTTGTTTAAACAGATGGGCCCAACACATGTAAACAAGTTGTTTAAACTTTTACTAAATTCCCAGGGAGTGCCTTTCAAAATTAGCATGGGTTGCCAAATTTGGTGTTTAATTACACAGAGTTCAAGAAGAGTTTAAAGAATGGAACTCTGCAAGTCTGGGAGATGAGGAGATGGCAGGTCACCAGGTGGCATACATTATTCACGGTGCCTTGTTGGTCCCTCTGAAAGCATTGTCACCATCTCTCTTCTGTTACTTCTCTGGGACTTGTCTTTTCCTCAGTAAAACCCTTAAGTCTCTCAAATAAAAGGGCTACCTCTTTTTTTGTGCCCTCAGGGTCCTGGGAGACTTCTACAAACTCTATAGCACGGGCAAGTGACTGAAGGAAGAACTAAGTGTTGGTGCTCTCCCTAAATATTTTTCAGATTAATACTTCTGAGATCTTTCTTTCTTTCTTTCTTTTCCTTTCTTTCTTTCTTTCTTTTTCTTTCTTTCTTTTCCTTTCTTTCTTTCTTTTTCTTTCTTTCTTTCTTTCTTTCTTTCTTTCTTTCTTTCTTTCTTTCTTTCTTTCTTTCTTTCTTTCTTTCTTTCTCTTTCTTTTCTCTTTCTGTCTCAGAATGTGGGTAGTGTTAGAATTTAAAGTCTTTCTTTTGGGGAAATTAATTGTTTTCTTAAAGTTAAGCAGTCTAACCAGTCATCTTTTGTCCTCTGTTTTCATGCTGTTAAGTGGGAGATTGAAATCAGTTGCTTAAACATAGTGTTGCTATTACCACCAGCTAGGCACAGTTACTTGAAGATAATGTTGCTTCTCATTTTATGTATGTAGAAATGCAAATTGTTATGAGAAAATACCCCAGACCAGTGACTCATGGGGCCTTGTGGCCCACCTCACCTATGAATTTTACAGAGACCTCCAAGTGGTTCATATCATTCCATGTGGCCTTCTGGTTGTTCTTAGCTGCCTCTTGAGTAGGTGATGTCTAGACCATTCTAGCCAAGTTTGTTTTTGTTGTTGTTCTGTTTTGTTTGGCTGAAATCAATACTTACCCTCTTCCTCTCTCATAGTTTGCCCACATGGACCACATGGCAAATTAAAGGCAAAAGTGGGGTTTAGAACCAGTCATTAAGGCAGGAAACTTCTGTCTCTGAAGAAATTTCTTCCACCGAAGGTGTATACCAGTTACAACAAACATTTCACTAGATTTTTATATAGAAAAACCAATTCTCACACTTAAGAAAAAATTATTACCACTTTTGAAATGTCTAGTTAGTCCTTTGTGACTTACTTATTTTTTATTTGAAATAATTAAAAGGCTTTTTGGCAGAACTGGCCTCCTTTCTTAATTTTTTGAATATAAAGAGAGCTTAATTGAATTTAATGTTCTTTAAACAAAAAAAAAATTTGTGAGGTGCTGATGATTTTAGAAAAGTCATTCTGGGAAACAGGTTTTGATTTTTTTACAAAAAAAGAAAGAATGGTGTTCCCTTTCAATTTGGTGAAAGCTATTCCTAGTAACGTTTTATAAAATAATTTTCTTTTCAGGGTGTGTTTTATTTCCTTTCCATCTCTTTCAGGAAAGAGAAAGTGTTTTATTGGATATTTTTGTTTCAGTCCTTGTTTCCATTATTTTTGCCAAAATTCATGGGAGTTCACTTTCCATTTAAATGCCTGAAATATTCCTTGAAGAATCTGCATTTTGGGACCACTAGGAAAAAGGCTATGTAAATTGGTTTAAGGAAGAAAAACAGTTGTTATTCTGGTCATCTTAACCACTCATTTTTTCCTTTATAATTTTGGAGGCAAATAATTTCAAGTGTAATGGGGCCAGGGGTAGGTAGGAGGGCATGATTTTGAAATTCAAAGTGAATTTGGTGTTAATTGTTTGATAAAACATACTTTAGTTTTCAAGTGAAGGGAGAAAGTGAGTTTTATTCATTTAAAAAAAGAACTGATCAGTAGATTTTCAATAGGAAAACACAAAACAGATTCCTAAAAAATGTGTACTGTCTTGTGAAGTAGTTTTGCCTAAAAGATTTCAGTGAAGCAATTTTCCAGTTCTTCTATATAAATTCGTTAGTCTTCGAAAATTAATATTAGGCAGTTTCTGTTCTAATGGTTTCGCTGTTTCTAGCAAAGTTTGTTTTGTTTTACTTTGGCATTAGCTATCTTTTAATTACTTTATATCCAGCATTCTCAGTTTGCAGGCAACATCCATGTGTATTTGTAGTCCTTAGAAGGAGCAAAAACCATTTGAGATAGGCTACTCTTTACTTTTAAACTAGGCCTGTGTATTTCTTTATTCGGAGGCCGGGCTGCTGGAATGAGATTTAGCTTTCCCCTCTGTGGAATTTCACAGATAGCCTCGTGTTTGGCTGGCAGACATTCGGCCCTTGATCGTCCCACAGTCACCATGGCGAAGAAATGAGAGCTCTTTTTCACTGCTATCTGTGGGCCGCTTTCTAACATTTCTATTGTCCTGGGAGAAAATTTGAAAAACTGATTAAATATGGGCATGTGCATGGGTTCTGTGAAAATTCTGTTGCTTCAAACTGTGGGACTTGTTTGTTTTGGCTGGCCTCTGTGGCAAGACTGACATATTTATGTAGAAAGAGCATATTTAGTATTTAACTTGAAATTTTACACACATGAATGATGAACTAAACAGAATGAAAGATTTTGCATTGTAATTGTTTTCAGTACTCCTTCTGAAATGTGAAAAAACGTAGACACCTTTTACTGTGGTTGTCCAACACTTGGCCACCAAAATTCATAAAGTCAAATTTCTTGATAATACTGTGGAGATTGAGCACTAAATAGCCACTATGTTTGCTGTGCAAGAGAGTTAATAAAAATGTTCATTGCTAGAGGAAAGCTTATATACAGTAGTCTGTTTGTCCTGTGTTTCAACTACCTGAGTCACAGCCAAAAAAGCAATTGTCTACTACATATTTCAAACAGATGCTGAGGGGTAAAAAGGGTGACTAGAATTCACAGCAATAAAATCCTGCTCTCCAAGTTCCCTTGAAGGAAGTGAACTCATAAAATTTTTGCTGCCGACTTATTTGTCCAGTTCTTTGAAGTATTTAACATTAATTTAGCCTACAAATCATTGGCACCTCTATTTTTCATTGAAGTATCAGGGCCTGCTAAAGACATACCTTGGGCATGCCTGGAAAAGAAAAAGATTCTGGAAGTAGATCTACTAATTTAATTCGTATTCATGTACATGAATCTTGTATACATTCAGAATTCTCTATCTCAGAAACTGTTTATTTTGAGTTTATATTTGTTTGTGTGTATGATTATAGAAAATCTAATTTAGATGGAACACCAGCTTGGTTTTTCATTTCTTTTCATTGCATTGATACATCTTCTAATGGGGAAAGACAGACTGATGGTGCTTGGAAGAACAATGGCGATAGTAACTGGAATAATAAATGCTACCAGGAAGAGTTTATGAAATGTGAACTCCCCATTTGATTTTCATCACAACATCTATCATTAGTTGAAATTATCCTAGATGGATCTAAGATGATGGGGACTCTATTACTTTCTCTGGCACTTGGCATGTAATAGGAACTGTAAATATCTAACTAAAATGAACAGTTACTGCAAAAATTTCAACCATCTTAAGATTGGATATCTTAATGGGACTGGCTCCTCCTTCAGTTAGAACTTCTGAAAGGATCTTATTTTGAAAGAGATGTAAAAACAAAGGCTTTGGGAAGCAATGGTTAATCAGAATTCCAGACCAGTATTTAGTTGCATTTATCCTAATATTTTGGCCAGGTTTCAGTTAGCTAAGTATCTCTTATACCCTATAATTTAGTATACAGTTTCAGCTTTCCAAATAATGGCTCGCTAATGGTAAATGTTTAACTTTCTAATTCAGGGAAGCTACCTGTGCAGCAGAATTTTAACAATTGTAAGTGATGATTGAAACCAGGTCAAAAAGCACTTAAGGTATATTTCACTTTATGTTTGGCGTCTACATGGATGGGCCTGTTGCTGTCATTATTCTTTTTGAATCTGAACATAAATGTAGGTAGTGATTTTTCTAATTTCGTCAAGAACTGAAACTTATTTTTATTTAGCAAGCTTTTCCTATCTGGGTAAGTAATGCATCACTTTTTTGGTTACTCTAACCTGAAATGTTGACTCAGTTTCCCTCCAATGCCTTCAGTTACAGGGGCTCATAACTAGACATTTATCAATGAAGTAGTTCTTGCAACCTCTACATTTCCTCCAGTGAGATCTGACTTTATTGTTAAGTCTTACTAAAATTATCACAACCTAACAAACCTCTGTTGCTGCTGCTCTTGTGTATTCTACTCATCAAAACTTGTTTTTTCTCCCTTAAGCAAAACTTTGATCACTTTATTCTTTGCTATACTCAATTTTACTAAATTGAGTATAAATTTCTTAGCTCAATACACCGGGAAGGCAATGATTAAAAATGGCCACATCTTTCATCAGGAGATGGATTTTTAAGTCCCCTTGCACATTTACTGGACAGCCCTTTTCACTTGCTCTAGGCAATACAGTGCAGCGGAAGTGACACACTGCGCTAGTTCCAGGCTTAACAGCTTTTTACTTAGTTCTCTGGGAACATATTTGCCATGTAGCGAAGCCTAGGTAAGACTTTGGTTGGTGAGAGGTCACATAAGAGACACACATACACACACACGCATGCAAGCACGCACACACACAAATGGAATAGACTGAGATATTCATATTTTTGAGGGACAGACAAGCTCCCAACTGCAAGCAGTTGTATAAGTGGCCCTCAGCTGAAGAACCACCCAGCTGAGCACAGCTAACCCCTAGAATTTTAGAAAAAAAAATTATTTTAAGCCTCCTGAGTTTTTGGGTGGTTTGTTAGAAAGCAAGAGCTAACTGGAACAGAAACCTTGAAAATCAAGCCTCAATATCCCCTTATATCTTATTCTACATTTTTTTATATCTTTCTAAAATATCAGCCAAATTTGATTCATAAGACCACAAAAAGGATTAGTGTTTCCCTTTGCTTATGCTACATCCACTACCTGGACCACCTTTTCACCCTACTTTTTCTACCTCTCAAAATTTCATAAGGTTAGTCACCTACCCCTCTAGTCTTTCCCAAGGCCCTCATGACTCAGTGACATATAACTCTTCTTAAATCTCTGTGATTCAAGCTGCACTGGCCTGGAGGTTGAGGTGAGAAATGACAGTTAACTGAGCAAGTAACATTTTACGTGTGACTCTTAGTTTCCGCATCTGTAAAATTATTTGGCTGACTTCTTGAGTCTCTTTCAGCTTTTAATATTCTAGAACAGAACTTCCCAAGAGAATATTTTGTGTTGTGAAAATGTTAATTTATCTGTGTTGTCTCCTGAAGTAGTCTCTAAGTAGTGTGGTTCTCGAGCACTTGAAATGTGGTTGGTAGAACTGTGGAACTGTTTTTAAATTTTATTTAATCGTAATTAATTTAAATTTAAACAACCACATGTAGCTAGTGGCTGCCATTTGGAGCAGTATTGTTCTAGAATTTTATGGAATTGAAGTGGAAATACTTACTTTCACTTAATGCCAACAAAGGTTTCGTGTTTAATATCTACAAGATTATCAGAATTTACTCTTCAGGATTACTTTTCAGAACTACAGATACAGATGACCCAGTAGCCACATATTTCCTCAGTTTCTGACCTCTTCTCCTTCTCATCTTAAATTTTACTTGGCTTTAGGAATCCTCCCTCTGCCTAGAGCTAGCCCTGAGCTCACTTTTCTCTAGGTGTGCAAATCATTCCTTACTTTTGATCACAGCCCAAACAGCAACCAACAGCCAGCCTATTGTAGAGTTAAAATTTTTTGAAAAACCCCAAAAAGCTTAACTTAGGGGGAAAATGCATACATGGCAGTGCCAGCTGAAAACCAGCAAGCAAGCACAGTGCAGTGTAGTGGGAATGAAGCCACCTTCGGCCCTTTTGATGATTGTGGGGACATAGTAAAGATATTGTGAAGTTGAATTTATATTGGTTCTTGAGCCTTCTGCCATAAATGCCTCTCCATGAAGGAAGTAAAGAGAATCCTGAAGTTCAGCTTCAGTTTAGGATGTGGGCACTGCAGTTCTACACTCAATCTATAATTTAGCAGAATTAGGACCTGAGGGCATCTTACATTTGGGCTAATTTCCCTTCCACACATAATTATGTTAATCAGGGCTTCTTTTCTCTTGCTTATGTTTATTGTCATTTAAAAAAATCAGCAGAAAAGTAACATTCATTTTATTACATTATAAAATGTCATCAATAAACCCATTCTGTATATCTTGCTAGAGCTTGATTTTATTACCTCCCACCCCCATACACAGGGTAGGAAATGGAGTATTAGTAAAACCTTACCACATTTATGAACCAAAAGTCGAAATATAGTAAGGAGTATTAGGTTGCTTGTTCTCCAGTCCACTTCACTGTACCTAATAAGGGCTATTTGTAATAAAGAAGAATGCGTGGTTTGTATAAAAAGCTCTCCAAGGAAAGAAATTCTTCGACATCCCTTGATGTAGTCAGGTCTGGTCCAGAACTCACTCCTGGGTCTCAGCGAATTCACTTGCTCGCTCTCTTTTTCTCCTGCTGCAATTTAAGACAATTTCCTCTGCCCTCTCTGGTTGTAGAAGATAACTTGTTGGCGTCTCCTTGTAATAACCCGTCATATACTTGAAGGCAGTTATTAAGCCACCCTTAGCCTTGTGTTTTTCAGGCTGAACCATCATAACCCTTTTAACCTTTCCTCAGAGGTTCCATTTTCCATCCTCTTAATCATTTGCCTTGCCCTTCTCTGGATTCTCTCCAACCTCTTACAGCTCTCTGAAAACATGGAATCAAAAAGGAGATCCTTTATACATTGCTCCAAGTTTCTGCCAATAATTTTGATGCATCCAGTAGACTTTTTCTTTTAATTTTTAAGTAGTCTTCAACTATTTGTTGTCACAGTCAGGCCACCCTTTTCCAACTTAACATATTTGGATTTGTGATAATTACTTATATTTTTTGGAGTGTAGTCTGTGGGCTGAAAGAGAAATTAGGAGGTCAGATGACTTTAATTTTCAATCCTCTGTTTATCTGTATTTTAGTTTGGGGATCCTCTTTATATGCTGTTTCTATACCACCCACTCTAGGTAGTCTTTTTTTTTTTTTTTTCCTATACCTTAAACCTAGTCCTCTCACAGTTAAGACATCCACTTGTTACCCTGTTTTTCAGTCTTGATTGGCCAGTACATCTTCTGGCCCAATGTGGCAAACAAGGCCAGTCGTTGCCCAGATGTGCTGACCTGAACAGCCAACCCCCACCCCCAACCCCCAGGTTTAATTGGTCTTCCTTACTTCCCACCCTCTTTTCCATGTTCTTTTTCTCCAGGTTCACTTTGGTTCTCTCGTTTCTGAGTCTTTTCCTTCTGCTTGGTGCACACCTCCATCATAGCACAAACTCCACTGGGTGGTGGTGGATGGCAGATATGTCCACCCTAAGGCCTCTGAGGCTGGCAACAGTGTTTTCATCTCTGTGCCTGCGCAGAGCTAGATGCTGAGTAGGTGCTGAGTGAATGAAGGAAGAATAGGATGTGATAAGAAAAGAGGGAAAGAAAGAGGTAGGGAAGACGAAGGAAGCAGACCCATTCCTTGCTTCCTCTGCCAATAGTAACAGGATCCCCAAGTTATTCATTCAGCCTTCTCTTGAAAACTTTTTTTCCTTCCCGGAGCTGCTGTCTTTTTCCTTGGGATGTTTTCCTTGAGATCACTCATTTGTTCAGCAGTCCTCCCTATTCCTCTTGCAATTACATGTTCATCTCTGGCCTGTGTCTCCCCTGCAGGAGAGATTGCTGTCAACCAGTGAGTCAGTGAGGACCCCAGCTAAGCCTCACCTCACCAAAGAAGCTCATGGCCAACCTTCTTTTACTTAGCAAATATGGTATGTTTGTGTCAACTGCCCCCAAGCTCAGGGGAAAGAATCATCCATTTGCTTCATGGTTACCCATGCTGCAGAGCTGTCTTATCTGTTCTACTTGTGTTTAGTGTGTGGCATTTCCCTAATATCAAGAAAAAAAGTGTGTGTGGAGTTGTGCAGACTGTGCCAGCCACCTTAAGCAAGGCCTGAATGTTCTTCACTAGAGGTGAGAATAGCATTGAGTCTTTGCAACTAAGAATGTGGATGTCAGATTATGGCTGAGGGAAAAAAGGCAAATGGCAGGAGTCATCCCTAAATCCTAAGTCTTTGAGGTAAAAACTTAAATGTAGCTGTCAAGTGGCACAAATTATTTCCTTCAGTATCATTCAGCACCCGCACTTGCTCAGTTGGGAGCCCCCAGTGCCCTTGTTGGGCACTTGAGAAATGGCTCGTCTGAATGGAGATGTGCTATTAGTGTAAAATGAACACCAGGTTTTTAAAGACTTAGTAGGCCCAGTATTTTAAGAATGCAAAAATAACTCATTGATAATTTTAGGTTGATTTCATGTTGAAGTGATACTAGTATTTTAGAAATAAGATTTACATAAAATATATTTAATATCAACCCACCCATTTCGTTGTACTTTTTATAATTTGACTACTAGAAAATCTTAAATTACACACGAGGCCTGCATTATATTTCTCTTCGACAGCCCTATATCAGAAGTTTCAGTGTAAGATTGCATTTCAAACCGAACACAAACACTGCTTAGTTTATATGTATTTCCCAGGTATATTTCCTATGTTTACCGTGGGTTACCTTTAAGAATACACATCATAATAAAGATACGGACTTGGGACTAAGACAAAACTGAGTTTCAATCCAGACCCTTTATTTGTGACCTTGTGTTTCTCACCCATTTAAAAAGAGTAATTGTACTCTGAACTGACTGTGGTTAGCAAACATTTTGTTACTTTGAATAATTGTATTTTCTCCAGGTTAACAAATTTAAAATCTCTATTTTGAAATTTTATTGCAAACATAAAAACAGAGGCAAACAAACAAAAACCCACCCCTTGGCGCCTGTTGCAAATACATCTGCCAGCTCCTAGTAATGGAATTGCAGTAGCTAGTGTTCCCTGAGAGCTACCTGCCAGGCAGTGTGCTTTCAAGGAATTGTCTCAGAACAACCCCAGAAGGAAATACCTACTATTGTCTCCATTGAATAGATGAAGCACTAAGGTACAGCGAGTTCAGCTGACTTGCCCAATGTCACACAGCTAGTAAGTGGTCAACCAGGCATTGAGCCCATGTGGTCTAACTCTAGAGCCACATTCTTTGTCTCTACCCAACATTGTCCGCCAGTGAAGAGAGGACAGAATAAAAGAGCCAACAGCAAATGAATGCTCCTAGGAAATTTGCTTTTCATGGACACATATTGTGATTTTATAGCATATACCTAAAATATTTTCCATTATTGTGTTTTTACTAGTTTGTACAGTGGGCTTAAATACATCCTGGATTTAGAGCTTTCCCCCAAAGAACACATCGTTTCCCAGGCCTATTACAATCTGAATCAGGCTTGAGCAATTCCAAGATAGAATTATATGGGGGGAAATGCATTTTGAGGGCCCTGTCACAATTGTGTGGTCACTACAGTGTCAACTATGTTGTATCATGTGTGCGTATAGTAGGGTCTCTATAAATGTTATTTGTTAATGTTTATTGCAGTGCTTCTGAAAACATACCTTTAGAAAGCAAAGGATATAATACTTAAAAATTACTGTCATTCATTCTGTTAAATTATCTGGTTTGTGATGTGGATATGTTCTCTCATCATGTATGATTGTCTCTTAAAATAATTACCTTTGATTAGAGTTGAGCTTTGAGCGGTTTTACTTCTGTTATACTGGAATCTTCTTTACCTTAATGTGACACACCTACAGCCCAGCAGACACAACCGAGTCATTCCATAATGTGTATCTTTCATTGTTGTTTCATGTTTAACCAGAGGATTAGGAAGCATTGATGTATTATTTTCTTTTCAAGTAAGATACTCATACCTAGGTGGGGTGGGGACAGTGGTACGGGCAGCCTGTGATCAAAGTTCAGAGTCTTCAGCTCCTTCAGAAAGTTAAAATGTGCTCATATATATGTTGTATGGACTGGAATCATTAGGAGGAAATGTCTGCCTATTTGGAAAAGTCCCCAGAGATTATCTAATTCAAGATAAAAGTTTTGGATTGATGAGAACTGAAATAAAACTTTGCAGCGATGGCACTCTTTTAGCTTCTCCCCATCCCACCAGTTGTCTGAGCTCTGGTCTGGAACTGCCTAAAGGAGCTGGGTGGGTTTAGGGTACACGGGTGTGTGAGAGGCACCTTCAGCAAACGCACCACAATTGCTAGGCACACCTCTGTGCCTTTAACTGGTTATTAAACAGAAAGCCGGATGTGCTTATCTGAATAGTGACAACTCTTGTAAACACTCAGTCACAAAGTTCAGCATTCTGGTTTAGGTGGGCCAGTGTGGGGCTTGGAAGGTGGTTACTTGGGAGTTCCTGCTGTATGCATGGGTGGGGAAAGGAAAAGGAGGGAAAGCTTGCCACAGACGCCCAGTTGTTAGGCAAGGATTCTATAAGTACCTCAGAAAAAAAGAAATCTTAGAGCCCTTCCACTCAACCCTTCTTGTGCAGATAGATAAACTGAGGCTCAGTGAACAGGAATGTGTACTTTAATAATAGCAAAAGCTAATATGTATCACTATGAATAATATGCCAGGCACTTGGTTAAATATTTTCTGCGTGTTAACTGATTTAATATCTGTGACAACTGTGTGAGGTAGGTACTAGTATCTTACCCATTTTTCAGTTGAGGAAACAGAGTCTCAGAGAATTAAGTTACCTCCTAAAGACCATAGAACTAGGAAGTTCCAGAGCTGGAGTATAGAAGCAGATCTTTGTGTTAGAGCTACCACTGTTCTCTGCTATACACTCAGGCCTCCTCAACCAAGCAACATCAGGCATTGCTTAGCCTGCTTCTTATGGAACCTGATTATATACTCTGTGTGTGTGTGTGTGTGTGTGTGTGTGTGTGTGTGTGTGTGTGTGTGTGTGTGTTAGTTTTCTACAAAATATTATGAACTTAATGGCTTAAAATAACATACATTTATCATCTCAGTTTCCATGGAGTCCAGACCTGGCTTGAATAAGTCCTTTACTCAGAGTCTTACAAGTCTGTATTGAAGGTATAGGTAAACTCTGATCTCATCTGAGGCTCGAGGTCCTCTTCTAAGTTGATCAGTTTCCAGAATTTATAGAATTCAGGTCCTTGTGATTATAGAACTGAGGCCTCAGGCTTCTAGAGGTTGCTCATTGTTCCCTGCCCGCAGTCTTCTCCACAATATGGCACTTAGTTTTTTCAAGGCCAAGAGAAAGATCTCTCTGTTATCAAAGAGTGTCCCAGTCCTTCTTTTAAGGGGCTCACCTGATTAGACCAGGCCCACCAAGGGAAAAAAAAATCTCTCCTTTGATTAACTCATAGTTGTCAGCTGATTAGAGACTTTAATTACATCTGCAGAATTTTTTGTGCCATATAATATATCATAAACAGAGGCATGATATTCCATCATACTGACACATCTTGTTTGTACTCACGGGAGGCTGCAGTATAAAGATATGGGTCACAGCAGTCATGTTAGCATTCTGTTTGCCACAGACATCATTATTAATGCTTGTTCATCAGTGTCCTGGAGGAAAAGAGGACAGGAGACAGAAGTAAATAAACTCTGGGATTGCTGTGGTACAAGGAGGAGATAGAATGAAACATGGCAGAGAAGCAATAGATAGGGGCACCTGGGTTCTGCAGCCCTATATTCAGAACTTGTCTTTGCCATTTTCTAGGCATGGGATCATAAAGAGATTGTTTAGCCTCTCTGTGCCTCAGTTTCTCTATCTGTTAACTGCAGATATGATACTTCCTAGCATTTTGTGCTGACAGATTAAATAATCAGCATTAAGCAGAGCTTGACATACGCTGAGTGCTTGAGAAAGACCACCTGTTTGCATGTTTGGTGTCTCATGTTTGAGGGACACAGGAAAATAGAAACAGAAGTGTCAAGTTAATTTGCCTCCATGTGGTGGCTGGAAGCACGTGCCTTTGAGGTAGCACTTGGGTGAGTTCACATTGCTAAGGTCACACAGTGGACCAAAACTGTGGAAGATGTGTGATTTATTGTGAAGAAAAATACTAACCTATGAAAAGAGAGCTAGAGTGATCTGGTAGAAAGTAACATACCCCAGGGAATTCTGGGACCTTGCTCTAGGACCAATTTTGCCAGTAATTCTCTACTTAGGCCATCACCCACTTCTGTAGACCTCAAGTTTCTTGTTTGTAAAAGAGGCCATTGTAAAAAAGGTAGGTCCTGGGAATAGCAGGCTATCTAAGATACCTGCTGAGTCTAAATGTCATAATGCTTTTGGCTGGTTTTCTGTGCAAAGTATGACCAAAAAGTAAGTAATTCTTTTTCATTAGCTCTTTATTAAAAAGAAAAAAAAAAAGACTTTACAGACAAGTGTCCCCTATTGGAAATAAACAGAAAAATTTCATTTTGCCCAATTACTGGACTTTATACCTGTGTCTTTCTATTCATTATAGCAATTGCCATGTCCCTTGCTCTTGAAATTTTCCTTTATGTCTTCTTAAGTGGAGGATTTTAAAACCCTTAATATAAGTCTTTGGGTATATGGATTGGAGTCTGGGTCTTCACAAAAGAAAGTTGGTAAAACATAGCGCTAACAACATCCACTCATGCCATGTACCTTGTGTGGGCTTGGGTGTGTTACTTAATCCTCCAAGCAAATGTGCACCCTGGGTAGTAGTATTCCCATTTGATAGTTGAGACTGAAACTTGAATGAGTTAAATAACTTGCCCAATGAGACAGTAACAAGTGGCTGAACAGGAATTTGAACCCACGTGTGGTATGTGCCAAACTCTGTGCTCTTAGCCTGCAAGGTAAACAGTAGGAATATTGTCAATAATTTAAAAACTCAGAGCTCACTCCTGACTCCCATCATGCCTGCCTTTTAAGAATCCAGAGTAACTCCCAAAAGTGAGGTTGAAAAGATGAAAGCAGTGAAAAGAGCTTCAGAGGGCCAATATCCTGGAGAATACAAAAAGAGAAAAAAGAGGTCATGTCAGAATCAACACCACCACCATGTCAAATTCTTAACAGTGAGCTAGAAGAAAACTATATTACAAATGATAATTCTAATCTGCTTGTGGTAAAAATTCATAACTGGAGAATAAGCATGTGACAGTTCCTCATTTGAGTATAAACTTAACTCATTAATACAAATGATAGTGCTTCTTTAACAAAGAAGGGAAACTGTAATAATAATAATAATAATAATAATAATAATAATAATAATAATAATAAGTAATGGTTCTTATAGAGATTGTAAAAAGATTTTAGAAATTTGTGTTTTGAGAAGTTGGAAAATGTACTTGTAGTTAAGGATTAATTTTCACTCATAAAGATCAAAAAGGTCTCTATGAGTAAGATAAGTATCAAGTTTCAGGGTTGTTTTATTTTTTTTTCCTCCTGCCAGACTGTCTGAAACTTATCTCAAGTATCATGGTAAAAAGAGAAGTGGCGGGTAGACACAAAAATGTAATAGATATATTTTAGGGATAGAATATGAACTGCCTTTCTAAATGCATATCAGAAGGATAATTTATTCCAGTCGAGGAGGTTTAATGTTATAATTTTACCATATTAAATCATAATTGCTCTTAAAAAGAAAATAGAGATGCATACATTGCTACTGTCAGGCTGTCCCACTCTATCTGAATAGCATCCTCTCTATACTTGTTGATTTCATCCTTATCTCACACCAGAGCCATCTGTAGCTTTCCTTTGGAAATCTGGGCAGGGAGAGGGAGAAGGGAGGAAGAAGAGTCTGAATCAGGTACTTGCCATGGCTTTGGCAAAACCATTTTCTGTTATTACACTGCTCAAGTTAACACTTAAGGGTAGATGACAATGCTGGCTATCTGGAACCAAATTATCCTTTAATTAGATTATGTATCAAGATGATTGGGATACCTGGGTTAGATGAAGACTAAATAATTTCCATTGTTGTGGATGTTGATAACTATTTCAGTAAATGCTAATGATTGCTTTTGTAAGTAAATGATTTCCGATCAGATTGCATTTCCTCTTCTCACCAGAAAAAAATAAATGTTGGGGAGGGGGGATGAGAACATGCATTGACTGTATATTTGGAAGAAAACAATTAGAAAATTTTTGCAACTATATCTGGTGGAAAGCATAGAAAGTAATTCTGGAAAAACTATAGATCTGAAATTATTGCCACTCTGCAGGTTATATTTATATGGAATAGAGATACTTGAGCCAATAGAGCAGACATGTTATGTAATACTTAATTGTTCATTTCTTGAAATATTTCTAATGTATAATTGTTTTCATGTCTCTTTAAACATTAAATTGGATAAGATGATGATAAGGATTTTTTAAATAAAATGATCAAATTAAAGGTTTTCTTAACACACACACACACACACACACACACACACACACACACACACACACACACACACACACCAGATTAGAGTCCCAGTAATGCTTTTTGATTTTCCAGCATGAACTGAATTAGATGGAGACATAATTCATCTATGAATTTACCCCCTATACCTGAGAGTATGAACTTCCATGTCTGTCTTTTTTATTTTTAAATAGCACACAAAATAATACTCAGTTTATCCAGCTGATGAAAGGCCATACTGTAGTGTTTAGAATCATTTTTATTATCTTTTAAAAATGTAATACTTGGTATATAAAGAAAAATGTACTATGCTTCATCGAATCATTTAGACCATTATTTTGAATGCCAGTAATAAAGTAAAAATGACTGCCAAGTTAATTAATCTATAGTTATTATCTCTTTTAAGAGGCATCCTGATTTTGGAGATGTTAAAATGAAAACAAAACAACAAAAAACCTAGAAGCTATAAAATTTAGTATACAACATACTTATTAAGTTATAAAGCATAATAGAATAAGTGTTCATGAACACGCTCTCACATCCAATCAATCCAAGAATTGGCCCATTACTCATAACTTGCATTTCTTCCCATAGCCTGTGTAGATAGGTAACTCTCCCCCTGAATTTTTGGTTTATTATTGCTGTTCTTTTCAAACACATTTAAACTCTTCCCTATTAAATTCTGAACAGAGGCCATCTCTGTTCTCTATCACTGTTGTCTTCAGTGCCTGACACAGAACCTGGCCCAAGAAATGTTGGTTAAGTATTATTGCCGAATTGTATAAGCAGATTGTCTGAGGCACATGCAGATTGTCTCTACCCTTCAAGGTGTGGTTTAAACACCATTTCCTCCAGGAAATCTCTAACTGCTTTAACTGGAAATGATATTGCCTCCCTTTTGAACTCCCTCAGCAATTTATCTTCATTACTCCCTATACCGTGGATATACCTACCCCCTTCTTTCACTTACAGGCCTTTACTCATCCCTGCCTTCCTGCTAGACTGGCAATAGAGTTCCTGTTTGTTGTAGTTTGGTACCTCACATAATAATAAAGATAACTTAGATTAAATTATATCTGACACTTTATGTATAATCTTACCTAAATGAGGTCAGTGCTATGACTATTCCCATTTAATAGATGAGAAAACTGAGGTTGCTTAAGCAATTAACATATGTCAAATGAAGGAAGATAGTGCATCTAAATTATTTTGCCTGAATATACTTCAGTTTTTCTCTCAAGCTTAAGGTTTTATGTTTATCCATGGACATTTGGTTCAGAAATAAATGGAGAAGAAAATAAAACAAATAAGTGAAATAGATACAAATTTTCACTAAGAGTGAGATTAGCAACTTTTGTTTTAATGGTTCAGAGACATTTGTGTTTTCTATCATACTGGTTCCCTAATTTTCTATTGGATTTATTTATTTCTCTATTGATTTACAAGAAGATTCTTATGTACCATAAAAATTAGACCTTTTTTCTATGACAATGATATGCAGATATTAGTGTTTTCAGTGGTCTTTTGAATTTGCTGTACTATTTCTACCATATTCAGTTTTAATATAGTTTTATTTATCAGTTATTTTTTTATGGTTCCTAAGCTTTTCATTATTATACCCCAGAAATGCATTCCTACCTCTGAGATGAAAAGAACATTTCATTGTTTCCTTTTTAAAATATTTTTTAAACGCAGATAAGGCTAGGATCTCAAAACAAACAAACAAACAACAAGAAAAAAAAAACCTACCTTAGCACATCCATTTATTTATTCGTTTGTTTAATCAACACATTAGTTTAGCCCCTATAGAATACAGAGATGAATAAGACTAGAAAATGCTCCTGCTGAGTGCAGTGGAAAGCCTTTGCAATGGCATGATAGAATGTGCATTTTGAAAGGATTCTGGCAGCTATGCAAAGAAGAGATTTTAGGGGCAAGAAAGGAAACGAGAGAGAAGTAGAAAAGATATGCCCGCTTGGAGCAGACCCAGCATTTGGTCAGTAGATCCAAGGTTCAAATAAGACTCCTCTAAGTTAGAGCTAGAGTGTTACTGCTGCTGCTGCTGAAATGCCAGACAATCTAGGCATCCAGATTAAATGCTAGTTTGAACCTGGAGCAGAGAGGTACTTTGTGTGGGGCACCATTCAAAGGAAACCTGGACAGGTGGCAACCTTGCTCTCTTGGCACCAGCAAGCAGAGCAGTGCTCAGTAGTGATGGATGGCTTCACATTGTTCCCAGCACTGCGTTGGGTGTGGGAAGGTTGGGGGTGGCATGGTCCCTAGGGAGCTCAGAGAAGTCTCCGGGCTTTTCTTGTATTTTGTCTCCCTTTTAGTATTTCAGCCAAAGTATTAACTCTGTGTTGCAACCACATTTCTGCCTAGAAATCTCACTATTGTTAGATATGCTCTTTTCACAGTCAGAATATTTGTGTTTTTGTACATTTTAAACTAAAAATGTCTGAGTTTCAGTGAAAATGGGACAATTAGAGTAGCTTGCAAAGCTTAGTAAGTTTTTTTTTTTAAGGATTGAAAGAATGTGACAACATGCAGTTTATTAATATAATCCTCCTTTCTTGAAGGTCCATGAACACATTTTGTTCAATCAGTATTTTTTCTCCTCTTCATTTTATAAATGATTCTTTCCCTTGACTTCCCAATCTCAGGAGACAACAGTGCTTTCGTTGAAAATACAGAGAGCGAATTGGCCTGGTGTATATGTTTTCTAAGTGCTGGTTTTCCGAGACAGTCTCATGAAAAGGACTAGTACTGCTAAGTCATTTTTTAATATAAGGAGGTCCATGTTTGGGCATTGAAATTAATTTCCCTTATCTCTCCATACAAATAGCCACCCTGGCTTCTTTGATTTATTACCTGGGATGGTTCAGCAGCGCTAAAAACAGAGAACGGAAAGACATCACCTGTACGTGACATCAGTAGTCACAGCATTAAAGCGTCGCCCTGCATGGACTGGATTGCACAAGCTCCTGCCATGCCTTGAGAACACTCCGTTCTCTTACTGCGTGCTGAACACATGGGGCACATCCGTGGCTTCAAGGCCACCTTTTTTATTTTTTAGTAAGTTGCCCCCACCCAAAATCCTTCCCATCTTATCTCCCTAACATAGTGTAAAAGAACTTTCCAAGTTGCAGATATAATCTCTGGTTAAAGACAAGGTACTGACAAGGAGAAAATACTTTAAAATCACTTCTCCAACCATAGACTTGTATATAGAATATATGAAGAACCCTCAAACTCTACAATAAATTTTTTTTTAATTTAAAAATGGGCAAAAGTCCTGAACAGAAATTTCACCAGGGGAAAAAAAAAGATATACAAAAAGAATAAAAAGTTTAGGGAAATATAAACTATAATCATGTTGAGAAAAAAATCTAAAAACCACAAGGTATCATTCAAACATATGAAAATGGCTGGAATTTAAAAATACTAGCAATGCTAAGTGCTGACAAGGATGTGGAAAAAGTGAACTGATGAGAAGGCAAAATGGTGTAGTTACTCTCAAAAATAATTGGTCAGTTTCTTTAAAAGTTAAATATACAGTTATCATGTGACCCAGTGTTCTCACTCTGTGTATTTATCCTAGGGAAAAGATGACATATGCTTAAAGAAAAGGCTACACATGCGTGTTCATAGAAGTTTTATATATAGTGGCCCCATGATGGGGAAAAACTTAAATATCCTTCAGTGGGTGAATGGATAAACTACGGTATATAGAATCATACAGTAGAATAATATTCAGCAATAATAAGGGACAGGCTATTAATACACCCCACAGCTTAGAATATTTCAGAGATATGTGGAGTAATAACATGTATATGACATGTATATGACATCCTCAAAAAGACGAAACAACAGTAACAGAAACTAAGTCAGTGGTTAGGAATGGACGGGAGGGTATGACTGGGAAACAATAATAACAAGAGGAAGTTTGGGGGATGATGGATCTGTTCTGTGTCTTGATCACGGTGGTGACTCTCTGAATTTATACATGCGTTAAAAATCATAGTACTATATGCTCCACACTCGAAGAGTCCATTTGGCAAATTTTTTTTAAAAACAAAAATCTTAAGTCCAAACTTTTGCACATGATCTTCAAGGCCCAGCTATCTCTTGTGATTCTTCTAGCTTCTTCTCAGCATTCTAGCCCCTCCCATCAGGTCCCAAGCACTCCATGGTAACTTTTATATTTCTACCTGTGGGCACATTCATCTCTCTGCCCAGAATCTCTCCCATCCACTTCTCTGTGCATCTACCTCACCTGGCTAACTAATGGGCATCCTTCATGGCTCGGGTGTGGGTACACTAGAACCTGCTCTAGATTAGCTGCCTCTGCACACCCAAACCTGAACTCTTGTAAGCCCCTGTCATGGTGCCCACTGCCCTGTTCCAACTGCCTGTTTATTAGTCCGCCTTGCCTGTTCAGTCCTAAGTTCAGGGAAAGCTGATTTCACTGCTCGATTTCTAGCCCTGATAGTCCACAAGGAGTTCAGTAAGTAAACCAGTGAGGATAAAAAGGGAGTCTACACACTGAACTTGGAGTCAGCTTTCGTTTTGTTTTACTTTGCCGCCTTTTCCCGGCTGCTCCTGTCCCTGAGCCGCATGCTGAAATTCCTTCCCTCCCCTTGATCTTCCAGCAGGGGAATCCTCTATTCTGGCTTCCTTCAAACTACTTGTTAAAAAGCAATAAATCATGGTTTTAAAGACCTTTATAGTCTTCTTTCCTTTGGGCAAATGTACAATTATGTGGCAAAATCATGACAGTGGAGGGATTTTCTTGCTTTTTCTTCAGAGATTAGGTGGGTTTTATAGTGTACCATGAAAAGGCATAAGTGGTAACATCCTTATTATACATATATTTGTACATATTTATTGAGCCCCATCTTCCAAATTCTTCCAAATTCTCTTGGGGGTGGGGTAGGGGAAGGGGAGGGAAGACAGACTTTCCAAAAAAAGAAAATTGAAAAAATTAAGCTCTTATTCCAGAGCCTATAGCAATGATGATGATGGTGATGTGGTGGCAGTGGTGGCGGCGGTGGAGGTGGTGGCATCAGCAGCAGCATTAAATGGTGCTTGCTAAAGGCCAGACTCTGTCTTAAGAAGCACTTTTTATATGTAATTCACTAACTTCTCACAGCAACCCTGGGAGATAGTGCTATCGTTATTTTCACTTTACACTTAAAAAAAACTACAGCATGGTAGCTCAATCAAAGTCAAGAGTGGAGTTTGGATTTGAACCCTGGCCACGTGGCTCCACCTTCCAAACTGTGGAACAAATGGTAAAGGGAAGCTAGGAGACATGGTTTTCCTCACCAGGGCCACAAGCTGACCTCTTTTCACTTCTCCCCTGGCAGGTGTCTCCACATTCTTTGCCGTTTTGAACTGCCAAAAAGCTCCAGAATGGTCTGGGATATGCCGCCTCTTCTCTAGCTAAAGATGATTCCATATTTGTGTCTCGATCAGTATTAGGATAGACAATAGGAAGAATTAGAAAAGGAAGCTAAAAATCAAAAATCAAATTGTCTCAGGAAAAGCTCAAATAATAAAAATGAACTTGGATTGTGTTTTACAATTTTTAAAATGTTTTTACCTGTTTTCATTTAAGATACCCATCACTACTGCTTATTATTGTTACCTCCTTTTTATAGGCGAGGAATGTAAAGTGAGTGACCTGCCCTGGTCTACCACACTGGTCCATGTGGGACTAGAGCGCAGCTAGCTCAGTCTTTCCCTTCCTTTGCCCTCCTTTCCTCTGTTCTTCCTCTTCATTTAAATTTTTATTCATTAAAAGAAATTCTTCCATAAACTTTCAATGCAGGCAACTTGATTTCATCTGTTTTCTACATGTATCAGCTTTCTGTTGCTGCATGACAAATCGCCACAAACTTAACAGCTTAAAACATTTATTAGCTCACAGTTTTATGGGTCAGAAGTTCAGGCACAGAGCTGCTGGGTTTTCTGCTCAGAGTATCAGAAAGTTCAGAGTGTCGGAAGGGTTAACTCGGCTGAATTCTTCTCTGGAGTCTCTAGGCACTAATCTGCTTCTAAATCATTCAGGTTGTTGGTAGAATTCAATTGTGGTTGTAGGACTGAGGTCCTTCTTTCCTTGCTGGCTGTCAGAATGGGGCCACTTTCTGCTTCTAGAGGCTGCCCATATTTATTGCCACATGGCCTCCTCCACCTTGATGGCAGTAATGGCACATCAAATCTTTCTTGCACTTTGAATCTCTGACTTCTGCATCTCTGATCTATCAACTCCAGTATAAACTTTAAAATATAAACCACCTGATTCTTCCAGGCCTGTTAAGATTATCTCCCTATCCTAAGGTCAGCTTATTTGGGACCTTAAGTACAGCTGTAAAATCCTTACATCAACACCATGATTAGTGTTGGATCGATATCTTGGACAAGGAGTAGGAATGTGAGAGATCATCTTAGAATTCTGCCTGCCCTCATGTATTACAGTATTAAAAAGGTAAATCAGACAGAAACAAGGGCCAAGTGTAAGATATTTATTTTTCAGTAGTAATTACATTTTTTTGTTTGTTTTTAGAGTTTTTGCCAACACATTGATTTTGTATTTATTAGGCTATTTGATTAAAAGCATACTTAAAATTTTCATATGTCTTTAAAGGAATTGAAAAAGAATGAGGTAAACATGGCATTGAACAATGTGATGATATATCACCAGCTATTCATTAAGTTCATATTTTCTTTTAGCATGTTTCAAACCTATGATTTCTTTTCAGCATCTCTGATCCATCTCCTTGAACTTTCTCTGCTCTTTGGTTGTTTGGTTCCTTTTCTACTTTTGGGTCTCATCTTAAATATCACCTCTTCATGGACAAATTCTTTGACGGCCTTATCTAGAGTAGGCTAAAAATGAAAAGCACGTGAATTGTCCTTTTATTAAGGCTTTCTTCGTAGCGGCTCTCTAACTATTTATGGACTTGTAAGTTGCCAGTGTCTTATCTATTTCTCATTAGATTGTAAGCCTTAGGAAGAAGTGCCTTCATAGGCCCAGTGCCTAGACTGCTTGGTAAGAGTAAGCATCAAAAATCATGTGTTCAGTTGACATGAAACAGAAAGTATGGTTCTGGTTCTTTTAAAAAGATTAACATTTGTTTTGAAAGTTTGCTAGAGTAGTAAACCAACTTAATCATGAGGTCTATCACTAAAGCATTTATTATTTGCAAATACCCAGTTGACATTCATGCAGCTTTTGAAAAAGAGAGAGAATAAGAATAGACTCTGCAAATGGTAGAACCAAAGAGGAACAATTTCCATATTTTCCTTTGAAACATTCAGTGCCACTGGGTAGGAGATGGGTGATGAGTCCCCAGATCACAAACCATCTGATGTTTGGATCACAGTTTCCTGCAAATTTTTAATGGTCCAAAACAGATGTCTCTTTCTCTTAGTCCTTCTTTAAACAGCTCCTATCTCTGGATTTTCCCTAAGCTTCACCTTCATGCCCAGCCTATCAAAGACCCACTTAGAAGCTGTTTGACCTTGGGCAAGTTAGTCAACCTCCCTGAGCCTTGTTTTCCTCCTCTGTAAAATGGGTATGATAATTCCCACCTTGAAAGGTTATCAGAAGGGTAAAGGGGTAATGAATGCAATGCCTGATATACAGTGAGATTGGTAAATGCTATTTTCATTATTATTAGACTATATCACAACTGCAAATCTGACCACATAGAATTGAAATGCTCGTCTTAACAACTGATTTTTGGAAATTATGGAAAAAAGTTACAGTAGATTAATGGATCTTTGGAGATAATATTCTACTTAATTGGTTTTTCTCATCATATACTAAATAAGACTACCTAGCTTTAAACTTATAGATTGAAATAAATGCATTTCACATACAACTATCCTGAGAACAATATTTTTTTTTCCCCTCTGATGATTCTAGAAGGCACTTCAGAGTCTGGTAGTCCCTCTGGGTTTTTATAATGAACTCCAGTTAGCATTTTATTATAGTTCTTTAGAAGTATTTGGTTACTATCAAGTTCTAGAAAGCAACTTCTACCTGCCACCTTTCCCCATTCCTTAATTCATGATATAAAAATATCTGTTTCAATAAACAGGTTTGCTCGCCTCTGCCCAGCTGCTCCTCCAGTTATTCGTCTTCTCTGTGGTGAGGACTCTTCTGACCTGCCTTGTGCTGGGAAGTAGTAGAGGCAAAGCAGTAACATCCCCGGAGCCAAGGAACAGAGAGTCATAGAGCTTTGAAGCACTCATTTCCCATAAAGTACCAAAAGTTGTTCAAAATTTGTCAAGCTATTATCACATTTTCGATGAGACCATTTTAGGGAGCAACAAGGGCAGAGTAGATCAATTTACATTTCTTTTTTTTGCATCACTGTAAAAAGGACATATTGGATGAATTCTCAAGGCAGGTTAAACAATAACAGCGAATGTGGTATTAGAAGAATCGAAGCTGCTTTTGTTGTATTTATTATGGGGGGTCATTTCTGCACTCAAAGCTGTATTCCTGTCTTTTCATTTATTTTGCCTGCCTTTTAATTCAACGAGTGTGATATAGAGAAGCCCGTGCATTGCATTACAGTAGCACTGGAGTTCTGTGCTTCTGATTTAACTCCTGTAGTATGAAACCAGAACAGAGGGGTCAGTAAGTAGACTCTGCTCTACCCCTGATTAGCTGGGAAAGCTTGGACAATTTGTGCGGTATTTCTGTGAATGCCCCAGTTTCCTCTCCTGTGAATTGGGACTATTTGCTTCTTATCAGAGGGTTGTATTTAACAAAAGGAAATGCCCTATACATGAGGAAAAAAAATTTAAACACCGTGCAACTGATTTCATTTTTATTTTTACTTCAACCCAAATTAATATGCAAAATCAGGATAGTGCTGTTTTCAAAGTTATTGGCATCAGCTTCATCATGTTTCTAGGCGAAGTATGTGAAAGTGATTATAGGTAATAAATATCTTTTTTAAAAACTTATTGCAGAGGCAGTTTTTCCACTGTTAATGAGGGTAATTTGACTTGGTTGAGGGATTGCAGTTCTTAAGAATTAATGCAGTAATCCAATTCAAAGATTTAAAGAGATCTAAGATTTTTCACAGGTCGCGTGCTAGTGAATGTGCTCCTATCACATAGCAGCTAATGGACTTGAACGCCAGTCTGTCATTTACTTGTTCCCTCACTGCATAGCAGCTTTGCCCTTGGTAGTGAGTATGCTTTCCAAGCATTGCAGGTTATTTAGAAGTGTGGTATATTTATAACACTTTTGAGAGATAGTATCCTATTTCCCACAGCCCCTAATTACTGTAAAAACTGGGGTTATCTTTCTTAATTACACGTTTGAATCCTAATCTGCTAAGGTCTGAGGAATATCAGGCTCAGAGGAGCTGCCTTCTCGCCTTTCTTTTCAGAGGAGGGCCTTTCATTTTTTTAAATGTATTTTTAAATTTAATTCATGTATCATTGTATTCATACATATAGGTTAATTTGCATGAAAGGTTACATACACGGTATTCATACCTTTCTATTTTTGATGATGATGTATTATTAACCGCTAACAATATTTTGTAAAGCCTTATTTGTAAAAGCTGTTGGAAATGCTCTTATTTCTTGATCCCATTATGTTCCTAAATATTAAAAATCTCATTTTGAACCAATTAGAAGTATGCACTTCTCTTTCCATGTGTGTTCTCTAGACAGCGTCACCATTCTGTGCACACAAGAACCTTTGTTCCTTAATTAGGAAAAGGACTAGAGCTTATTCATTGTGGTTCCAAGTTGTGTCTGTTCGAATGTTGAGGCAATAATACATGCGGAGGAAAGATTGAGCCTAAATCTGGGAGGCTCTCAGCAGTTCTGAGAACTGTTAAAAGATAAATAAACAACAAAGGGCAGTCCACACCCTCTACTGTCCTTGAGGGCCCGGCTGGCTGCTCATCATTTGTAAAGCCAAAGAAATTTCTGTACTCAGAGAAGGAGGTAAGGGGAGGAGGTTCGACTTGTGTAGACATCTAGGAATTTGCTTTTGTTGAAAGACTGTGATCTTAGAAACAACAACAACAACAACAAAACAGGTCTGATTCTCTCTTGCATTTTTGATAAGTTAAAAGACCTCATTTAGAGTCATTAGATGTTGGAAAGGAGTGAATTACTGGCAGACATGATAGAAGACATATCCTAATGTTTCATAGGCCGATTTTCACGGCTGTCATTGAACGTCAGAGGATTTGCAAGAAGTTTGAAAGGTAAAACTCCCAGACTGAATCAGCAAAGCCGTAGCCCCGCCATAAGGCATCAACAAAGAACCCTAATTTTCACAAGAACAAGCATTTTTCCAACCTCCAGAAAACTTCATGCATCTGAACTTTCTCTGAAATATAATAGTGCAAATGGTGAATTCATCTCACTGGTCGAGCTCGAGGTTCCAGAAGCAAGGACACGAACCCCTTGAGTCAAAAATCTCAGACCACATGGATGCTGTTTTCCCGTGGCTTGGCTGGACTGGCAAGGAAATGCTGAAATAAAGAATAGGAAGAAGAAAGCAATGGTAGTTTGAAAGGCAGAGAATGGAAAGTAGAGCAGTTAATTTGAAGGTCAGTTTGCTTCTCTTTGAGAGGGTTCTCTCCAGTCAGGTGGCTAACCCTCTAGAAGGAAAAGAACTGAGGTGCCACTAGGCAAGTTTGAAAGGCAAACTGTCCCCTACCTGCCAGCTCCTCCTTTCTTGCTTTCTCTTTCCAACCCTGCCAAAGGAAAGCTTGTCTTTATCCTGCTAATGCTAATGGAAAACATTAACAAACGGGGTACTTCATAAAGGTGTAGCAGATATCCGGCAAGCAGAGGCATGCCGCCCTTTCCCCTAGGCTGATAGTGGGGTGGGTCAGAAACCATGAATATGGAAACAAATATTACTTCCACGAGATGATCTGCCGCTTAAAGAGACGTGTCTAGCTATATATATATATATATATATATATATATATATATATATATATATATATATATATTTTTTTTTTTTCCCCCTCACCAGTAAGCTTTCTGGTTTTTATTTTGTGTTTCTTGGAGAAAGAAAAATAGATTTTAAAATGTAAAAACCTGTTCTTCAATTGAGTATGCAAAAATCTCATTGCAGTATTTATTCCAAACCTGCTCTCATAATGTTCAGTCAAGGAGAAAACAGCAAAAAACAGTTGTTGATGGACTTAGCATAGAACTGGATTAAATAAGCATTAGTCTACTGAAGCTGATTACAGGAATATGAAAATGCAGTATCTTAATGGTACATATTTTTATGTGGCAGCTCAGTTGCCTTTCATTTTGCAGCTAATATGTCTATTCTTATGAGTCATTTACTTCTTTAATTACCTTTTGCAGGCAAGGCACCATGGTATATTAATGTGAATGATTTTTACTGCCAGTTTATCATACAATGCCCCAGAAGTTGAAAGGCATAATTGACTTGGAAGAACAGCTCATGAAGGAAACAATATTTAGTTGACAGTTTTCCTTGTACTCTCTGTTGACGTTTATGAGTTTACACTATGCTAAAGGAGTAATAAACACAATTTTCTTTCAATAACAGGAAAGGGTAGTTTCTAAAATACATTTGTGGAAAACACATTTGTTCATTTCTTGAGTAATATGAAAATAACACATTTCTAGTGATAAGACCTCTCAGATTGCCAATTGAATTAAACCTATGAAGGTACGTTTATATCCTGTCTCAGAGCATTAGGAGATATTAAGGTTCATGTGATTGAATTGATTTAATAAATATTTAAATATATACAGATTCGGATAAGTCATTTAAATCTAGGTGTTAGAGCGAGACTGGTCTTGTCTTCCCTATTTCCAGAGGGAGAGAAGACAGGAAGGGAGCTTGGGAATTGGCTGTAGGAAGATTTTCTTTCTTCCTAGGGAAGGGAAGTCGGACAGTACATTTGGGAAATAAGGAAAAAGGCACAGTGGATACAATTCCTTATATGGTCTGGGCTTTGAACAGTTAAAATCAAGACTTGGGTGGGTCATTGCTGTTCCTGTGTCTGGAATGGCGCTTTCTGTGGACTTGGGCAGTTAGCAAGTGCTCTTTTGTTTTAACCATCACTTCTACAGTTCCCTTGGCCCTGAGCTGGCTCACTGGCTCCGGGCAAGCCCTTGTTTGGCATATTGGTTTAGAGGGAGTTAAACTTTTCACAGTTTTCTGGATTGTTTGCAGTTCAGTCCTATGCAGCATAATGAAAGTTTTCTAGCCATCTGTTGTTAAGCTGGCGGTGAGCAAGGCCAGTATATCCAAACAAAGTTCTGGCCTGCTGTAAACTGAACCTGTCAGTTTAGCATAGCTTTGCTGACCCCTACAACGAACAGGGCAGCTCTCGTACCAGGCACTCACTGCATACAGTTTTCAAAGGGGAACTTTTTTTTGTGGGGGGGTGGTGGTTAAGGTGGGGGCCTGTTTACTTTTTCCCTCATTGGCTTAAACTAGTTTATACTTAATCTTTAAATGGATACTTGTCCCTCCCATCCTTTTTCAGAGTGAGGAGTTACTTCTTAATAAGGGATCGTAACTTTTTGAACAAGGTATGAGTGTCTATAAACGTGTGTGAGGTGGCTGTGATTCGAAAAGATCTTCTATGCAGTTATCTTTGTTCCATTACTTTGTCTGTCAGTGTTTGGAGACAAAGAGTCCAGACAATGGAAGTGCCTATATTTATTAGGTTATATAACTAAATATGTTTCATAGCTTAAAAAGAACATGCTGCCCCTTTTCTTCTGCGTTTGGTATTTCACCATCAAAAGTTCATATGGAGCATTTCTTAGCAGAGCAGGCATTTGACAATGTGCTGGCCGTATGGCATGGTACCTGCTTCTCTGTTCTCATTTACAACGTATATCTGTTGCTTTTAATTGTCCAGAATAACCTTAAAATAATTTAATTGTTTTGTGGTATGTTTTCCTTCTGTGGTAAATGTTTAATTCTTATTTCGTTTCAGTGTTTCCTTGACTATATGTAAAATATTATACATTTAGATCCTTTATATATATGTATGTCTGGTGTGTGTGTGTGTGTGTGTGTGTGTATCTCAACACCTGTCTAAGCCTACTCCTAACTTTTGTGGTTTTCCTTTTGTTAAAGACACCTTGTGGGTGCTGTGGCATTTTTATCTTGGTCTTGCTGTAGTATATTTCCTGTCCAACATTGGTAACATTTGTGCTTTGTTAAGAGAGGGCTCTGGGGAGCCATTGTCAAACCTCTGTATCCATCTCAATTCATTAAAATATCCAGGGAGAATGGCCACTGTCATTGAGTAACTATGTCAGCCACTCCCCTGGCTGCCTTAGCCCCTCTAGATGAGAAGCAGACCACAGTCCCACACAGTAACAAAGAAAAAAGGGCCTGAAAGGATGAACGTTTGTCTAAAGCACCAACACAAGAGGGTTTGGGCTCAACTTTAAGTGCAATCAGGACATGGACAAGGGTCAGGAACTCCATAAATGGAGGGAGGGGTGCAGGCAGAAGAAGCAAAGGAATAAACAAGGAGATACAGACTTCTTCTCCTTTAAGGGACAGGGAGTTTTACAGGAGTGAAAAATATTCAATTTAAAATTTAAATGAGTGCACTTTACTTGGAAATACCATACAGTCATAATCTGTTTGTAAGGTGACTGACATATAAAGTGCTTTTTGTTTTAAGGTAAAAATAAAATGTATTCGGGGTAGAGTTTCGGGTGTAAATGTCAGGTGCAGCATAACGTGTGCTCAACTCCAAGAATCAAGCAAATAACCTTGGCATTTAGGACACTGCCTTTTAGAACATGAAATTGTATTTGTTGTGTCTTTTTTTTTTTTTCTTTTTAAAAGAGGACTACATTAAGGGGTCACCTATTAGCTGTGTTTTTGCTGTCTTAAACTCAGCCCTTCTGTCTATTAAAATCAAACTACTGTGTAAACATTCCAGTGTTGTTCTTGGTCTACAATGGCCACGGGGATCAGGTTTCACCTGCCTGCACATCTTCAAGCAATTAGAGCAATTAGCGTGAAGCCATTTTACATTCAAGGATTCAAGGTCTATGGTGACATTCAAGTCCAGGAGAAGTCTGAAAGGGAGAGAGAGGAAATGGCCTAGAGCGTGGCTATTATTCCATGGCCCTGAGCAGACAATTTCTCTTAAAAATGGTAGCTCTTTAAAGATATTATTATGAGGTTTTTACATGACATATCAGAAGTTGTTTATATCAAAACCCAACAGTCATTTAATTATACTAATAAAAGTCTTTATACATGGCACAATTTTTTTCCAAAAGATCTGCAATGGCCATGAGGGAGTGTTGCTGCCTCTTGCACGACTGGTAGTAACAGCCATCCTTATGGAAGAAGACTATATAATGTATAAGGGAATTTGCATTTCACTTTTACATGGTAAACCCCCCTGTTTGGGGGCAAATGTAACAAATATAGCATCATGGAATATTTAGTTGGAAGATTTTTGGTGTATTAAAATCAACTTTTTTTAAGGCTGGAGAATAGTGGCCACTTTAACACAGAATTACTAATTACAGTTCGAAGATAAATAATGAGTTTTAGCACATCAGATATCTGTACCGTCATGATAGAAAGTAACTTTTTTAAAGTCTTAGAATCAAATAGGGTTTTTGTTTTGTTTGTTTGTTTTGTTTGTTTTTTTTTACATTTGTAACTAAGTTACACAGGGATTCATTTGCTTGGAGCAAAAACCCTAAACTGATTATAGCTTTTTCAATTGGATACATTTTTAAATCCACATTTTACTCTTGGCTTCTTATGCAAAAAAAAAAAAAAAAAAAAAAAGGAGTTTAATTTTTAAAATCAAAGGTGCTGCAAAAGAAGATCTGGCTTTGTAGTCCCAGAGGGCTTTCACAATCAGCAGTAACCGCAGGCTAAATTATAATGTGGAATTCTTTTGCCCTTTAACCTGATGCTGCCTGTTCACATTCAGGGTTTGTTAACAAATGGCTCTTAAGTAAAAAATGAAAATAAAAGTAAAAATGTTGGGAGAATTACCTTTTCATTATATGAACTGACTTTAATTAGAATAAGAGGTTTATTTTTAAAAGAAATAGCTGGAGGCCTCTAAGAAAGTTCTTGCCCTAGTTGGCTTCAGAGCTACTAGGTGTTGATCATTTCTATATCTGTAGGACTGCACACATCTATATGTGACTGATGCTGGAGCATTTGTGTTCATTCAGTAGCTAGCCATTTTAGGGAACTGGGCTGCTTTGAGCTCTAGTCTAGCCCCATCTCGAACCACTTAGAGCTCTTCTGTTGAGAGATGGTTTTTCCGACCGCCCACTCGCATGGCGCCCAGGCTCTGTGCCTGTTGAAACTATATGACAGATGCAGGGAATGCTGATAAAGTGCAGCATGCTGGACACTGAACAAGGTAAGGATCTGCCTTTCTCCCCCTGCCCCGTGGAAATGGATTGCTAAGAAATCATGTGCAGCATTTATAAGTGGACCAGCTGAGTTAGACAGGAACATTTGAATTGGGTACTCCACCCCTCCTGCAAGTGAAGAGGCAGCAGGCATGGAAGCGCTGTGGGGCTCAGAAGGGAGGTGAGGCAGTAAACCAGATCTTTTCCTTTTTTTTCTCCTAGCCCAGTCCTCTGTTTCTGTGATCTGCCTTTTGAACTGTTTTTGTGGCTGATCAGTTCCACCTAATATGTCTCTTGATTTCTGCTATTGTAATACTCAGGCGACATGCTGTTCTCTTCATTTTTATAAGCTTTAGATGCTTCTGCCTGTCATATTCTGGCGGTTTATCTGCAGCGTCTGGATTTGCTTTCAGACTTGAATGTCTATCAAGCTGCCGTTGCTTTGAATGTGAGATCAAAAGAAGATGAATTCCAGTAAAAAATTTTCTTCTATGAAGAAAAGATTGGGGCCCATGTAAACATCCCACTGACAGTTCCCAATGAGTTATTTTAGCCAAGTATTAGCACCTGGATGACAGACAGTCCAGCACTGCATGTTAAATAACAAATCAGTTGCCTCCGTGGCAGAGGAATACTGCCACAACGGCAGTACATTTTCAGAAGGAATTTTTTTCTTCCTCCACCCCTCCCCCCTTTCCCTTTTTATTGAATATGGCTGTTCAATTCTTCATCCTATTTTTTCAAGCTGACTTGCTCTGCCGTCAGCAGTTTACTTTTCTTTACAGTATCTGTCAAGTTACTCAGGTGACGGAAGACAGGACTTTGATAATTAGTTTGGGGCGGGTTAAGGAGTGTTTGAGTAGGCAAGCAAGGTATCCAGATAAACAGGTAGTTTGGTTGATTGCAGAAAAGGAAAATGTAAAGGAAACGCAGCAGAAGCAAGATCAAGGGCATATCCCTGGAATGTGTTCTTTACAAATATATGTGACAAAATCCTCTAAAGTCTGCAGATTCTGAATTTTATTTTTTCCTTTTTTTTTTTTTTTTTAAAAAAGCATCCTGCCTATGTAAATGTTACCACAAAAATATCTCTAGAGCAGGTTTCCCAAAACCCTGTCAGTGTCTATTCGTCTGCGTGAATGAGCTGTTTTGGCTAGGGCTTAGTCTAGCCAGGGCACACTTGTGATGTTGTGTTGCTTCTTGCAAACTTGGTGTGATTTAGATACGTGTAGCATTAGTAGATTTCTTTAAGTGTCAGTTGCAACTTTGAAATTACCTGCAAGCTCCAACTGATCTTTCAACTTTGAAAGTGAAGAATTACTTGAGGAATTCTTGTGGTTTCTTTGTCATTTAGTGAGAGCCCAGCCAGCTACTGTGGAGGCAAGCGTCCCTGAGGTTGCCTACAAAGGGCACTGTTCCAGAGTGTTTTCTCCTCGAGTGTGCTGCCTGCGCACAGCACTTCCTGTTTATTCAAACATCTTTTTTACCACTCGGCAACCCCCGCTTCACAGAAACAGCCAGAACCCTTCTACAGCAAGAAGACGGAAATCCAAAGGCAGGCAGTGCGCGCTCACTCCGTCAAACTCTTCATTTTCTCTGTAAGTGTCCAGAGAAAAAAGGACCATTTTCGCTGCGTTCAACTTTTAAACTAGGGCTCTGCTCCTGCGCAGACATTCTCTGAGGGGCAGAATAAAATGATCCAACTTGTTTACTGCTGTTTTCTCCCCTCCCTCCTCTCTCCATCAAAGGCGGTTTTCTCTTTAGAGATTTGGGAGGGCCGGTTTCTTCTAACTCCTTGTTAATTCACTCTTGCTTTCAAATGTGTCTTCCGATATTATCAGCTAAGTAAGCAGCTTTGTGTGTCGTCAATACAGTTTTATAGGCTCGCATGTAGATTGAAACCTCTTTCTGCTTATTTGTGACACTGTTTTGTGCTGCCTTCTTTTTCTTCCTGTTATCATAAGTAGTATAAGAGTGCAGGGACGGTGCCTTTGTAATTCTGCCTCTGCAGAATTGTCCCCTGATGTTTGCATCATGATACCGTCATCATTTGTGAATCGGTCTTGATAATATTTGTACCAATTTCATGCCAATAAAAGTGAGACTGCTGAAACAAGCATGGTCATTATCTCATTGATATTACTATTGTTTCAACGGGGTGGGCTGCAAAAGGAAAGAGAAAGCCCGCCTCACTTTCTGGGATGGTTGTTAACTTTGATGTTGGAAGGCTCTTTTCAGAAGTCTCTTTGTGGATAATTAGGGTGGCAGGGAAAGCCCTAGGACCTGGGCTGCTGCTTCGCTCTGTGGCGAAGAGTGACGTGATTGTTCTTTTGGCCGTTTCTGTTGAAATGAGTTATTTAACATGTGGTACGACATTTTTTTAAAAAGGTTTCTACCTTTTCCTGACTGATGTTGTTGTCCCTCTTGCCTCCCTTCTGTCCCTCCACACCCATTCCCCCAGCCCTGATCCCCAACTTCAATATAATTGCTAAGCCAGGTGCTAAATTTTTTAAAACTGTATACTGGCCAGGGAACAGACAGGAAATGGAAAATTAGCTCTTTTGATCTTAAAGGCTTTGTTATTACAGTGAGCCCTGTTTGTGAGTCCTCAGACTAAATATCCTTAAATTTCAGTATCTAAAACAGCATCTATTAGTATAGAGAAAAAATGTGCTCTGTAGTTGTCCAAAACTCTGATGGAAGAAACATTTAAATAAATAAATTACATAAATGCGTGTACGTATTGCTCTGCTGGCTTTTTTAATGTTCAGAAGTTGTTCTACTTTGTAAGAAAAAAATTGTGTTCATAACTGCCTTCAGGACAATTTGTGTAACAGTAGGAGTAATTGCAGGGAAAATGGAAAGAGTGACTGAAGGTATTTACTCAGATGTTAGTGTAGGTGTGGGGGCCGCAAACTCAGTGTGGGAACAGTGGGCCGCTTTTCTTGGTATCTCAGTCTATTTGATGACCATCAAATTTCCCAGCTCACTGGTTTTGTTTTTTCTGGATGACATGTTTGATTATTTATCAGAAGGGGAAGGGAGTAGCCGAAGCAAATAAACATGTGACCAAGTTCTGTTTTGTTTTCCACCCAGAAAGCCATGTCCTTTAATAAATATACTGAAAATAATAAATGTATTGTTTTATGATAAAAGGAGACTATATGTGCCACTTTTGAAAAGGCAAGTGAATTAACCCCTAAGACTCAAGCCCTTTTGCCTTCTTCAAATTTCCAGGCTTTTTTTTTTTTTTTTTAACAGAGAATTGGTCTGTTATGTTGTATGGTTTTATGATACAGGATTTCCCAGGATTAGCTAGCTGTTCAGTAGTTTGACTTCTCTGGATGCTTTGCTGAGTTAGTTATACCTGCTTCAGTAGCTCTTTTATGGTGTGTATGTATGTGTGTGCCCACGTGTGTGTGTGTGTGTGTGTGTGTGTGTGTGTGTGTGTGTGTTACAGTGACATCATTGAACAAATCCATAGTAACTCTTACCATTTTCTTGAAGGCTATATCCTGACTTTAGATCTATACATACTCAGCTCTGTTAAAGGAAAATATACCAGAATTATTCCTGTATGTACACAGCATAACATTATTAGCAGTCAACTTTTGGTCCTCTCTTTAAAAGTGTCAAGCAGGTGCTGTAATGCAGTCGACGTGAAAGTCTGTGTTCCTCAAGAAAACCTTCCTGTCTATATTATGTAGTGTATGTGATGATCCTCAGGGTGTTTATTTTCTCAATTAAGTCCTCTAGAAATCTAGAAAAAAGGCTCAAATCTACATTAAAAGTGGAATTTTTAAAAAGCAAGTGAAATTTTTATTATTTTTGTTTTAATTCTTAGATGGGGGTTACATGACTGTATAGATATTCTTTACACATAGGCATGCACTGACATATATGCACAGATGGCCACATTTTTTAATAACTAGAGCATGATTTTCTACACATCCTGATTTATATACATCCCTAAAAAATGATAGGCATGATCCTAGCACAGTGCCTGGCCGAGTCATATCAAGCTCTACAAATCACAGCTAAAAATCTGTTTTGTTGCCTATACCGTTTTGGAATGTGAATTGGAAATATGCACACAGAGGGAACCCTTCCTCATTGACTATATAAGGGAACAATACAGCAAACACTCAAAGCTCAGCTACCACCAGTATCGCCTGGCACATATGTAACTGGGATGTGGCTTTGCTCTGGAGAGGAAAATGGAAGCATAGCCTTTCTGTCACTTCTGTTGTCATCTCAGGTGACTGTCCACAAGGCAATTAGGTTGGATCATCATACTTGGTATTTACACAGAGCCCTTTGTCTGTGGAAATCAAAGTGCCTAACTAATGCTAAGTTGTTAACAAAGTGCCTAACTAATGCTAAGTTGGGATATAGGTAGGCTGCAAAGATTATCCCATTTTTGAGGTGGGAAAATGTCCTGCTGCTAAAATAATTTACAATTTCCGGGTGTGTCTGTTCTTAATGGTCAGGCTAGACCTGGAAGGGGTTTTATCTGGATGCCATGAGAAGTGTTTTTCCTGTGACATATTCAGCCCCAACCACAGACAGTCTCATGAGAAAGTGTTTTACCATGAAGAAACTGGACTGGAAAATATAGCTAGTGCGTGGTATTGATGGTGGTGGGAGGGAGGAGCCAGTGAAGAGTAACCATGCTTAATTTTAATGTCTTCGGAGTCAGTTTTATTTTTTTAAGATAGAGCACAGGCTGTAAATTTTGATTTTTGTTTTGTTTCATTTTAACTCTATGATGTTGACAATTTAACTTTCACAAGAATCAAGTTCTTTGCAAAGAAACGCTGTGTATTGGCTGGGCAAAGTCAGTCAGAAGTTGCTCTGTAGTTGCAAGCTTTGTAATAAAAAAAATTGAAACATTCTGTTAACCCTAGATGTTACTATGTGATTCTTCAGTTTCATGTGTCTTGGGCCTCCTTCCAATGGTTACAAAGCACACTGCAAAAATTAGTCATGTGCCTTGAACAGTTTTAAGTCTCTTCGAAAGCTTTTCCAGAACTCTCTAAAGAAGGGTGGTAGTGTTTAGGTTGTTCGGCTCTCAATACTGTCTGTTTATTGGAACCTGAATATAGAAATTGGATTAGAAAAATCTCTATTCAACATGTTTTAATTTTTAAAAGTAATTTTCAGAAAATGGTAAATAATATTCAAGTTTTGCTTAAGAAAATTACTTAAGCATACTCCCAAATATTGGCAATGTCTCATATGTAGGTGATAATATTATATACTTCATTTATTATTTTCCTAGTTCATTTATGTATTTTTCTTCTACTGTGAGCTTATTACTTTCATAGTCAGTAATTATTTATAAAGTACTTTCTAAAATCACTACAGAAGCCCTTAATGGATGTCAGACCTTAGTGTACGTACTTTACAAGAATTAATTATGGTGTAGGAACTTTTATTTCCTCCTTTTCTTACAAATGAAGAAACTGAAGTACTGAGTGGTTAAGTAAGTTGTCCAAGGTCGCACAGCTAGCAAGTGTTAGAGCTGGGGTTCAAATCCATACATAATGACTGGTGGGTGCTTAACTTCTGTAGTAATATGTTAATATTTTTTAGAGCAAACTTCTGTTTCTTTAAAATTGCTGTGATTCTCGCAAGGTCAGTAATTCCCCCAAATTCCCAAAGAATCTTATTTCTTCATGCCTGGAGACTCAAGTTCTACCTTATTCTAAACTGTGGTTACTGGAAGTTCCAAAATCATTGTCACACTGTGAACACAACTCTGTGAACACAACTGATTAACACAGTATTGTTTTTAATATCCTTTTAAAGAAAATATTTCTAATTCCTTGGCCAGAGCAATTGAATCTGGTTTTTATTTTTATGGTAGTCTGTATCTGTATATGTATATGTATATATATGTGTGTGTGTGTGTGTGTGTGTGTGTGTGTGTGTGTGTGTGTGTGTATTTTTTTTTATATTTATATAAAGGATAAAATCTTCAAAAAGTGCGCTATAAAGTTACCTTTGATTGTGACTTTGATTAAATATATTCTTCTAAAGGTTTCTAAATTTTTCTCCTAAGGTCTGTCACGTTAAACGAGTAGTTTTGATTTCATGTGAATGGAAAAATTAGAAAGTCCATGGATTTGCAGATTGGTGGCCATTTTGGGTTGTGTCAGTCCTGAAGTACAAGTGAAGGGATTCTAAGAAATCCAGACTCTGTGACCTTTGGCATATTATGTAAACTTTGTTTACATAAAATAAAATAGAACCAAGGCAAGTATGCAGTTGGCGTTCAGTAAATGTTAACTATCTTTGTCTTTTTCATCAGTGGTGTCATCATCAGTATCATCATCTCCCCCTACCTAACTATTTGGCCTGTAGGCAGCTGTTTCTGCAGTATTGTTCTGAGTCAAAGAAAGGTATCGGTTTGGGTTTGGTGAGGGTCAGAAAGAGCCATATTTACTCAAGTGCCTTTGCCAGGGGAAGAAGCCAGGACTCACAATTGCAAGTCATCCATGTGAACACAGGTAAGTAACATAACCCCTCCATTCCTGTTTGCTTTTTGTACACTGAACAAAGATTCCTTTGGGTTCAACAGAGGCTGCGATGATTCTCTCAGTGTCCCTATTTAGACCACACTAATTGTTTGAGATCACTGGCAAACAGGAATCTTTGCTTCCCACAAAATGTATTTTCTTATGTATATGGCAATTTACTTTAGTAATTGTTTCATTTAGTAAGTAATTATCATGTCCAGGTACTATGCTAAGGATTTTCTATGCATATCTCACAGAATCCTTATTTAACTTCTCCTCTCCTATTTTCCATATGTAGTGACTGAGTATAATAATATCTCAAAGAAATGTGAAAATTAGTTAATGTAATATGTATGTACTATTTAGTAGTTGTCTGACAATAAACACTCAAAATTTTTCAACATTCATTAATATCTTTCTCATCCCCAATGACCAGGGGCCAGAACAGTTTTAGAATATTGTTGTTTGGAAATGCAAATCAAAACCACTATGAGATATCACCTCACACGTGTTAGCACAGCTGTTATCAAAAAGTAAGAGAAAACAAGTGTTGGCAAAGATGTAGAGAAAAGGGAACCCTCATGCACTATGGGTGGGAATGTAAATTGGAGCAGCCACGATGGAAAACAATATGAAAGTTCCTCAAAAAATTAAAAACAGAACTATCATATGATCCAGCAATTTCACTTCTGAGAGTATAGCCAAAGGAAATTGAATCACTATCCCCAAAAGATATCTGCACCCCCATGTTCATTGTAGCATTATTTACAGTAGCCAAGATGTGGAAACTACTTAATTGTTCATTGATAGACAATTGAATAAAGAGGTGGTCCATATATATAATGGAATATTATTCAGCCACTCACACACAAAGATGAAATCCTGCCGTTTGCGACAACGTGGATGGACCTTGAGGGCATTATGCTAAGTGAAATAAGTCAGACAGAGAAAGACAGATACTGTATGAGCTCACTTATATGTGGGATCTAAAATTCTCAAACTCAGAAACAGACTGGTCGTTGCCAGAGGCAGGGTATGGGGACATGGGTGAAGGTGGTCAAAAGCTACAAACTGCTAGTTATAAGATAAATTAAGTTCTAGGGATGTAAGATACAACATGGTGACTAAAATGAATAATACTGTATCTTATATTTGAGAATTGTAAGAGAATAGATCCTAAAAGTTCTTTCTCGTCCTACGGAAAAAAATGTAGCTATGTTAGGTGATGGATTTTAACTAAAATTATTGTGGTAATTGTATGTATGTATGTATGTATGTATGTATGTATGTATGTAATCATCATGTTGTACACCTAAAACTGTTACACTAAAAATATAACAGGTGCATCAGCTATAGCTGTACTTCAGTTAAATCATAAGAAGAAATCTGTGTTCTCTTAGCTCAGCCTCTCCATTGTTTGATTTATGAAAAACTCTTTTTGAAAAATTTCAACCTTGACTCAGGTGAACCAAAGAACAGGGGATTTGTCCCTATTCAGGTTTGAAGAACGGATGAGAAGGGATGCTGGTGACACCATCAGTATCCCAAGAGAAGATGGATGAACTCCTTCCTGTGTGTCTGCTTGGGATTTGCCATCAAACCCATAGGAACCCAGGGTGCTACAGTAATTCAGAAGCAGCACTAGTCCCTTGGATTGGGGGACATTAAGAACATTTCTGCTTCAAGGAATTGGATTGTGAACAGAATTTTTAGGGAATGGTAGAATCTATTTTTTAATTTAAAAATTCCTTTTTAATTTTTAACAACTTTATTGCAATCTCTTTGACATATAGAAATTGTATATGTTTAAGGTATACAACTTCATGTTTTTATATATGTATACATTGTGAAAAGATCACAGTCAAGCTAAATAACTTACCCATCACCACTACATAGTTATCCTTTTGTATGTCGTGAGAAGATTTAAGATGTGTCCTCTTGGAAAATTTCAAGCATATAATACAGTAGTACTAAGTAGAGTCACCAGCTGTACATCAGATCTCCAAAACTTATTCATTTGACAGGACTGAACCTCTGCCTTTTAACCATCTCCCCATTTCCCTTCTCCCCAGCCCTTGGCAACAATCAGGCTACTCACTGCTCCTACGAGTTCAGCTTTTTAAAAAAGATTTCATGGATGTGAGATCATACAGTATTTGTCTAGGAAAGGCAGAATTTAAATGGAGAAAATTGCCTTATAAATGTGGGCAGAGAACATGAAGATCAGAAATACAAATGTGGCCATGGCTCCAAGAGTCCTGGGACTGGGAAGATCTGGTTGGGAAAAACACACACACACACACACACACACACACACACACACACACACACACACACACACACACACGTCTTCGTGTTGGGGAAGAGGCAGATAAAGTTAGGTGTGAAACCCTGAAAGGGCCTTTCCCTTCATCCTGAAGGCAAAGGGACCCACATTCAGTCATGCATTTTTGGCTCAGTGGGATCACATATCCATTGGCCAGGACCATGGCTGTTATTTGGTCTAATCAATGACCTTGGTAGAATGTGAGTGTCAAGTTCTCAAGAGACAATGTTTGATGATTTTTGCTTTTCTGTGCTAAGCACTGCTAGACTTGTGACCTTGGGCAAGTCACAGAACCTCACAGTCTTTTAGATTTTCCACTTTAAGTCAGTATCATAAACCCTTTCTCTGCTTCCCTTAGAAATGTTGGAAATAAGAAATAAAATAAGTGGAAAACAACTAACTGACATAATTCCTGGCACATAGTAAACAATTCAATACATTGTTTTTATTTTAGTATCCTCAGTAGAGGGAGTTAATACCCTACACTTGTCTCTATGTTTCCAGATGTCCTCATTTCTCAAATTGTTAAACAGGTGCAATTTTTGCTATGTGCAATAACTGCTTTGAGAAGTATAAGTTCTTGGAGGACAATAGGTTTTTTTTCCTGTGTTGGCTAACTTTGGCCGAGAGTGACTAGGTCTATCTTTTAGATTATTAGTCTTATTTGGGTCTTTCCCCTCTTCCCATCTCTCTCGTTCTTTTTTTTTTTTTTTTAATTTTTTATCTCTGCTGGAATGTTGTCTCTTAACTGGTTTTCACTCTTGCTTCTTTGCCCAAAATTCAAACTTAGGGAAAGAAGGTTTTTCATGAAGCAAAGCATTCACAGGTGTTCATCACCTCTTAGGGCACCCCAAGTGTGTGTGACTTACAAGAAAAAAAGGATACAGCATCATATTTGTTTGCACAGAAACTAGATTCAGTGTTACTAGTAAAATCAGAAAATTTTGAGCATGATTCTAGTCAGATTCTTCTCTGGCTTCAAAATTAGCAAGTCTCATTCCAAGGTATGAAAAGATATGAATCTGGATTATTCATAATGAGAGTTGCTGGGCTGCAGCCTCATAAAAGGCAATTGCAGTAAACAGTGGGTTATTCCGGTGAGTTAATAGATCCCTTTGATTTATTTTTTCTTGCATTTGACCCCCATGTTTTCTACTTTGAGAACTTGGAGGACTGGATGGACCAATTTATTTATTTTTGGACATAGTCTAGTCCTCCCTTTAATGAAGGAAAATGGGTTTGATGCAGCATCCAACTTAACATTTTAGACATTTTCTAATAAACTTGACTTCTGTTTTACTTCACTGCAATATTCATGTCGCCTACAGTCACAGCACCCCAGGCTGTGGTCCTGTCAACTCTCATGAGCTAGACAGGCTCAGGCTTGGGCCATGCTGGAATGGAATTCCTCTAAAGACAACTCGGGTGCTGGAGACTTGGTGGTGGTGATTCAGCATTTGGCAGCAGCTCCAGCATGGAGCAGCCAACCAGTACCTCAGCAAGGTGCTTGTAGGGCCCTATGTTAATAGGTATGTGGAGTAGGAGTGTGACGGTGGGCTGTTTCACCTCTTATAAGAGATTTCAAACAGACTTCCTGACTGTAGCCATTAAACTTATTTCAGCTGATTTTGCAAGAGAATCATAGATATCCTTTTTCTTTTTGTCTCATGAAAGTTTTTAGCTTTTACCTTTTTTGGCAAGAAGTATTCTCTACTTGGATACTTTAATAAAAAAGGTTATTCATAATTGCTAATGAATATAGGGTTTGCTCACCCTTTTCTACTTCCTAGGTTTGCTTTAGGGGTGGGATTTGTAGCAGAATGTCTCCTCTTTTCTAGAGCTATCTGCTATTTCTTTGTCCATGTCTCCTACAGTCAGTGTGTGGGGTGGCATGTGAACTCCAAAGCAGTAATACTGCCAAGTCATGGCATGACACAAGGACACTGGTTACACGAAGGGCACTGGCACGAAGTTACGTACTTTGGTTTTCATTCATCCCAGTTTTTCTAAAAAAAAAAAAAAAAAAGAAAACCCTATTTGTTATCTTTTTTCCCAATAAAATATACTCTAATCAATTGCCAATATTAAAATAAAAGCACACACACAGAACTCTCAACTTCCCTGTCCTCATGTCTTTGCATTATTTGTTAAATTTTTAAGTTAAACAAAAATGAGAAATGTAACTATTAAGTGTTGTAGCAGTGAAAACCACTCCATGTAGAGCTTGAAGAACATAAAATCATGTCAGTAAGGATTTGGGTAACCTTAAAATAGAACTAGATCTAGTAAGTGGTGGTTCAGGCTGGTATGGGTTGATAAAGAATTTGTAGTGGTCCAGGTGGTGGAAAGATGTTGTATCATGGCCTCATTTTTCCCTACCCCTAATATCTTGGGCTAACACTGCCCATGGCCATATCTGCTTTTGCAGTTAGGACAATGACATTAGGGCTCTTTGAGTTTTCTATTTTCTGTTCCTTTTTATCTTTATTCTAATATATAATGTTGGAGTGCTATAGTAGTGGGGTTGTCTCTGCTCCGATTTTTCACCAGGTTTGTCTAGATATTGTCTTGTTAACTGTTTGCAAAGACTGTGGAACATTTTGAGAAATCTATGGCCTTTCTAAATATCAGCTATTGTGATATGCCCTCAAAGCATAGGATACTTTCCCCAGCTGTTAGAACTCTGAGGATGGGTGACTTTACATGAAACCTTTCCCTTCTAGGTCACTGATTCAAATTCAGTTTCCCAGTTGATCTAAGGCTTTTGCTGTTGGCGCCCACCTCCCGCTTTTGGGGGTCAAGCCAAGTGAACCAACTACTAATGAATGCTCAGTCTGTACCTTTATTTGCAGTATCATAGAGTAGACCAAGCAGTCACTGTTAAAGGTTCTCTGATTTTTTTCATGATTGTTACCTTCTGTATATGAAAATTTTAATAGGGAAAGTGTTTTTGTAATTATTGTTTTACTTATGACACTGATAATGTGACCTGTTATTTCCTTGGACTTCTACTATTTTCACAATCACTAGAATCCCTCTATGAAATTAGCTCACTTTTCCATTTTCCCATGATAATCAAGTGCTCCATCTGTAAATATCATATGTGTGTATAATAGCTATATAAATTTGTATTTGCATTCTTGCTGAAAAACTCACTGCCTTGGAATGTTGTTGATTCTATATGAATGCATCTAGTCCCGTCAGCCACTAATTTTTTTTTTAAGTGATCCACACACCTTTCCATCCTGTGCTGCAGTGATTACTTTGTATAAAGCAAGGAGGTGTGATGGAGTTTCCCTGCGTACGTGGTCCCAGGTCTTGCTACACAGCAATTGTCAGATCGTGTGAAGTAATGAGGACTTGTGTTAAGATGGTTGGTAGTTGCAGGGATTGCACCAAGATAGCAGATTATTTCAGGGGAAAAAAGGCTCTCTAGAGGGACTCAAGGTGTACATAGAGGTTGAGAAATGAAAGAGAGAACACGATTTCTTTCCTACTAAGCTTCTCAAGCTGCTTTTTATTGCTAGCTTTTCCTCCCACCCCCATATGCACAGTGACCGTTGATTAGCCTGTGAAATTATCTGAGAAACAGGTTTGATCTTGAGGGGTGGGGAGAGTCTAGGAAAAGAAATTAGAGGAAGAGTGGCTGACTCATAACAGCCTTTGAAGCTGGAAGTGGGACAACTTCTCAGGCAGACAGGAAATAACCAGCTCTTCTCAACTGGCCAATAGCACATGTTGTCTTTATTCTGAGGGTGTTCAGGACCTCACACCCGATTGAAGAGATTCAATCTGAACTGCTGTAAATTATCTGTGGGAAGAAACACATGTTCAAAGTTTGCAACTAGTTTTAAATAGTTTCAGATAGAAGAACGCATGGATGTATTTTGTTTTCATGTCCCACTTCCTTTTCAGAAAATCAAAATGAGTTTGATCTTTAAGAACAGCCAATTAGTAATGTCCTTGCATCTTAGCTAAATTCTAAAATTATTTTGGGCAACTGACTGCAAGCTTTGTTTATATAAAACTGTGTCCAGCGGCATCTTGGGGAATCTCAGAATACAGATAGAGACCTAAGACAGGACTTGGCAGACTTTTCCGGCAAAGGGTCAGATAGGCTCACTGATGTTTTTGAGCTTTGGAGGCCATACGGTATCTGTCACAAATACTTAACTCAACTTTGTGGCCATAGATGGTATGGTAAGCAGATAAACATGACTGTGTTCAAATAAAACTTTATGTGTGGACACTGAAATTTGAATGCCATATAATTTCCACATGTCACAAAATATTCTTCCTGTTAATTTTCCTACTGTTTAAATAAGTAGAAACCATTCTTATGAGCTGAACAAAAACAGGTGATGGGATAGCTTTGGTCCATGGACTATAGTTTGCCATCCTGTCACCTAAACATTGCAGTTAGTCATATTTTTTGAAGACCTCTATGTATCAGTGCTTATCTCAGACCTCCTTACCAAGTATGTTGTTAAAAAAATTGTATGAAGTCTTCTTCTACCGGCTTGCTTTGTGTGTGTGTTTATGTTTACTCAAACTATATTTTGTGTAAACTTGATGTTTCTTAAAATACAGTAAACATGTTTTTGAACATCAGCTACCTTGAAAAACATGCTAAACATAGGGATTCCTAGCCCCTAAAATATAAGCACCTGCTATGAACTTGAGATGTAAATAGCTCAAAAGTTGTAAACATGTGTATGTAAAAAACATAGTTTATAAATAACAGATGGTATTTATTTACTAGGAATGTGAAGGCACTGATGAGAATAAAGTAATCTTGAACCAATAGAATGGAAGGTGTGTCAAAAATGTCCAAGTCTCCAGTAAGATTAAAAGCATGGCCTGCCAAACTAGCAACCACACACCAGTCTCCCTGAGTATTGCGTACTGAGCTGGCTGTTGCCCAGGGCGTGCTTACCATAAAGTGACTCCAACCCTTTGTGTAATTTTTGTACATGGAAGCAAAGATGACAGCCAAAGCGGATGAGACTAGCCAATCCAGAGATGGAGGCAGTGTATGCCTTTAACCTCTTTCTCTGTTAGCTCACAGAGCTGTTTATTTTAGCTTATTGAAGGGAAATAAATGGGAATGTGTGCAACTGGACTCTAAGTGCCCGGCTTTATCAATCACCTGCACTCTGTGACATCTTTGAACTGTGTCTTTACTATAACTTGAGCCTAGCACTCAAATACAGCACTGAGTTCGGCCATGCCAGGCATTTGTCACGTCTGTCGTAAAGGAAACATTCACTCGACCCAGCCCAGGAACCGTCACCAAGAGTAAAAGTTCCTCAGAGTTGGGATGGGACCTTTTTTTTTTAATTTTTATTTTTCAATTAAAGTTGGCATTCAATACTATTCTAAATTAGTTTTAGGTATACAGCATAGTAGTTAGACATTTATGTAATTCACTAAATGATCCCCCCTGATTAGCCTAATGCCGACCTGGCAGTCTGCATTGTTATTACAATATTATTGTCTATGTTCCTTATGCATACTTTACATCCCCATCACTGTTTCCTAACTGCCAGTTTGTACCTCTTAATCCCTTCACCTTTTTCACCTGGCCTCCCAACCAACCCCGCACTCCCCCACCCCCATCTGGAGATCACCAGTTTATTCTCTATATCCATGAGTCTGTGTCTGTTTTGTTTGTTTGTTTATTTTATTCATTAGATTCCACAAATAAGTGAAATCATATGTTTTTTTGTCTTTCGCTGGCTTAGTTCACTTAGCATAAAACCCTCTAGGTCAACCCAAGTCATTAAAAATAGCAAGATTTTATTTTTTTAATGTCTGAGTAATATTCCTGTGTGTGTGTGTGTGTGTGTGTGTGTGTGTGTGTGTGTGTGTGTACGTGTACCATCTCTTCTTTACCCAGTCATCTATTGATGGGCACTTAGATTGCTTCCATATCTTGGCTATTGTAAATAATGCTGCAATGAACTTAGAAGTGTATATATCTTTTCAAATTTGTGTTTTGTTTTGTTTTGTTTTTGGATAAATATCCAGAACTGGAATTGCTGGGTCATAAGGTAGTTCTATTTTAAATTTTTTGAGGAGCCTCAAAACTGTTTTCCATAGTGTCTGTACTAACTTGCAATCCCACCAACAGTGTGCGAGGGTTCCCTTTTCTCCACGTTCTTGCCAACACTTGTTTTTGTTTTGTTGATGATAGCCATTCTGACAGGTATGAAGTGATACGCATTGTGATTTTAATTTGCATTTCTCTGATGATTAGTGACTTTGATTCATTTGGTTATTTTTTTTTGAGGGGGGTTTGGTGTGCGTGCGTGCGTGTGTGTGTGTGTGTGTGTGTGTGTTTGTGTGTGTGTGTGTATGTGTTTGTGTGGTGTTTCTTCCCCAGTGTTGAGTTGTATGAATTCTTTCTAAACTTTGGATATTAACCCCTTATCAGATGGCATGAATTGGCAAATATCTTCTCCCATTCAGTAGGCTGTCTTTTCATTTTGTTGATGAATTACTTAGCTATGCTAAAACTTTTTAGACTGATGTAGTCCCTTTTATTTTTTTCTTTTCTTTTCCTTGCTCAAGAAAAAAATATGAGAAAAAATATTTCTAAGAGCAATGTCAGAGAGTTTTCTGCTTATGTTTTCTCCTAAGAGTTTTATGATTTGGGGTCTTACGTTTAAGTCTTCAATCCATTTGAGTTTATTCCTGTATATGGTGTAAGAGGGTGGTCCAGTTTCATTTTTTTGCTTGGATATGTGCAGTTTTCCCTATGCTATTTGTTGAATAGACTTTCTTTACCCTGTTGTATATTCTTGCCCTTTTGTCATAGAGTAAATGACCATATAAGGATGAATTTACTTCTGGGTGCTCTACTCTGTTCCATTGATCTATATGTCTGTTTTTATGACAGTACCATGGTGTTTTAATTAGTACAGCCTTGTAGTATACTTTGATGTATGGTACTGTGATACCTTCAACTTTTTTTTTTCTTTATTAAGATTACTGTGACTATATGGAGTCTTTTATGGCTCCATATAAATTTTAGAATTATTTGTTCTAGTTCATTGAAAAATGTCATTGGTATTTTGATAGAGGTGGCATTGAATCTATAGATAGTTTTGAATACTATGGATATTTTAATGATGTTAATTTGTCCTACCTACAAGCACGGTATATGCTTTAATTTATTTGTATCTTCTTCAATTTCTTTCTTCAATGACATAATTTTCCAAGCACAGATACTTTCTTGGCTAAATTTATTCCTAGGTATTTTTTATGCAATTATAAATGGAATTGTTTTCTTAATTTCTCTTTCTGATAGGTTATTATTGGTGTATAAAAACTTTTGAATATTTTGCATCCTGCTATTTTACTGAATTTATCAGTTCTAACAATTCTTTTGGTTGATTCTTTAGGGTCCTCTCAATGTAGTATCATGTCATCTGCAAATATGTTTTACCTCTTCTTTTCCAATTTGGATGCCTTTTATTTCTTTTTCTTGTCTGATTGCTGTGGCTAGGACTTCCAATGCCAAGTGGAATGAAAGTGGTGCAAGCTGGCATCCTTGTCTTGTTCCTTATCTTAAGGAAAATGTTTTTAGCTTTTCCTCATTGAATATGATGTTAGCTGTAGTTTGTCATATATGGCCTTTATTATGTTGAGTCATTTTCCCTCTGTTCTCATTTTGCTGAAAGTTTTTATCATAAATGGATATTGGATTTTGTCAAACATTTTTTCTGTATCTGTTGATGAGATTATATCATTTTAATTTTTTAATTTTTAATTTGGTGTATCACATTAATTGATTTGAGGATATTGAATCAACCTTGCATTCCAGGAATAAATCCCAAGTGGTCATAGTGTATGATCTTTTTAATATCTTATAGGATTCCATCTGGTAATATTTTGTTGAGGATTTTTGCATCTATGTCCATCAGGGATATCGGCCTGTAATTATCTTTTCTTCGAATATCTTTTTCTAGTTTGGGAATCAGGTTAATAGTGTCCTTGTAAAATGAGCTTGGGAGCCTTCCTTCCTCTTGAATTTTTTGGAATAGTTTGAGAAGAATAAGTTTTGATTCTTCTTTGAATGTTTGGGTATGGGACCTTTTTAAGTTATTTACATTAGCATTTGGTCTGGAACTTGAGTCACCCTTGGTTCTTACTTCCTAAAAGATAATTTTTTTCATTTCTTGTTTTCTCTCTGTTTGTGTCTCTACTTCTGTCTATCCCCATCTCTCATACACACACAAACACATGTTCACATAACCTTATTAGCTTAAATCCAAATGATCTAATCTTATTTCCAAGCAGGATATATTTTATATATGCATCAATTTCAGGTGTACAACAGTATAATTTGACATCTGTATACACTACTGAGTGACCACCCCCTAAAATCTAGTTACTATCACCATACAATTGGCACTTTTCACACCAAACAGGATATCTTGAGGGACCTTACTCCAGTCGTGATGGAGATACTGTTTTGAAAAGAAGGAAGGTTTATCCTTACTCCTTAGTTGTACTGGAAAAAAAAATTTATGCGGTTCAGGTAGTGAGTCTGAGATGAATGACATTAATCTGGTCTTGATGCATTCAACAGGTAAAAATGGCTATCGAGTAAGCATGTAAGGGAAACACGGTGTACATTTGCTGTGGTCAGGTTTTCAGTGCAATTTCCAAAGGGCATTCCATCAGTCATTCCAAAGTTTTTTCATTGACCAACAATGAATGTGACAGTGAGCATTTTTGACTTTCTACAAATTGGAAATAGCAGAGATCTGTATTATAATGCTCAAATGCATAGTCTTGTATACTAGGATTTTTTTTCTTTTTTTCGTGTCAGTGTAAAATCTATATTACAGTAATTGATATATCATGGAAGTCAGAAAAACAACCCTTTAGTGGTTGATTTCATAGCACTTTGTAAGTCCTAATAAATTACGCTTTAAAACTCTAGCTGAGCTAAGTAGATTTGTAGAGGGGAATGAGGTGTAGTACATTGCTCTGACTCTGTTCCCACTCTCACAATAGGCCAGGGAATTATTGTGGCATAATTCCTAACAGGGCATATCAAGATGAACAATTCTTTGCACTAGCATTGTTTCTCTATCCCAAATATTTGAAGTTATTTTACCTGTTTGCATTCATTTTGAGGAGGAATTTGAAAGCCAATTTGCACATCTTCACCTTGTATTCGTCTCGCTTCAGTAGTTTGACTAAAATTTCCCTTTTGTTTCAACAAGTTCCTAAACTTTTTTTTGCCCTGTGCAAATATCTCTGATTATCTGCTTTAATGGGGCTCAGTATGAAATGCTCTGAGGGAGCCGGAGTTCTCTGTGTGCTTATGTAAGTTCACATACCCCATGTTGGGTCTGGAAAATATATTCTGTACGTAAATGACTTTTTTTTCTTCAAACCAGCAAAATAATTTCTTCAAACCAGCAAGGATTTCAGTAACTAGTTTTAAAATGTATAATCATTGTATAGAGCTAGCTCAGTAAAAATTTGTTGGAAGCTCAAGTCTGAGTCCAGTACTCTACTTTACTTAAGTGTATTTATGAGAACATGCCCATATAAGAACAGTTTCCCCCCGCCCGTGTGTGTACTTTTTTTAAGGACAATATCATCCCTTTTGCTGAAATGAGAAACTGTATAGATTCTCTGACACTTGGTTATTTAAATATTGAATACCTCTTCTCCAAATATTTGGTAAAACGTGGTTAGTTATTTTAACGAAGATTGAGAATGTATGGAATTGTTACTTTGTTTTTTCTTGTTTGCTCTATTTTAGTATTAAATGTATGTAACCTTTCTCCTCTTCCCCACCATATCATTCTCAGAGCTATCTTTTCACTGTCATCTGTGCTCCCTTTCTCTGTGCCTTTCCAACTAGCAGCCAGATCCTTTGTTGATCAATCTATTACTCTGGGAACTGTTATGGTCGCACTTAAAATACATAACAGTTCCCTCTCCTACGTTTAAAAGCCATAAAAACTCATGTGAAATAGCTAAAGAAACATATATATTAGGAGAGGAGATGCTTTTGCTCCTACAGCCACCTTGCAAAGGGTACTATTTTTCTTATATGTTATAAATGAAATCTTCACTCTGCCCACTTTTACACCTACGCATGTACTGAGCGTCTCCAAGGAGACAAGGAAACCCAGAGTCCAGTAATGGTAAATCCTCCTCAGAGATAGCAGGCTGGGGCCTCAGGCAACTCTCCCAGGCGTCTTGGCTTCCAGAGCCCCTCTCAGACAGCCTCTTCTCTCCAGGTTCTTCCAGGCAGATTTAAACAAGTCTCTCCTTCCCAGACGCAATGAAATAGCCTGTATATTACACCTGAAGGGTTGGTTGTGGTGAGTTCAGTAGGCATAAGGCCTCCCTAGGACATGAGGGGTGGGTGCAGTAGGGAGGTAGGATAGAAGGGTTCTATCTGTTCCAAAATCTTTTATTTGTCACCCATTTATTTATCTTTTCTTCTATTTCATTCCCTTCCTCTTTGCCTGTTAGACACAAAGGCACCACTCAACCTCAAAAAGTGTCTTAAAAATATTGTTTGTCACAATAGTGAAGTCATGATCTTAATTTAGTGAGGTTGTCCTTTTAGGAGAAGTACTGCTCTTGCTGATTCAACAATTTCATACGTCTGCTCATGAACAGTAATTCTCTTGACCATTCTATTTTCCTTTTCTCCTGAGTTTAATGCACGGGAACCATGCTACCTTTCTCTCACACTACCGTGACACTGTTAAGTTTTCTTCAAATGAGATATAAATTATTTTCTTATAGAAATGAAGTCTCTGCTCCTCTTTGAGGAACAGGCTACCATGGAAAGTCCATTATGCACATTTTTTAATACTGTAGTTCCAGATTCTTTTGATACATTAAACACATCTACGTGTGCATCTTCTTTGAGACACAAATAATTAGTTACCACTTAGAGATTCTTATTGGCGTAACCACCAAGAAATCTCATTTGTCTCTAAACGCTAAACACATTATTTAATGAGCATTCTTGATGTGTCTTCTGTTTTTGTAGGAATTTATTCAAATAACCTAACTTCTCGTGATCATCTAGCACAATGTCTGAAAACTTGAGTTTTCTGTTGCTGATCCAGCTGCTCTTTTTCGTGTGGCTGTTATTCCTATTCAATTCTTTGACAGTGAATGTCCCCATAAGGGTTTATTGATGACACATTTTTTATTTGAACTTTAAAAAAAGATTTGTCTTAATGTATAGCACAGAGAATATAGTCAATAATATTGCAATAACTTTGTATGATGACAGATGGTGACTAGCCATATTGTGGTGATCACATAAAGTATATAAGTATAGAATCACTGTGTTGTCACTCCTGAAACTAATATAATATTGTATGTCAAGTATACTTTAATTAAAAACAAAAAAAAGATTTGTCAGTCATACATCCTGCACTTAGGAGGACTTTCCTCTTTTTTTTTTTTTTTTTTTTTTTTTTTTTTTTTTTTTTTTTTTTTTTTTTTTTTTTTTTTTTGCTTTACCTCCAGTTCATGTCACTTTTTCAGTTACTGTCTTTAAATACAAACCATCTTGTGGCATAGGCTTGAAAGAGCCACTTATAGTAACCAGTTTGGGTAATGTACCCTACGTGGACTCAGAGGTCCAATTTGCAGTTTTTCTCTTATATATTCCACCGGGGCCATCCTTGAGCATACAGCTCATCTGTTTTGATCTTCCTTCCCAAATAACTTTATTCATAGTTTGGTGCACCATTTAACTCTTCCTCTTTGTTTGGACTCAAATGTGGTGAAAGTGTTACTTTCAACTTGCATTGCCAAGTTCTCCCAAGAAAAATAGGAGGAGGATGAAGGTACCTCTAAGCCCTGTATTGTCTGCTAGTTTTCTGTCTTTGCCCAGGTCATTTCTGGCTTCTCTCTGCCATTCTTTCTCAAAAGTCCTAATCATTCATGCTTCAAGTTTTATGTCAGAGTTTTTGTAGGAATAAAGTGTCCACTTAGATGAGTCGCTGTGCCTAAAGAACTGTATATGAAACTGCTTAAATCTAAGAAGATATAAACAAATTCTGGAAAGTTTTCCAGCTTAGGCTGGTGGAAAGTTCTGTTTGCTGTTTCATTTGTCTGGAAATGGGAAAGTCAGGATCTCGTTTTAAAGTGCACTTCCTGGAGTCCTTTTTTGAAAGAGGCCCTGAACCTGTGTAGTAACGGAAACATTTTTCTTTCGTTTTTCCGTTCAGGCACTTCAAGTGGCAAGACAGCTCCTTCTTCAGCAGCAGCAACAGCAACAAGTTAGTGGATTAAAATCCCCCAAGAGGAATGACAAACAGCCAGCCCTTCAGGTAACAATTCTTTTTTTTTAAAATAACATTTTATATTTCGAGATAGCTGATAAGCACTTCAGAACTGGATTGTACTGATAATTACAAACCATATAAGAAAATCTTATGCAGAAGTTACATTTTTAGTTTACCAGCAGAGTATGAAATTTTAGGAAAAATTTCTATTCGACCAAAGTTTTGCTATTGGGAGTAAGAGCTACTAATTAGTTAATATAATAAGAGGAAGAGTAGTTGGAGATATGGATTGCTTAATAGTCAGAGTGGCTTATCACTGAGAAGAAGTTCATAGTACTCAGTTATGTCACCTCAATCTCTGTTGATGGATCTAGAAATTCTCTCATGATGTGTGATACACACATAACCTTACTTTAGTGCAGTGGTTCTCGGCTGGGGGAGATTTTGCCTGCCAAGGGGACAGTGGGCAATGACTGGAAACATTTTTGGTTGTCATAACTTGGGGGGTCATGTGTGCTACTGACAATCTAGTAGATAGAGGCAAGGGGTGCTGCTAAACATCTTATATAACATAGGAAGATTTCCCAAAACAGAATTATTCAGCCCAAAATGTTAAGAGTGCTAAGAACCATTACTGAGATTGAAGAGAATATGATACTTTTAATATACCTAGTCAGGAATGTAATACACACTCCGTTGTTTAGTGGATGTTTTCAGTATACTTCCAAATCATTATTAAAAAAATGACGACCAATTTTTATGTAAAGATACCAAAAAAGATTGTTTTAGTAACTTCTCATTTCAGGCACATGAGGACAGAGGTTAACAGACTAGAAGAAGGAGTGAGTTCATGAAAATCTAATTTAGGTTATATATTGGGCAGAAGATTGTAGTCGAAACTTCAAAGGAACTTGACTCAGGGTATTCATACTCACATCCAAGACAGGGCACTTACAGGTACTAGATAGCTCAACTACTTTCATTGCTGAGGGTGGGCATCCCCAAAATGGGAGACTAAGGTGAGTTTCTCACATGGGACTTTCTGGAACGGAATCTATACACAGTTGCTGAATGGTATAACTTGGTGCTAATTAATTTGATCACAAGGTTACCTCAGATTCTGGATTGTGTTGACTTTTCTCAGATCAGAGTGAACCAATACCCATTCCAAATTATACAACAAAGATCAAATTGACCTTGGGCAACAAGTTTTTGTTCTACATATATTTGGGAAACCATCATTATCGAGGCAAAGTTCAGCACTATAGTAATAGTTTATTGAATGGCTGAATGAAAATATGTTGTTTACTAATATTTTCAAAAACACTTACTTGGTAAACCATCACCAATCCTAATGCCTTTTAATGTGTGTGAATGCTGGGGACATTTTTAATGAGTTACAGTGCCACTGAGGTCCATGTCAGGTGCTATAAGAAGTGCTTTGTTGTGCAGATGTCTTAAGAACAGCTCTGGAGGATGAAATATGACTGTGTTGACCTTTCAGCTGTGAGCTTATTTGTCAGGATTCAAATAAGTTGAAAGGATCAAACTGAACAGTTTCCGTAGTCAGACTGGGAATTGTGTTTCAGAGGTCAGCAGTGGAGGCCACATTGCTGATTCCAGAACATAGCCAATTGTTGGTACATATTAAAGTACTGGGGCATCTCCTGCAGACAGAGACACAATTAAAATTCTAATTTATTAATGTATACAGGGAGCTAGCCCAGCCTGTCACTCAGTAATTCAAATGACTGTCCATTCTTTTTGCCTCCCTCTTGGAGTTCTCACAGCCTTAAAAAATACTGTGAGTCCTCTTGAATTCATCAGGCCTCAAGTGCATTGGAAAAATGACAATATATTATTGGGGGCTGGGAATCTTACACATAGTAGAGCTTTGGCTAGAGATTAAAAAAAAAACAATATACACATACGCAATCTGTCTGATACACTGCTCTTCAGTATTGAACATCATTTGTAATTTTTTATACTAGACTTATTTTCCCTCGTACTTGCTTTTTGGAAACATATGGCATTTTTAGGTAACTTCATTTCCAAGATGAACGAAGTTCCTTTAGGACTAAATATATGAAGTAAAGTTTCAGGGATTTCCTTTTGAGAGCTCTTTATCTTCTTGCCCATTATAAGGTTTTTAGCCACCAGAAGAGTATGATACAGAGAGCTTCATTTTTCTTGGCAAGGACAGTGTCAAAACCAACCTAACACATTCTGCTGAGCACTTCAGTCTGTATAAAAAGTGTGGGACAAGGGGGCCATATTGAATGCTGGTTTTGCTAAAGATCTTTGGAGTTCCTTCCTATCCCCTCAGTGGAAGAGTTGACAAGCAGAGAATTTAGATCAGCTTTAAGAATTGATTAGGGGGAAAAAAAGAGTCCATTGACTAGGGTGTGTGTGTGTCTGTGCGCGAGCATGCGTGTGTGTGTGTGCACGCGCACACACATGCATTGGCATACATGTGTGCATCACATACTACTTCTCCTCATCTGCCAGATAGGGTCATGCAAATTCTCAGAGTTTTATTATTTTGGCTGGCTTTCCATAAATGGAGAGGAGAAATTACTAATCTGGGTCACATGGTATATTACCTTGTTATAAAAATATGTATACAGACTTGGTGATTCAAGGAAGAAATAACCTTCACATTTAAATACATCTTGCCATGCAGTGTCCTCACTAGGGCATCTCAGCCAGAATGGCTCTGAAATGAAAGGGAAATCCTTTAGTAAATCTTAACAGTGTTTTTTTCTGATTTTCTTACCCTTCTTAACTACACCGAGAGACCTATTTTAGCAAATTTCAGATCTTCCTCATACAGGAAGGCTTAAAAGGAAAGAAGGATTTGATCTGCTGATAACTTGAGGAAAAAAAAAAAAAAGAATCCCAAATCCCCAAATATACTGTGACTCATATTTTAAGCATATCTCACACTTCCCTGCTTTATGTTTGGCAGCGCTCTCCAGTTTCACAGGCTGATGATACAAACAAAAGAAAATGGAAAGTTAGAGGAGGCTATAAGCGGTTACTCGATAGAGATCACAAAATGTAGTCAAACATCACTAATTTGAACTAATTTCAGGGAGATGAGAATAAATAAGAAAGAAATACCATTCTTTGCAGGTATACATTTTGACCTAAATCTGAGCTAGCTGCATTCTTGGGTTATGTTTTGGTTTACATAAAGGATTCATTGAGTATAAATACTGCTTCTGAAGTTCTTGAAAAAATAGTCTGTTTAGTAACCTACATAACCCTTTATTTTGTCTATTAATTTACATTGCCTATTTTTTTATGAATGATACAAATGAAAATTGAAAATTGGCCTCATTGTAAATTCAGTATCAGAATGATCTGAGTTAATTAGATGCAACTTTGTTTCTGGAACAGTCACAATGTGCAGGGGATTTTGCTGATGCCCATAGATATGAAACTGGAGGACACAGAGCCTGCCTTCAGAATGCTTATGAGTTGTAAAGAATTAACACAGTTTTGTTGCAAAAAGAAAATTATATGAAGTAAAAATAGTAGGCTTACTTTTATAAATATTTATATATTTCTGGAGGTTGCTTAAACAAGTGAAATAAATGCTTAACGGTGCAGGTGTGCTCGTAACCTCGAAAATGTGTAACTTTACTGGCTGAAGATTAATTTGTGAGTAGATGAGCAATTTTATTGATCGAATTTTGGAACTTTGACCACCGTTTCTGGGTAGTAATTCATTTTGGTTCTTTAAGCATTTTAGTTGTTGGCATGAGTACATAAACTGGAAGGAAATCAAATGACACATTTTCTCCTAAGAAAGTAAAAGTACATGTGTATTCTGGCAGCATTAAAGTTAGGAAAGAAAGTAAACCTTATGTGTTGCTTATAGTGGAGAGCTGACCACAGTTTCAGGCCATCAATAAAGAATATGAACTTGAAACCAATCATCTGATAGTTTTCTCTCCTGCCTATCCCCTTCCGTCCAAGGTTATATCATATGCAAGCCCCTCATGCAGGAGGCCATTTCGCTAGAAGGAAGAATAGTGAAATCCACTGGAAGGTCAGCCTTTTAGTTCAGCTGGAAGCTCAGGATTGTAATGAAGATTCCCGCTTTAAATGGAGGCGGTTCAAATATAAGATTCAGCAGGTGTTTTTTTTAGCATTTTTATTTTCAGTTATATAAAACATGCTGTAAGCAGCATTTTTGCTTTCCATTAATACCACATAGAGTCTTACTACCTTGTATCATTTCCACGTTATTCACTAAGGAATAAATTGACAAGAGGAAACCTTTAAAGGAAACTACAATTTAACATTATAGGTAGTGAAATGGGATGGTTTTGAAATACTGACCCTTAAAAAGTATCCCTAAGCACTGAATTAGTAAAGTATGTAATTCAGGAGAAGGAAGCAAATAATTTTTTTTTTAAGTGTCTAGAGTTAACATTGTATAGAAATGGCATCCCTGGCATTAAATAACTATGAAGTGTTGAAATTTCAGTACTTTTTAAGATTTCATTGTTACCAACTGAATTTGGAGATTCCCAAAACCCTAAAAACTAAGTCTTGATCAGAGGTGATAAAATAGAAATAATGCATTCTAAATGGTTATTAAGTCTTTCAGATTACACACACCATTAAAAATGTGATAGAAATGATAACCTCTCCTCCCAGCACAGCTTTCAAACACAGAATTTTGCCTCTAGTTATAAGGGTTTCATGAACTTCAAGAAGTCCATCTTGTTGCCTGAGTTAAATACACTTTAAGAATTTTTTTCAAAAATAATATGTTTTGTGCTTGCCTCCCTCCAAAATTCTGAAGTGAGTTGTAATATGAGTTTGTTCATTTTTCTTCTTTAACTTCAGCTATATATATGGTGACCCTGTATCCCAGTCTTCCCAGGACAGCTCCCATCTGTTAGCTGAGTGTATTTATTAATAATTCTATTAAAAGTATATCAGTTTGGACATTGAATTATATGGTCACCTTACTTACATGTATCTAAGCATTAAAATGTAAGTGTGATGCTAATATTTTATATGTGAGCATGTTATTTGTCACCATATCCAAAGATAATTAATAGTTAATAAGTGCTTAATGTGGACCAGCCTTATAGCTACTCTATGGTGCAGGAACTATTATTAAATCATTATATGGATGAGGGAAAGTGAAACTTAGAGAAGTGACTTGCTTCAGAGCATACAGACAGTGGCAGCACTGGGGTTGGAAGCTAGAATTTTTTAGTACCATAGATAACCAGTATGCCATGAGTAACTTAATAATTGCTTCTCCTTCAATGTGTATTTACTCAGCAACTACAGCGTGCCATGTTTTTCATAAACAAACAAATTATTATATTTTCCATATTGTAAGCAAAAATAAAACCAAGCCAACCAAAACCAATTCCACTGTCGAGATCTGGATTTCAATTAAAAGTAAGACTTAAAATCTGCATATTTACCCTAAATGTTGCCTTTTCTCTGTGCATGCGTCATAGCAGTGAGCAATAGCAAAAAAAAAACTTATTTCTTATTAAGTCTGAAGTGGTCTTATGAGCTTCCATGTGTTGGAACATGGAAAAGTATGTTATAATCATTGTTGGAGCTAGGAGGTGGGAAGGGACAGAAGGGAAAAAAACATACTTGACTGGTCAAAAATGTGTAAATTGCTGACAAAATGACACATGTAATTAAGAGTGCTCCTACCATTTTACCTTGTGGTTTACACCTCCAGTGTTGAAAAAGAGAGTGACTCCCACCTCGCTAATTACCATTATCACTGAAATGCTAGGGTTGGAGTTATTAGTTCCATGTGCATTTAATTAGAGGAAGGCTGAAATTGGATTTAACTTATTACTTTTTCATGGATCACTTTCTTGTCATCACTTCAAATTGGATTGCAGCCCCAGGTAACTAATTATGAGAGCCACAGGATCAAGAGTGAAAAAAAAAAAAAAGGTAATTAGGAATAACACTGTCGGACCCTTGCTGGTCGTCCACTTGTGCTTTGGGAAAAAAAAAAAGAAAGAAAGAAACGAGCCGTATTTTGTAGTCTTACAGATTAGGGAGTTAGAGGTATGTACAGTTGCTGGGCATCATGGGAGTCTATCACCATCCATAGTGGTTTCTATGATATACAACTGAGTTGAAGATGTTGAATCGACATGGTTCCACAATCAGCTCCTTAATATCTAGATTAAACTTGTAAAAGCAACAGATTGGTTGTAGGTATGAGGCATCTCAACAACTGTGTAGTCTGGGGCCTCACATATATGATTACAACAAAGCTGTCAAGATGCCTCTGAGCCAAAGTACAGAATATTTTAAGTACAGGGAGTTAGAATTTAATGAACGTATTAATGTTCCAGAAACATCATTCATATCTGACAGGAAGACATATCAGTCAGCACAACAGTAGGGTTTAGGGTTTATGCATCAGGAATTTTTGTCAAAGTTTCCAGCAGACCATAATATTCAGGCCATTTACTTTGCTTCTGGTTTGTTCCCCACCCCGCCCCAATGTTGTGGATAGGCTTGCTGAGGTTCTGTTTCTCCTTCCGCCCCCATCGAAAATACTTTAAAACAAATTATATTGTTTCCATGTGCAGAGCAGAATTCAGAACTGCAAGCAATCAATTTTATTGACATCATCTGAAAAAATGTTGATGACAGTTCGAGGATGTGAAAGTATTGGATTTTTAAAGTCGCCAGTACTGTGTGGCAAAAAAAAAAAAAAAAAAAAAAATTAAGTGTAGTCTCATTACTCAATAAAAGTCCTGTGAGTTAGATTCTTCTGAGAAGGGGTTCTTATCTGATAGACTATGATAGCATGATGAGAAGTCTTGATACCAAGCCTGTTGGTTACCTTAAAGAGAGAAAAAGCATCGCGGAGAGGTGAATCATTAAGCAAAGATGGCTAGAGTCGTTTAAAATGGGTTTTAATGTTCTGTTAATGCAAGCAAACAATCATGATTCAGTCTTGGGTGACTTTCCAGCCTGGGTCAGCAAAGCTTGCTTATTCTTTTTCAAGGAGTGTAGAGGGATGTAGACCATGATGTGCCCACCCGACAGAGGCCATTATTCCCAAAGTGATAAAATACTTCTCCTGGAATTATGAGTCTTTTTCCTGTGTGAACATTCTAAGCAAAATCTCAAGAACCAAAATAGTAATCATCAAGTCTAACACAGAAAATTAAAGCTTTTTTGAACATCTTAAGTTGATTTAGAATTTTTGTACACAATATTCGTCTGTGGTTGAAAGAGGGCACACCAAGGTCAAGTGATGTAGTGTTTTCCATTTTTCCATGAGTCTCACAGTGTGTGATAAAAGCAAACTCCTTTATTTTGTAAGTCTGCAGGAATTTCTGATGAAGTGCAGAGGTCACGTTCCCTGTCAATTTGAGTAGCCAGCATTTTTTAACTACTGTTCTTTCTTCCTTTTTGTGTCTTTTCTTCTCTGCCCCCACCTCACCATAAACCATGGCACTTTTCTGACACATGCACAGTGAAGTCCTCCAATCTGAAACTCATTAGCACACAGCATTGGACCCTGTCCAGTGGTTAGAAAATTTCCTGAAGCTTAGAATAACAGCATTTGGTGCAAGCGCCATGGACCAGAAGTGACAATGGGGGTAGTCTCGCCTCCCCTGGCACCATGCCTGGTTGGGGAAGCCAGCTGACCATGCAGCACAGTGAGACAGAGGTCGTGCATATGGGATGGGCTCAAAAGCTTCGTCCTTAGAGAAATATGCTTCTGAAATCACAAGGCTATATATTTTGTCCCTACATGTATTATTTCAGTTGGACTGGAGGTATTTATCAACATTAGCTACAGGAACATGAAAGTAAGCCATTAGAGAAATAGTATGAAAACCAATTTCTGTGAGGTAATATTTTTCACTTCAGTAACTATGGGGTATTGCAGAACCTATGGATTTCATTCATTCATTCATTCATTCATTCATTCCAGCTTTATTCACTGAACCTCTCTATATGTAGGTAGGTGACCAAGATGAAACCCTTTCTCTAGCATTAGAAAATTACAGAATTCTCCATGTGTTGGGATAATTTAAGCCAGGTGTTCAAATAGGAAAATATGATGCTAATAATCTTAAATAGCAAACCCTGAAATTGTACTTCGTAGGAGCCAACTACTGTATAGCAAACAATTGGAGGTAGATTCTATTATTATTCCCATTTTACAGATGAAGTAAGTAGGGTAAAGAGAACTTAACATGTCCAGAGCCAAACAGCTGATAAGTGGCTGAGCTAGGACTCCAGCAAAGCAGTCTGGCTCAAGAATCTGTGTCCTCCCTAATAAATATAAATATAATAATAATAATAATAATAATAATAATAGCCCGTGCTCTTAACCAGTACGTTCTGCTGCCTCTCACTGAGCTACTGCCTGTGCCTAGCAAACAGGGACAGTGAAAGGAACAGAATCAGAGTTGCTGATGCCTAATGCTTGTCACTAACCACTAGACCACACTGTCTCCTAATTTGGACATATGTTTATGGGCATATTTGAAAAATAGTACTTGTAATTGAAATATGCACTTTCTAAAGGGAAATGACGCTTGGGAAAGAGAAGAAAGACGGGTATTACTCAAAGCTTGCAGACAACCCTGCAAGTAATTGTCTAAAGGCAGCCGTTGAAATTGAGAAGCAGTTTGGAAAATGTACAGTTTGGGAAATTTGTGTACCGATGTAATTACGGTAGTTGTGAGTTGATGTCATGCCTAGTAACTGTTTTTGTATTGCCTGGGCCTTTGTTACTGAGCTGTGATATCATGAGCAAACTATTATAAACATAGCATGGATATAGCATGCTTGTGTAACAAAAGATTGGGAACTTTTATTAAGTTTGTTTTCCTTGTCATATTGTAAAAATTTATTATGTGTACTGTGTATATTAGAAACAGATTTGGGTAATTCTGTCTAAATGAAGTCATCCCGGCTATTTCCAGACTGTCTGTTTTTGGTTGTGAATAATTTTCATACATCAGATGGTTGTCATATTTAGTCGCTCTCAAAATTTTAAAGAGAACATACCCCATTTTGAACTTTTGGTGGACTTCAGCCGTCTTGCTGTTGAGATTGTTTGAGCTTCAAATTATTACCCAGTAAATTGCAGAGACGGAATACTAGTTTCTAAAGAGTCTAGCACTGCTGCCTTCTCATCATAACTTTCCCCTTTCATCAAAAGTACAGATTTTTAACTACTTAAGTAGTAGAGCTTAAAGTTGCCAGGACACAATTGGGCAAAGAGCACCAGCTCTTGTCCTTTTATGTTACATCCCATTGAGGGAAATTAATAAATATTCAAGCAGACAGAGCCCACAAGCATTTATGGGTATTTATAGTAAAATGTGGATTTTGAATGGGTAGTTCTAAAACTTTGAATGACTCAGTCCTTCCCAGTTATGTTCGTCTAGCTCCTTCTTTTGCTACCAACCTTTTAGAACCTGAATATCCTGCATGCTGCTTCAGCTTTTTGTTTTGTTTTGTTTTAACCAGCCACTTCCCTTCCCAACCTCCTCTAAATCTGGCTTTTCTCCTTATCATTTTCTGGAATTTCACTGTCACTAAGTTTAGTGGCCATGTCTCATTCTCACCTCCATCTGTTTGACATAGTAGCTTAACTCATCCTTTGGCTACTCCTCTTTTTAGAAATTACCTTCTTTTAAACTTCTTCCATCCACTGCCCCCTGGTCTCCATGGCATTCTCTTCCCAGTTCTCTTCTGGAACACAAGTTCATTCCTATACCAAAGTTCAGTTCCTTTGTTCTCCGGTAGTACATTTGTCCTCCTTCCTTGTTCTGGTACCTCTACACCCATGACTCCAAGCCCATTTGCACTCCTCCTTACTGCTTGTCCATGTCTCTGTCTTGGCTCAACATCATAGCAATTTCAGTTATCTCTAATCCAGCTGATCACTTTTATCTCCAGGCCCTATTAGTCAGAATTATGAGTCATCACTGACTTATTGATTTCCTTCATCCCCACCACATTATCTGTCATCAGATCTGCCATTTTCCCTTCCGGTAGGTATCTTGTATCCATTCCTTTCTCTGTGTTTTCCCTGATGCTGTGTTGTTCCAGGGTTCAGACTTTCAATTGGCACATGCCTAGATCTTGGCAAAGAAATAGAACCTATCCCCCTCCATCTTCCCAGAATGTATTCTTTTCTCCATGTGCATCTACTACCTACTCCTCTCAGTCTTTCCCTAAATGCCATGTCACTCTGCTATTCAGAAACTTTCAATGGTCAAATCTTATCTACTATAGCAGGTGCCCCAAATTCAGAATTGTAAATATTGCTTGTTCTATCACCTGTCATTTAGATGGGAGGTCCTGGTGACTAAATTGTGTTTGAGTTTAATTCCGAGAGAATTAGATCTCTGTCTGCTTTCTTCAGAAGGTAACCAAAAGCCATGTGATACTATATTTTCTCCTATCTAAATTCTCTGCTATGCTCTCTCATGCTTCTTTTTCATTGGTGCCTATTGCTGCAGCCTACAGCGTTCTTCTGATCTCTGGCCGTAGGACCCACAGGCCAGGCTCTCCCTGGTTTACACGTGGAAGAGCTGCTTCATCAGACCTAATGAAGCTGCTTTTAAAAAGATGTTGAGGAAATTATGTCTGCTTTGTTCTTTATTTGATAGCATAAAGAGACTGTTATTTATTCCAGAAACAGAATTAAAAGAGCAAACCACATAGAATAGACAGAGCAAAGAGGTTTCATTTGATGTTAGTCAAAAGTGGCTCTGCCTCAGGTGCTGTTTGAAGGATTTTGAGATTGGCATGGCCTCTGTATTGCGGCCATGCCTGATGAGCCATGTCTGCCATGGGCATTGGAGTTGGGAGTGGTGGTATGTGTGCCTTCTGTTTGCCAGGCTTGACAGGTTTATCTGAAATGGTCTGTGCTAATCTCATACCAGAGTACTTGGGATTTTGTTGGAGAAGCCTGATAGATCTTGTGGTAACCACTGAAATATTATTTAAAATTCAACATGTACATTGTGTTTTTCCCTATATCCTTATCTGGGACTGAGCAAATTGTGTTCTTATCATGAAACTATACCTCTTTATGGTCAAAAATTACTAGTGATTTGTCCTTAAAGGCACAGAATCTTGTACACTGGGTCCCCACACAAACTCAGTAAACTGGTTGAGAGTTTCAGAGTTTTGAGAATCAGAATATTGTGACAGGAGGCACTTCATGATTAATAGTGTGGCCTCTGTTGCCAGACTGTCAGATGTAAGTCCTTACATTACCCGTACTCCTGTGTGACCTTAGAAAAGTAGCTTAACTTCTCTGTATTTTTGTTTTCTCATCTAGAGAATGTGGCTAATTACCTCATCTATCCAAAGGTGATTGTGAAGGAAGGTTAAATGATTAATGTGTGAAAAGTGTTTGCACAGTGCCTGAGACATAGTAAATTCTCAGAAAAGTTAGCTCTTCTCATAATTATATAAATTCCTTTTACAAGGAAAATGACTACCTATTAAATGCCAAACTATATGTTAATTCACTTGATGTCAGCCACTATTCTAATACATGTTTCAGCAGCATAACAGGGACTGTCCTTTTGCTTATAGTCAATTGGTGGTTAACCACACTTGATGAGAAGACATTAGTCTCCTCATCTGTAAAATGGGGATCCATCCTAAGTTGTGATAAAGACTAGCTGATGTAATCACATGTAAGTAGCTTAGAATGGTGCTTGGCACACAACAAATATTTAATAAATGTTTGTTGTTGTCATCATCCCTGCTACTATGCATTATCTTGACAAACATGATTTTCCTAAATGTATCAGTTTGGGCATAAATGAGGGTTTTACTGTTCTACAAATTCCATCCTGGGTTCACTTTTGTCTTTGTTTTCCTAGAATTTATATGAATTAATGCTAGGTTGTTTTAATAGCCAACTAACTATTCCTTAATCTGAATTCTGGAAGCTGTGGTATACTGCATTCTCCTTTCTTTCAATGAGTTAGTGCATGAGGGAGTGATGTATGAATGAATGAATGAATGAATGAAGAGTAAGTCAAACATCTGAGCCAAAAAGAAAGGAAAATTGATACTTCAACTTTAGTTGAAGAGGCTGCAGACTGGAACACTTCAAGAACAGACACAGCATTAAAATAATCTAATGTCATTCCTGCCTACATCTTTCATTGGGCTGATGAAATGATTCTTGTCAAGTATGGAGTGAAAATCAGAAAACTCCTGCAGTGTGGTTTAACTGCCTAAATGCTCTGTGTTTGCCTTGTACATTTGCTAATCTGTCTAAGGTGTAATATTAATGACACGGGACTTTAATTTATAAGTATAGAAAATTTAAGGAGACTAAACAAAATACAGAATGTATTTGGTGTCAAGATTAAAATTCAATGAAGCATAGTAAAGATGGAGCAGATTATTAAATAAATTTGGAGGGAAGATGGAAAATATACCTAAATCTTTCATTTTGAAAGGAATTGGTTTACTTGATTATTTGCAACAGTATCACACTCAGGAAAATCCAAGACAAATGAAAGCAAAACAGAATTTAATTGAGCTATTATTTTGCAGACTTTGGCTTGGTTTCAGACACTCTAATCAAATTGTGCTTTGCTCAAATAACTAATGTTAAATGCAGCCTACCAACAGATGTTTAAAAAGAGTCTAATTGGAAAATCTACATCCTGGATTTAGTCTGTCTCGTTGGGAAAATAGCTACAAATTTATATTTTCGAGGACGACACCCAATGACAAGCATTTCTAGAAAAGATAAAGTTTTCTTCAAGGTTGCCTGGTGCTTCGGTGGAATTATCTTGAGTAGTCAAAGGTGGCACTCTGGAAATTTAATTTCTTGGAAATTCTCCAGCTCTTTGCCATATAGAGCTGTGCAGAGAAATCTCCTTTATCACATTACGTCACCAGAGTCCTGTTACAGTCCCTGGATCGTGTCAGGGGCCCGTGCGCTGTAATTTATAATGAGCCCTTGCAAGTCATGCAAGGCACATACTGATTGATGACATTTAAAGGTACTGTCAAGGTGGCTAGGTAATGAAGTTGACCTTCCTCCACCGTTTTCTCAGTTTCAGGTTTGTATATATAAAGAAACTATTTCACCTGCCATATTTGCTTGGAATTTTTCATTAAATCTGCAAAAGGAATTTGGCTTAATAGTTAACTCTTTTCTTCCTTTAGACCCGGGGTCAGCAAACTTCTGTAAGCAAACTTACCAGAAGTAAAGGGCCCGACAGTGAATATTTTTGGTCCTGCAAGCCACCCATCTCTCTGCGGCAATATTTGCTCTGCTATTGTCATGCAAGAGCAACAACGGACAATACATCAATGACTGAACATGCTATATTTCAATAGAAATTCATTATGGACGCTGAAATTTGAATTTCATGTGATTTTCACATCACAAAATATTCTTCTTTTGATTTTCTCCTCAAGTATTTAAAAAAATAAAAAGAATTCTTAAGTCAAAGGCCATACAACCACAGACTGCAGACCAGATTTGGACTATAGTTTTCTGACCTCTGCTTTAGAAGACTGGATGCGATCCTGCAGGGTATTCATTGTGCGAAATTTCCCGAATAAGGGGCTAGTGAGGACAGAAATCTTGCCATCATTTACCCAGCTCTGAACCCTGGCATGGGACTGGGGCAGTGTCTGTTTGGGGAAAGAGGCATCTCTTTTGAATTTGCACAGAAGAACCACCCAACACCCAGCTTTCCTTCCTTTCTTTTTGGTCTAGTCTGACATCTTTCTATACGTTGTGGTAGATGTAATGATGAAAGTAGTAATCTTTTGAGAAGCAGGAAAATGGACTTAGCTGGCAGGGCCTTAGCTAGCCTTCACTTCATGCCCATGTGAAATTGAGGAAAACACTCTTTCAAAACATCTTATTCTAGTCTGTCAGAGTATTTTCATAATAGACCTTACTTTATTACATTAAAACACTTTACTGTCATTTGCCAAAAAAAAAATCTTATACATATGTAGATACTTTATAGATAGTTAAAGAGACAAGGATGTCTGTGGTGTGAATAGCTCCCCCTTGGATCCAGAGGTAGAGCGACACCCCTCCCCCTCTCCCCCCAGAGTCCTCCTGCAATGCTTCCTCATATGCTAATGAGTTTTCCTCCATTACTTGCATTTTGAATCCAGGCATGTCTATTTTGGTGAAGTGACTTACCTCTGTAAGCCTCAGTTTCTTATCTACAAAAGGATTAGTTCCTGGTTCTCAACCCTGGAGGCACATCGGAATTAATATAATTTTTATCATCATCAAGATCTAGGTCTCAGAGCTTTTTAAAATCATAGGTAGATTCCTGAACTCTATCTGCTGAACTCTATCCTGGGATACGGCCTAAGCACAGGTATGTTGAGAAGCCTTCATAAGTGCTTTTTAGGTACTCCTGTAGCTGAACACCACTTGTCAAGGTGACAGCTAAGTTTCTTTCTAAAAGATTTTGAAATCTCAGTGTTGCTTTCATTCTGTTTTCCCTCATTTCTTTGTTCCCCAGCCTCCTCCTACAGTAGTGGAAATAAACTCTCAGACTTATCTGAACCATTGTGAGTGATGTTAGGGAATCCTTGATCAGGAATCTTGGCTTTCGGCCTTGGGTAATTTGCCCAGGAGGTAGCACTGAACAGGACACCGAATGTACTGTGTAAGAATTGGGTAGGTCACCCACCCTATTAACCTTGAAGTCCACTTGAGAAGTCCAGGGAGTGAGGATAAGGAAGGATAATCAGTTGGTGTCATAGTGAAGGTCTAGCTGGGGTTTAAAATATGCAGCTTATCTCCTTTTCTCTACATAATTGTGCATTCTGCTTTTGAAAGGACCTAGAGACCACAATTTTTACAAGATGTGCCCGTTTTTACAATATTTCCAGGCCAGCTCAAAATTGGATATACTGTAAGCCTCACAAGATCACTAACACGATTTTCTACCAAAATCATTTGGATGCCTTTCAGGTAAGTGTTGAAATTGGCCTGCATCTCAGAGTTGCACCTGGTTTCTAGGAGTTTAGAGCATACCTCATTCAGGAACTTGAAAGTTACTTAAAATGGAGAGTCTGTATTTATCCGGGACCTTTCTTCTGTCACTGTTTTATAAACAAATATCTGCTCTGCTCATTTTACAAAATATGGGAAGAAAAAAAAAAAAAAAACCTAACAGTGTGGAACCAGAAAGACAAACTGGGTGTCTAACACCTCTTTACCTGTATTATCATATCTGAGTCTTACTTGACTTTTTAAAAATAGAAGCCTCATCATTCTGCAACTGTTTGGGAATTTTCAGACTGTTAATTGATGAAGGCAAAACAGTTCTATAGCAGCATGGTCAATGAAGTCCACAGGGCATTTAGGGCAATTATTTTTTAAGGTAACACCAGCTATGTGAGGCCTGAATACCCATCATCTAACAGCAAGTAGCCAATCTGACTTTTATTTTTTAACACAATTTACCAATTGGAATTCTACAAAAGAGAGATTATATTTTTTGACTTATGAACAGCAGGTCAGACATTTCAAAGCAAATTTAGAGAGCAGTAATTTAAAAAATGTACACAGATGAATTTGAAGATAAATATTTCACTGCCTACACAGCTCTATTTAGAATACTGGCTTTGGAATGTATTCCAGGAGTCTTACCATTTTGCATGACATGGTGTCAGTTCATGCACAATATATTAATGCTTAATTGAAGATAATGTAACTGCAGATCAAAGGGATAATTAACAGGCTTGCAGAAACCCTTATGTAGATCAGGATTTTGACTAATAGAAGTCTGGACAAAACTGGTTTATAAAAGGATTCTGAGACCAGCTGAGCTTTCATCTGTCTGCTCAGCTGATGGTGACAACAGCTGGAGCTGCTACCAGGGTGGATGGATAAGGATTGCTCTCACCTCCAGCATTCATCACTACCCCCTTTAAAACCAATGCTTTCTTGGTTGGGCTCCCATTGGCCCTTGGGGCTGCTGGATTGTAGAACTCCTGAACATTTCATTGTCTAGAAAGAGAGGTTAGTTTCCATCAGTGTCAGGATATCTCCATGATTCCAGGACCTTTAACTTGTGTATAAAGCATGTGAGCTGAGAACAGGCCTTAGAACAAAGTTTGGCAAAAAAAAGGCCCATGGATCGAATACCACAGTCTGTTTTTGTAGGACCTACAGCCATATACATTATTAAATGGTTGAAAAAAAAAATCCAAAGAAGAATCATAGTTCATGAAACATGAAAATTATAAAAAATAAAAATTTCAGTGTCCACAAATAAAGTTTTATTGGAATAGAGCCAGGCATCTGTTTTGTTGGTTGTGGCCGCTTTCAGTATATTTGAGTAGTTACATATCCCGCAAAACCCTAAAATACTATCTAGCCTTTTGCAGAAAAAAGTTTACTGATTCCTGGTTTATAAGTTTGAGTTTGAATTCAGGACATCTTTTGGAGAAGAAGCTTGGACATCTAACAGCTTACTCATTTTATAGAGAAAAATAGATGAAACAAGAAGATAAATTTTTTACCTAATGTTAGAAAAAAGTAAGGTAGGGCCTCGAGGGAAACTGATAGAGAACAAAGTCCTTGGGAGCCAAGACTATAGTGTTCTCATGAGAAGAATATTGATATTTATCATCATCATCATCATCATCATCATCAAGATCTGCCTCTTTTTAATCTTTATTAATATAATTATATTCAGGATCTAGGATTCATTTGTTATTAGAATTTGGTGGAAATGACATAGCAATTCTGTCTGACAGCAAGGCCTCTAGAAAGTAAATGTGAAAGTGGACTAAAGGGTTAAGTGATTCATTTAATTTACCCTCCTATTCATGTATCCATTCATATTAGTATTTCTCATGTAACTGTTGAGTACTAGACCTTACTTATTACTGGAGTACAGAATTGAATATTTCTTAGTCCTTATGTCAGAGTTGAAACTGCAGAGAGGGAATTAAAATATGAAGTAGAAAATGCACTAATAGGTGTGAATAAGGGGAACAAAGGGAACATAAAGGAACAGAGTACTTGAAATGTGACTAGTGCAGTTGAGGAACTGAATTTTTAAGTTCTATTTACTTTAAATAATTTAAATTTAAGTAGCCACATGTGGCTAGTGGCTGCCATTTTGGACAGTGCAAATAGAGGACATTTTCATTGTCATAGAAAGTCCTATTGGACAATGATATCCTAGAATGTTCTTTTGCTTTCAAAACATTTTGGTAAGTATATTCTCCTGATGAAAGATCTAATCTCTTTTAATGTGGCTTCTTCATACATCTCCAGAGTGTATCTCTCTAACTCCTTGCCACTTATTACATCTTCTACATCTTTCTTTTACTGCATTGCTGTCATTTCAGGACAATACAGCAGTAATCTGGGACATCTAGTGCCTGGGGGCTTAAATTTTCCCTCCAAATAAGGAAAAACTCCAAAGCCCTGGAAGCTTCATTGAAGAAAAGCAAGCCAAACTTCCTCCCCCACAGTGAACCGCAAGACCCTTTGAAAACATGATTATTTTTATTTGTGTAAACTTAAGATGGAAATAAGAACTTCAAAAGAGCATTTGAAAAAGACCCTTCTCACCAAAAAGCTTAAATCATTTCCTCTGAAAGTTTCCTTCTATCGAAGGTTCGCTTTGGTCCCATAGACCAGCCGCCTCCTTTCTTGAGTCTGAGGGGGAGGAACATGACCTTGAGTTTCCATTGATACCATGTTGAGGTCCCATCAGGGTCCTTGTTCTTTCCTTCTCTCTCAGGGGCAGAGACTGGCACTCTGTTGGCTTTTGTAAAAGCCAAATCTTTGAACTTTATTTTTTGCTTCCAAATCCTTTTCATAACTGTGCTTCTCACACCTGCCCCACCTGTCCACTCTCAGGAGGAATTTGTGCAGTTATTTTCATCTGCCTTTATAGTTACCAGTGTGTAAAGGGGACCAGGGAGTACCCTTATTTCCTTGTAATTTTTACTTTTTTTGGGCCTTGATGTGTTGGGAAGAGAAGCTCGGATTTTAAAGCTGTCTTTTGATGAGGTCTTCTAGTTGGAGTGAACTTGCTTCTCTTGGGGACTAAGTAATTTGTTATTCTTCATTGCCCTGTTCCCCTTTCTCCCAAGGGTGGTTCTCTTCACACCTGCAGGAGACTTGTTCTTTCACTTCTGTATTATCACATTATTTACTGCATTTATAAAAAAAGGGGAAAATGTTTTCTAAAAGCCATAATGACAACTTTGATACAAGCAAAGCAGTAATGTTTTGTTAAAGAGTGTGAAAATTTTCTTAAAAAAAAGAGAAAAGGTGAAAGAAGCTTAGGAAATGAAATTTATTGAAAATAGGAATTTTGAGATCTACATCATAATGAGAGAAGAATGAGGGAAGCAAGAAATTAATTCTCCACTAGGGATTGTAAACTGATGGTCTACTGGCTAGACTCTTTTGTACACAGTTTTTCACATTTTGTGGAATTAGTTGCAAAGGTTAAAACATCTGGAATTTTTCAATTTTCTAATTTATCCTAAAATGTTTTTGGTAGAAACTCAGAGAACATTCCTATATACCAACAGTTATCTGGATCTCAGAAATGTGCCCCTTTCCACTTTGCCATGGACTTCAAAGAAACTGCTATACTCGATTCAGTTACCTGCTTGAACAGTCTGCTGTCAGTCTGAACTGGACTGATTCAGTCTGCTTTCAATACCTCTAGGTGGCCAAAAGCTTATTTAACAGTCCACCTAAGAGTCAGAAGGGCTTCAGTGTTCTGTGACAAGCCAACTGGAGCCCAGAGATTTTGGAATTCTGGATACGTGGAATTCTGTGCATCCCGATTGTATATTTGATGTCTTCTTTAACTGGCTATCCATGTGAAAATTGGGCCTCAGCTTTCTTAATCAACTGAGTCTCTGTGCAGTGGTTGTTCCCATGTGGCAAGGATAGGGCTGGAAGTATGTGTTCCTGCAGGAGGAAAGTACCAGATGAGACCCGTTTTCTCTTATGAGGTTCGGATACTCTATTAGTTACCCCAAAACTTAGTGTCTTAAAGCAACAGTGTTAACATTTATTGCTTCACACATTTTCTGTGAGCCAGAAATATGGAAGTAAGTTAGCTAGGTGGTTCTGGCTCGTAGTCTCATGAGATTGCAGTTAACAGGTGAGGCGGGGCTTGACTGGAACTTGAGGATCCACTCCCCAGATGGCTTGCTCGCAAGGTTTTCAGCAGAAGGCCTCAGTTCAATCTATGGTGAGGACCTCTCCATAGATTGTTTGAGAATCTCATAAGATGGCAGCTGGCTTTCACTAGAGTGATCTAAGTCTTTTCTGACCTAGCTTTAGAAATCATATACTATTCTTTATTGGTCACACACACAGACCCAATGTTGGAGAAGGCTAAACAAAGTGTGTGTGTGTGTGTGTGTGTGTGTGTGTGGGTGTGGGTGTGTCTGTGTGTGTATTCTAAAAACAAACAAACAAAATATAATAAAAGAGGGGTTGAGTTTCAACAATACCAACCTCCTCATTAGCCCTATTTAGAGTTATTGCATGAGTGAGCTAGTGTAACATCTTGTAATGTCACAAATCTCTCAGCTGTGTTGAACAGAAAAAAGTTAAAGGCAAACATGTGGCCTGAGCACTGGTACACTGTTGGTTCATGGTCATTGGCCAAAGTATTGTTCACCTCACTAAAAGATTTTTCTGTGACCAATAAGAAAAGACAACTTGCACCAAGATCTTTGAAGAAATAGATTCTCAAATTCTCCATATTTTCTCCAGTCTTTCCCCCTTGAACATCGAGAGATTCCATTTTCTCAAAGCTGTGAGACCTTGGAAGATAATCACAAAGTGATTGTAAGGCAAAATAAGTAGTTTAGTATTTCTGTCAAACTGTTTCTCCAGTGTTTCAGTTTTTTACAGTATTGAAGTGGTTTTGTCACTGCTGCATCCAGTTCAGTAGTCACACAGAAGGTTAAAAGATCAGGTCTCTTCAGAGACTTGAATAGACTGTTCATGAGATTCCCTGTTCATTATCTGACAAATTACTGGTGGCTGCATTGGCCTAGACACTCTACCGGGGCCTAAGGTGAGCAGCAGACCAGGCAGATGTCAAGTGATAATGAAAGCTAATAAGAAAGCAATGCCAGTTAATATATAGACAGTAGCGATGAGATCCTCCTGGTAGATTGGCTGGGTAGAGAAGACCTTCCTGGGGAAGTGCCCTTTGAGTAGAAACCTCGATTGAGTGAGGGATTGAGTCTCGAAAGTATCTAGGGGAAGAATATTTCAGAGTGGGGGAACAGCAGGTGGAAAAGCCCTCAGACAGAAACTAACTCTCTGTGCTTCCATGCTTCATTGAGGCTCCATCCGTTTCCCAACACCAGGGTTCTCTCACCACCGTACTGCTTCTGGATTGAAATTTGTTTTGCTCTCTTGAACACAGTCTTACAGTCCAGCTTAGCCTTCTTCTCAAAAGAAATATTTCTGCATGCTGAACAAGATTCACATGGGAAGCATGTTATGCTGTGGTGATTCTATGTGTATTTCCCCTTTTTCTCCCCACAGAGATTTTTACAAAACCATGTATGCAAACAGTATTTTTGTTTGTTTCACCTGAGTTGCTTTTACATAATGTAACAAGCCCATGATTTCACATGTACAGTAATTCATAGAAAGTGATAGTCATCTTGCTTAGACACCTTAGTTCTCAAAACTAGATTGCTAAATATAGTACCTTCTCAGACCCACATAAGGTACCATAAAAAAAAAAAAAAAAGAAAAAGGTCAAAGTTTCCCCACCCACGAATTTGGTTATAAAAAACAGCAAAGCAGGGTTTTTCTGAACTTGAATCAGTAAAATTTTAATTTAAATAGTATCCTGTTTTGACAAAGTGCTAAACCACAGAAGTCTCAGAAAGACACTATTAAGCTTTTGTCAATACCTGCTGGCATCTCTCAACAGAAAACTTTGGATGGCTTTTGTTGTCGTTTTATGATGCAGTGACAAGGAATGTATGCCCATATTTGTTGCATCCGGGAAATGGTCAGAATAGCTCTGGTGAGGCCTGATTGTGTTTACATTGACTTTAATATGTTGTGTAGCCCTATGCCAGACAACACCTGTATTGTTTCTTTTGTTCAAATAATCAATATTAGGTTTCTCACTTTGCTAAGCCCGCTTCCAGAATGAAACACAGTACGATTTACATGAGCTCTATCCCAAGACTCACCCAGCGAAGAACTGAGCCTGCAGCTCTTTGCTACCTTGCTCTTAAGCTCTCATCAGTCATTCAGTTCAGCTGCATGAAGCCTGCGCCATTCTCCAATGGCCTGGATGCTCCCAAAGGTCTTCTGAGAGCTCTTTGTTGAAATTCATTTCTACTCTCATTCATCTCAGTTTGTTGCATGTTGTAGTAAGTTGCATTTTACTGTAAAGGTGACTGCATTTTTCTTATGGGGCCTTCAGGGTAAACAGCCGTTAGTTTCCATCTGTGAACACACATGTAGCTTATGTTTGCATAGGGTATCCAGTGCTTACGAAGTCATTATTTTTCTTTAATGTTCATGCTCCATGGTTCTGCATAGATAGAGTCTATGCCCCAGTGCCAGACAGAGAGTTAGCCTGTAATTCCAGCTGAATGTGTTACAGTTGAAAGTAGGATGCAGTGGAATCAAGTGATGGATCAAACAAATAGCTTTTAATTTTACCTAAATTGGTTTTCTACTTTGCTCTGCAGAAGTTTGCAGCCCAGGGTCACGTTAGATGTCTCTCACGGTTTGGAAGAGAGGCATTCTTGAAAAGTGTCTGGCCAGACAGAACTCAGAATTTCAATCCCCGCCTGTCATTGACTGACTTGGAGAGACGGGAGATGGTTTCTTTAGTCTGGGATTGCAGCCCTTATCTCGCGACCAGCCAGAGACACTAGTGTTTAGAAAAGGAAACAACTATTCCAGATTCTCCAAGGATAAAGTTAGCATGACATTTGTTAAATGAGTGCCCCCAACCCCCACCCCACACACATACTTTTTTCTCAGTAATTGCATAATAATGACATTGGTATATTGCCTTGTCTCGTAACGGAGAATTAGATTTTCTTTTAGGCAAGGCTCACAGATCTATTTAATATGGAATTAACTAGCAATCCTGGATAGACAAACTAACTAGTACTGGAGGGGCACAATCGGAGAGGACAGAGCTCCCTTTTTGCCCCTTTGCCCAAGGAAAAAAGATGGGAGAGGCCAACTGCAACATGAGACGCTGCTTTCAGGTGTCAAAACAATTATGAAAGATTTCAATCTGCTATTTTTAGTTCATATTCTAGAATTGGTGGCCATGTATTCAAGAGAATTAGTCTAGGCTTTAGGGGCACAGGCAACCATGTCTGGATCCTGACCTGCCACTGTGACCTTAGGCAACGTATTTAACTTTGTACTTTTTTGTATGTCTATTAAATGGCTATAAATGATATCCACCTTACAAACTTAAGGTAAGGACCAAATGAGAAGTGGAACATAAAACATCCAGCCAGAGACACCAGCATGTGACACATAACAAAAGTTACCAATCATGTTATGAGAACTTGATGGAATTGTTTATGATGACTTTAAAATACCAAGTTAATTTTAATCAATATTAAAAATTTTAAGCCACAGAACCTCACTAATCTTTGGCTAGAATTTCATGATAATAGGAGAATAAATGAAATTTTGGGCTGTTGAATATTAATAAGGTAAAGTAAAAAAATTAAATGGAAGGAAAAAAAGTAGCTCTGAGCTGTTGACAAGCTGTACAGAAAACACAACAGCAGAAACGAGTGGATTTTTACAAGATCATTTAATAAAATAAACAGGCACTAATGGAGAACAGCTATTTCATTTACAAATCCATATTTTTTTAAATGATTATTTTTAAAAAATTATTTTATAAAGAAGAAATCAAAGCCTTTTAAAAGATTACCATTATTTAAGGAGAGATTAATCTGTTGAAAACCTATCCTGTTGAAATGTCCTGGTCTCTGAAGGTGATTTCAATCAGCATGGTTTACACAATGGACATTGTAAAACAGGCCACCAGAAGACAGAATGTATTTCCCTAAAACATATGGATTATAATAAAATAGTTGCTAGCCAATTTTGTAAATTATTTATTGTCAGACTTTATAATGTTATGATTATCAGTCAAAGTTTGGGAAATTGGACCTAGAATTAAAAAAAGGAATTTTAATGTCAAATTCAGGAAAAAGGGAGAAACAGGCCCAAGAGTGAGGAACCAGGGCAGGGTTTGTGGAAAAGGACAGTAAGAGAATTTTGAGTAGAAACCCATTGGACCAAGAAGTCTAGTCTTTCATCATGGGACCTCTGGGGGAATTTCTTTGTATCTTTTTTTTAGATGATGAAAATATCTTAAAGAAATTCCCAGGGCTATGAGTGGAAGACACTTCATAAAATTTTTAAGTAATGTTGCAAGCCTACCCTGATAAGAAACTTGTAAATTTGGGTGATCGAAAGAAAAATGCACGTGAGCTGAATTGAAACCTAGTGATTGATGCGTGGCTGGGACAGTTTACATATAATTGGGTTGACTTGGGGAATCCCTCCCAGAATGGCATTATATGAACCAAGATTTGCAACTGCCATCATGTGCTTTGTAATTGGTGTTTCCCTCTTGCTATACTTTTCAAGGTTGATTGGCAGTATTAATATAACTACTTCCTAATTTCCTTGTGGAAAGAGTTACCTGTATTAATCAGAACCTTTCCACATGCAAATGTCAAAACCCAACTTAGACTGGCTGGTGAGTGGGGAAAAGTCTGTTGGTTCACTGAACTTCAAGGGTTAGCCTGGCCTCAGACACAGAGGGGACTGGGCACTCAGATAATATCATCAGGACTTGGCCTGGCTACATTTTTTATTCAGTTATTTTTTGCTGTTAGCTTTATTCTTTGTCAGATCCTCCCTTTCCTGAGGCAAGATGGTCTCTGAGAGCCCCTCATTCAAATATTTATAGTTGTAAAAATCCTGTAGAAGAGAGTGTACCTCACCCAGTAATTCTAACAAGTCTGAACTGACAGAGCGATTTGAACCATCAGTGCCTAAACTAATCGCCGTGGACAAAGGGATGGGAATATGCTCAATGGCTGAGATTGGGCCACGTGCCCACCTCCAGATTCCCCAGGTTAGAATTGGATCTATTAAAACCACATAGGTGCAGAATAAATAAGGAGTAAATTGTCATACCTCTGTTTTCCTTTTAGAAGATGATGGAGTAAGTAAATGCTGTACAGACAGCTTATTCCCTCATCATCTTGAAGAGAGTCAAGTATGCCACATTGTTAGTATAAAGCCAGTCAGCAAGTTCAGTAAACAAGTCAACTCCATAAGAGTTGGTACAACTTGACATTTAATCTCAACCCTGTGATTTATCTGCTTATAAATCTTGAAAGAGCAATGGAAATAAATTTTCCAAGACTCAGTTTCCTCATCAGAAACCAAATATAGTTGGCCTAGAATATTTCTGCAAGTCCCATATTGCTGGGAAAAGTCTGTATTTCAAACTTTTAATTCATCTTTGTAGCGGTTTTCAAATCATGCTCATTTCATAGACTTATGTTCTAGACTATCAACTTGTCTGATAGAATTTTCTACGGTTGACACGTATGACTGAGGAACTATTATAATTAATTTAAACGTAGTCACATGCAACTAGTGTCTACCCTATTGGACAGTTCAGCTCAAATAGAGTTATGTGGATTTTAGCGAGCGGCAATGGAAGATGACTTAATTCTCGTCATCCTGTGCCTTTGTTAAGTTAATAATTCAGTGTATTTTTCACTCATAATTTACAGTTAAAATAAAAAGCACTGCTGATTCCAACAAGTACAGAAAGACTACTGTCTCCATACATATCCCCTAACCAGAAAAAAGTGTTGTGTTAGAGGTTGATTATAGTAGTTTTTTGTGGTTCGTGTATCTGCCCTGCCGGGTTATATGAGGCAATGAAAAGAATAGAAGTCAGAATTTTTAGGTTCTGGAGTCGGTTCTGCCAGTAACTACTTAGATGTATGACCTTTGGCTAGTCATTTTTCCTTCCTGGGCATGAGTTTTCTTACCTGGAAAATGAGGGGGTGGGATTAAAATGATCTCTCAATCTATGCCAGATCTAAGTTTCTATGATTCTAAGACTTTTTCTTCGTTCTCATGGCCAGAATTGTGACTGAGAGTTTCTCTTTATGTAGTCTTTGAGTGTAAGTGCAGGTGATTAAAATATCTAGGGAGATACCTTGGACCATTTCTGCATATGAATTGTGGAGTGTTGTAACACTTTTCAAATTCCCATTGGATCTGAAAGAACCCTGAGGAAAGGAAAGTCAAGTGCTGCTTCAGTATTGCTTAGTGTTCTAATCCCAGATAAATCTAGAAGAAAATGAATAACAGGTAGCATTAAGCATTGCATACTTAATTTATAAATTAGTTTAATCCGAGATGGCCTTGTTAGGCTACTTCCAGTGTTGAAAGTGGAAGGCTTTGGAGAGGGCCTGAGTAAGATGGGCCAACCATGAAGAATATTGAGTGAGGAACAAAGAGGAAGGGTTGTTAGCCTAAGTAAGCTTGAACAATTAGTTCATCAAATAGAACCGTAACTACTGTTGCTTGATGTAAGACTAAAGAGGAAATTCAAAGATGAGAAGCCTTTTTTGGTACCCAGAGAAGTGAGGGTTAAGGAAGGATGTTTGAAGTGACTTCATCTGTAGAAGGTTGGATTTCGAAGGAGGAGATGAATCACAAATGAGGAGAAAGAGGAAGGAAAGAACATTGGCCAGATTTGCAAGAGCAGGTAGGAGGATTTGAAGTGTTTAAAGGACAGTATGGTAGGATGTGTCAAACCAGTACAGAGGGAGAGAGGCATCATCTGGAGCTGAATAGAAACAAGATGTTTATTTGGTGATTTAATTTTGATGTTCAGAAATGACATGCACTAATTGTGCTGTTATTGTGCGATAAGGCATCTGAGTTAAAACATGTATTGATGTCATGCTAGTGAATTCCCATTGTAAATAAAAGTTCCTGTACCCTGTCTCCGTAAGATCATTTAGACATGGTTGCATCTTGTAGCTTTATTTTTGTTTTTTAACTGGCTATCTTTATGTATGGGAACAGTCATCTCCAGAGATTCATTTTCATTTCAAAAAACTTCTAAAGGTGTTAATTGCATTTTTCAAAACTCTTATGTAATTATTTAAAATTATTCTACCGGCACCATAAATCAGAACTTTTCCCATTATATTGCCGAGGAGCATTTATGACCTGTTTAGACAGTTTTGATTTATAGGTTTAGGAAACCAGAATATAGAAACCATTGCCAGGTTTTAATTTGGAAATTTTTTTAGCCATGTCTATTTCTGCAGAGAGAAGAAAAAAAGTGGGTAGGAGAGGTGATTGGGAAGGTGTGTGCCATACTAGTGAGATGCAAGAAAAAGAGGTACAAGACCCAATTTTGGGGTCCTGCCCTGAAATGAGCAATTAATGTGTCTTTCACATGTCGTTTAATCTTTCTAGGCATTATCATTAAATGTTGGTTCCAGGTAACAGGTGCCTAATTCTGAGTGAGTTACTTAACTTTCTGGACTTCAGTTTCCCCGCCTAAATAAAATGCAGACTAATAATAGGATCTCTTCACTGAGTTGTAACATAGATTAAGTAAGTTTGTTTATTTTTGCATTGAAAGATGTGTTTATGAAGCACATACTTAGATTCAGGCACCATATCAGGTTCTCAGTAAGGGTGGCAGGAGGAACTTGCACTGACACTGTGCCTGATCTCTCCCAGTGTTTTCAGTATGAAATAGGTGATAAATGTGAATATTCCCCGGCATGAAACCAGTCTTGGTAATTGCCAAATGATTATAGTAGCACTCCAGTTTAGGTGTTGTGCAACACTGAAATGCACAAATTGAGAAACTAATCACAGTACATTTCAGGTTATATGATTTGGGGAACTTAGAACTGACAAAAAGTGTGTGTGTTGAGGAAGTATGGACAAGAGTTAATATTTTGAGATGAAAAATCACAATCTTTTTAAAAAGATCCAGCAGGTTGAAATTATGGATCAAAATTAAAAAGAACTTTAATGGAAGTGAATGCAAGTTCCAGACCATTGCACAGGTGTGGAGTCGCTACTGTAGCAACTCCAACTAACTGTAGCTTGTGTGCATTAGTTAGGGGATGATTGTGAACTCAATAGCAGCCAGTCGGGACCTGAGAGTGGGCAGGAGGACACTAAGGACCCTCAGCTACATTAACAGAATAGAGGAATTGAGGCTCTGCCCTTCTCTGGACTAGACAGATGGCACCTGCCTTACTGTGCTCATTTCTGGACACAACATTTGAAGGGAATTGTGGTAGACCAGAGTGGAAGGCCTTGTATATCACATATCAAAAGCTGACTTTATGTTTGAAAAAAAAAACAAACAGAACCTATTTAGCACCTTAAGGGAGAAGGGACAAAACCAAGACAGTGTGAGGCCGTGTTAGGAAGGAACAGACTCACTGTGGTACATGGTTAAAGAACATCAGCTGTTGGGATTTACTTGGTCCCTAAATCTGCAATTCCCAGAGCCCTGGTGACTAAAAGGAAGTACAGCTCGTGCCAGCTCAGTCTTCTGATTCTGAAGAGAAAGGTTAAAGTTGCTACTACTGTGACTGTGGTCCCAATGAAGGGTGGGCTGTGGCCTTCCTATAGAATTTGCCTAATCTTTCTCTTTCTTAGCTGGATCAGGCAAGAGGCTTCACAGAGCAAAATGGAGTGGAGAAACCTTGAGCAATGAAAAACTAGTTTCAGGGCATTCTCATGTTGGCAGCAGCTCAGGAAATTGGTTTTCCCACCTTTCCAGTCTTATCTCCATTCAGGATTCTTTCATTTGACAAAATTAGCAAGACAATTGGAGAATAGATGTTGTTTTTTTTTCTTACAAAAAAATCTATATAGCTATCTACCTTCAGCAGGTATAGTTTTATTTGACTCAGTGACTAATTTACTCACAGCTATAAAATCGAAAGTGATTTGTGTAAACCTTGAAGCATAATTTGTATTTAGTGTTGATGTTTTTTTTAATGTTCAAAGAATCGGATTGATCACAGATTGCTCTATATGAAATCATTTTTTGCATGTGAGGTCACTCCATCATTGAATCATCATCAATGAGATTTTAACCCCTACCATGACAATACAGAAATGCTTTTCTTGTCATTGAGTGTGCATGTTACCTACAGAGATGCTATGATTTAACATATACTTAGCTACCTTTTCTGTTATGCTGTGCCACGTACTACAAGTTGAGAGAGGAAAAATACAGAATTCATCTTCTAGAGCTTGTAGTTTAATGAAAATGCATACATGAAATGTAAATGAAATGCAAAGGGAAGGAGGGAAGAAGAAAACATCAATTCATTCATCATTTATTTGTTTATAAATTTATCAAATATTTAAGGGGCTATAAAGTTCAGGGCACTCTTTTTGACATTTGATGAACTGATATTTGATAGAACATTGAAATGACTGGCATAGACATCAAGGAAGTACCAGCCCGTATGCAATCCCTTGCATAGTAAGATGGCTAAGTTAGTAGAGTGGCTTCTTCCACTCTCTTACACGTGAATGTGTTTGTTTTTCTTTCGGAGAATGATCTGCCTAATGGAGGAGTACTTTTTGTTTAGCCGTGGCTTCTTTCTCTTTCTCTATAATGTTCGGTTTCATAGAACTAGACAGGACTTTACTTGTTCTTCCTGCCTCTCCACCCTCCACTTAGTTCTTAAAAGAACAGTGAATAGAAATTAACAAGAGCCTCCTTCACCCCAGCACAGCTCAGCTGCTTTCGGAGAAAGTGCACTAAGGCTAGACCTCACAGTCAGCGATTGGAGCCTTGCTGCAAAGAGGGAATGACATGTGAAAGCCCACTGAAGGCCTTGACTGTACTGGTTTTGTTGGAGTTCTGTTTCCTCTCCTAAGGGATTAACATACAAGTCCTTAATGCTTTGTGAGTTTGTCCCTTATGGAGCAAATTCTCTTCCATTCTCTGATGGGATGTTATTTAACCCCTTTGGTGACCAAAGCATCTACTCCTGAGTCCAGGCTCTTTAACATTATGCTAGTGGTTCCCAGCCTCTGGATGTATGTTGAATTCAACATCCAAAAAATTCCTGTGAGGTACATCACACTTCTGTTGCGTCCAAATCTCTGGGTTGAAAGAATCAAAATCATAGGTTTGAGAGCATGTTAGGATAGAAATAAAGAACATCAAACTCTACAAACTTGGGAAGAAAGTGTGTGTGTGTGTGTGTGTGTGTGTGTGTGTGTGTGTGTGTGTCTGTGTGTGTGTCTGTGTGTCTGTGTGTCTGTGATCCCGCTGAGGTCAAGGCTAGGAGAGATTGTTAAATACTGGACATGAGGTGAATGAAAAGCAGACCATGCTGTAAACAGGAAGAATGAAGAGACGACGAAATACATACATTCTGAGATAGGAAATACAGATGAAATTGGGAAAAGAAGAAATACACTTTGATCTCAAAGGAAAAAAAACGATATACCACCAATTATAATTGCCCAGCTTTGTTGGGTCCTTCACAGTTCCCCAATGTTATGGCTCTTGTTATCTCCAGTATGAATGTTTGCATGTGCTATTCACAGCAGCTAAAATATTTCCCCACACTTTTCCCAACTACCTGGGGCCAAGTGTTATCTTTAAATATTCAACATAATCCTTTTCTTATGTTAGAAGTCTCATTGCCCCTTTAGGCTGAGAAAGGAGCATCTCTTCTCTGCTCACTGTAGTCTGTGTCTCTGTTTTTAAATTCAGCAAATAATCAAGGACTGCTGGTTCCATGCCATGTGCTTTGTGAGTGCTAAGAGGTCCATTTCTTACTTTGGGTAGTGTGGACATTGGTAACTTTGAAAGGAATCTTAAAAGCAGTTCATTAGGTCATTAAACCATGATATATTTGGGTGCAAACTGAGCCCTTTCTGAAGGCATGGTTGCTGGGGCTCTATGGAAAGCTTTTCTTTCTAGAGATCATAGTAGCAAAATAGCATAAAAACATAGGCTGAGGATTCGTATAAATTAGCTCTCATGTTGGCAAACCTACATGTTCTTGTCACTCAGAGAAGATTCCTCCTTAGATTACCCCAGTGGGTCCTAGAGAACTCATTTAACAAACATCAAACTCCTTCCCATATCTGAGTGATGACCTAGCTGGTGGATGTGACACACCTGGTAACCTAGAGTTAAAAGTGGGGCTGCCTGATTATCCTGGATTTAAAAAACAAAACAACCCAATATTTTTTTCCATTGTTACCAAAGGTACAGTCAAAATGGTGCAGACAGCATTAGAACCCATAGCAGTCTCTCTCCAGAAATACCATACTAAATTGTCCAGTGCCTTTGATAATAAGGGTCAAAGTGCTCCCAATCACTCTGAAATTTCACCTATACATCAAAAACACTGTCTGTTGCTGGGAAAGGTGGGGTACCATCCAGGCCAGGGCTTCAGGACTACTAGGCCACTGCCCAGTACTCAGTAATGTGTTGGAAGGATGAGGAGAGAAGTCTGCCCACATGTCTGTGGTTTCCTCTGTTCTCAGCATTGGAAATAGGAGTGTAAGGAGCTCCTTGATCAAGGAGAAATAATTGAAGAGAATTGATGAGCCCGTTGTCCCATTCCTCATCCTACCAGCCTGGTTGTGGGTACTGACAGATTCAGGGGCAATTCCACATTCATGTGGTCAGTCAGGATTGTCATTGTGAATTCTTATAAGAAGCAAAGAGAATATCAACACTTTACTTTTGCATTATTTACAGGTTCCATTCATACTGATGACTCTGTGACTCTTGGTTACATGTTTTCCAAGGAAGTAAAACTGGACCAGCCACTTTATTCTTCCAGGCTTAGTTCTAGCCCTCATTCTGGTCTCCAGCTTGGCATATAGATGAAAACCCTTGTTTTTGTGTCATTTAAGTCCCACTTCTCCCCTTACTAGCTGTGTAATATTGTATAATTTTTAACTCTCAGAGCCATAGTCTCTTCATCTGTTAAGTGAGCATAATGATGTCTCCTTTGTAGCTTTGTTTTAATTAAGGATTACAGGATAATATGGAAAGTGCCAAACCTACCATGAGCAGTAAATATTTGCTCTATTTCTCAGCCATCCTGTTACCAGGACCAGCCCATCCCTCATTTTCTCTTCCTTTGTCAAACCATGTTCTGAGGTCCCAGTATGTACCTCCCAATTTGTGACTGGTAACCTCTTTGCAGTATTTCCAACACCTCCTTTGTCATAACTGGTTCTGGTCTTTGTTTTGCAGTTATCTCCAACCTGAGTCTGTAGCCAGTAAATTAAGAAGCTTCTTAATATAGAAAACTAAGCTCTGGAGGAGAGAATCACATCCCAGCTCTTTTATTCACCAGCCAAGTGATCTCACACAAGTCCCCTAACAACTGAATAGAGAAGATTTTGCTAGGCTAGACACTTAAGGACGAGTTGCTTGCCATCATTGGAGCAAATATTAATACCAGTGCTCTGGAATCAGGGAAAATTAATTTAAAAATTGACACTCTCTCAAAAAATATCCCCTATGAGGCAAATGATTGCTTCTACTTTACAGATGTGGAGATAACAAACAAAATGAATTTTCATGACTCACTTACCTTGTAGGTAGGTAGCAATGATTGGATTCAAACTCCCATCTCTCACACTCTAAAGTACAGTTAACCTATTCAGATAAAATGGATATAATAGGGTTCCTGTATTATAGGTTTTTATGAGAATGGTGAGATAGTAAATGACAGGACTTTTGCAACTTCAGAAGTCTGGCCAGAGGTAAGGGGTATTACTCTTGTTGTTACACGGTGTGTGCTAAGCCAGGAAGAAGTCAGGAGTAGCTTGAAGTAGAAGAAAGTTGGAGGGTAGAAAAAGTTAGTAGGATAGTGAATGGATGAAAAAGAATGTCAGAGAACAGCTAACCACAGAGCTCCCTGATTTCAAAGGTCTAGCCTGTTGGGTTGTGACATTACATAGATGTGTCCTGACCCATCTCAAAAATTGGACATCACTGAATTTAATTAAGATCAATTAGACATTCCTTCTATTGTGCAAACACAATGCCTTAGTTGTTTGAAAAGAGGGAAGTTATATATGGCCTGAAAGCTTTCTGCTCCATCTGCTGCTTTTCTTCTTAAAGGAGGAAATGCCATTTAAAATAATAAAAAATAAATAATTGGCCTGCAAGCTGGATTATATACTTTGCTGTATGTATTTTCTCAAGACAAGAATTATTAGGTCTCAGAAGGAGTCTGATATCTCAGATACTATGCTTCCTTTCACATTTCTTTTGTAGTCCAACCTAAACATTACCTATGGCTTCAACCTGAAATAGAAATGCCACCACCCCCAGTAGCCTGCTGTATAAAACTATCCACTTTCCTCCCTTCTTTCTGAAATGAAACAGACAGAAGCAGGAGAATGGCTTGGGAGGTAGGACGAGAAATTCAGGAAATCACTTCGGTGGGAGCAAGCTTAGTAGAAAGAGAGAAGAACTTTGATAGTTAAAGTTTTAAAAGGAAAAAATCACAAGGACAAAGAACATAAATATGTTTAGAAGTCAAGTAGTTTTAGAATCCTCACCTGAGGCCCCAGCTCAATTCACCAAGACTTAAAGCACATTATGTGACTTAGTCTATGACCCACAAGTTGTTGGGCTTTAGAATTTTCTAAAAACCTTTCTTTATCTTTCTCTCTTTGTGTCCTGATTTACTGTTGACATGATAATAGTGTCCAAGAACCATGAGCTCTAAAATCCTGTTGTTGTTTTCTTTATCTATATTACTTGAAGTTTTATATAGGATCTTAATTGTAAGCAAGAAAATACCTAAACGTTAGTCCTCTGCTAGTATGTACCTGCTACATAAAAAACCATCAGTAATGATAGTTCTATTATTTTTTTATTTATTATTATTATTATTATTATTATTATTATTAAAGAAACCATAGAGACTATCTCTGCCATCTTTCTCTTTGTTTAGGTAAAGTGTGTAGGCTCAGAGAGGCAAAGTGACTTCCCCACAATCACTCTATTATTAATTCAATACAAAGTCGTATCTAGTAATCCTGCATCATCTTGGGGTTAAACAGGCACTGCTCAAGACCACTTAGGACTGGAAAAGCCCTGTCTACCTTTTTATGTCTGTTTGGTGAATCCCACTTTTGAACTGTTTGGAAACTACATGAGCTTTCAGAGTGGGAAGTGGAGACGGAAGGTTGCACAGCTCACTGCAGATTCTGTTCCTGAGTGCTTACACATATCTTCTCTGCCTAGCCCACCTTTCCATCCCCTGACTCCCGAGAACTAGCCTGATAACTTCTCCATAAATGAAGACAAATTTTTGGATTTTCATATAGTTGTTCTTAAAGATAGGGGTGTGCATGTGTTTGCACACACGTGTGTGTGAGATTGGTGACTATTAAGGAAAGAAAATTCATAGAGAGCTACAGGGCCCCAGAAAATGTTTTCTGTGTAGCAGTTACTATGCCACAAAGTGCGGAAGGCAATTATCTTTGGAGGGGATTCCACAGCCTGCACGAGCTTCCCCAGTGTAAGATTTATTGTCGGTTGGATTGGGTGTTCTTTATAAGAGCGTTTACTCAGCATCTAAAGCGCTGTCAAGAGTGCTACTTCCTGAATGCTTTTGAGGTTGCAACTGCTGAGCTTCGTTTTCCCGTCTTGGAGATATATTTTTGAACTGTATGCAGGGATTTGTAAGGCCTGGTTCTTCCCATTGACACTGAGATGACTTGCACCGTTAAACCCCGCCCCCCCCCCCCCCCCCCCCCCACACACACACACCCACCCAGCATGATGCTGCTGCGGAAAATTCCCGCTAATGCTAGAGCCCTCCTGCTGGCGCGCCTGCCTGAACGTGTGTGCGGAGGGTTCCTGCAGTGGGGAGAGGACACGGGAGCGCATTCTGTTGTTTTGTGTAAACCATGCCAACTAATCAGTTTCAAAGTTAACTGTTTTCTTACTTCAACAAAGGATAGGTGAAAGCTCTTCTGCTTTTTTACCCCTTCCCCTTTATATGGATCTCATGAATGCCAGAGGAAAACTTGAGCTGCGAGTCAGTTAAATATACTGTATCATGAAACCTTAGGGACCATTGAAATGGGAACAGTGGCCCTTTACTGCTAAGAAGGTGTTTTATTGAAAATGCGCCGACATGCTTTCCCCGGAGAGTGAGCAAAAGAGAAGGCAGGATGCCCAACATAATACAGGTTGTTCTCTTAGGCAAGCTAAAATATAGAGCTTGGCACTCCTGTGCTGTGCGCAAGCAGGCAATAGAATAGACGAATGTGCATTTTTACATTAAAAGTGCCATATTTCACTAGCGGCACCCCTCCCCCATTTTTTAAGTGTCTTAATTTATATATTCCAGTTAACAGTTCATTACGTGTCCTTTCTCTCTCCAGCTTTTAAAAGTTGTCTTTCGAATAAATTGAGGTAGTTAAAATTTCCTAATCCTGGCTGGTTTGCCAGCAGAGGGCAGGCGTAAAGAAGGTTTTGACATAAGGGTGTGTCAACTTAGGGTCACAGGATGGTGGCGTTGCATGGGAGGCAAACCTGTGAGCATTGTTCAGAGGGCAAGCTGGAACAGGATCCCTTTGCCTCTTCGCAAGCATGCTGCACAGGACAGGTCTCCAGAAAAGCTGACTTTACTAAACAAAGGTGGCCAGTTACCTTTACCTGATATTCAGCAATTTCCATAATCAAATGTTAAAAAAAAAAATTCAAATGCAATTTTATCCCCCCAAGAGCCATCTTTTCTTCCCCCTTCAGTGACCCAGTTCTGCTTATGCTTAAAATTGAGGGTTTGCATGTGGGTATGCCATAAATGCTGTCATTCTTTGGAGGAAAAATAAGGACTCACACTTGATTGTGGTGCTGATTCTTCCTTCTGATATCTGAGGGATAAAGCTGTTTGGGAAATGATTTTCTTCCCTAAAACATGTACCTTTTTGAGAACTTTGTGCACTTCAATGTAATCTGTTCTAACTTTATGACAGAAGCAGTTCTGTAACACATTTTATAGTATATTAAAACAAGGGATTATATAGCTTTATCATAAAAGAGAGTAATTTGTTACTTTCAATCAGATGTAGAGTCAGGACAAAATGTTGCTGTTTTCTTTTCCATACATGATTTTGTTTACCATTGATGTTTTACAAATGTCTTTACATTTAGAATTAGTGCTGGGGGAGGGGAGGGAAGAGTGCTAATGGCAATTGAGAGATGTCATAACGAGAAATTTAAACTTCTGTATAACAGGGAGAATTTATAACAGTCTTTTCCCTTGGCCAAGCAGGCACAGAGGAAAAAAAAAAGCATAATTAGCTTCATTGTCAACATAGACATAACAGCGACATAAACAATATCAATATTGAGCTAACTGCCTTAGCTCTCTGTAGATGGATGATGTATTAATTTATATTTTTAAGTAAAAGCACCACTGAAATCAAGAAGGAACAGCAGCTCCTTAGAGACAAATGCCCAGATCTTAAGAATCGGGTGTTGCTGTTGCAGTTTAGTAACTCTAATTGGCTGCGGGTTGGTGGTCTTCAGAGATGCCAGAAATACTAAAGCAGTGCTCCCTCTGGAGACAACTTGCTGTCCTGGGAAGGCCTTCAAGCTCTTTACTCTGGAGTAAGGGGCCTGAATTTCAAATTACCATTGTGCCAGTGCTTTCTCTGTAGCACAGTCAGTTGGTCAGATTTCTTTAAGTTCTGTCATTTCCGAATATGTTAAGGGTACTCCACAAAATTAATTGGAAAAGGGAGAGGAAATAAGTGTTAATGCAAGTGTTGTTTGGAAGAAGATGGAGAATTGAATTAAGGTCTCAGCCTCTCATCATGCAGTTGATTTTTTGACCCATCAAAATGTTCATCAGTTTTTATTTCACTGACTCTGACAGATCAACTTTCCTACAACAGAAACTATAGTTATATCATATGAGAACCAGGTACCTTAACTGACTTTATCTGGGTAGGTCTCCTGCTCTTGATGCTGCTAAAAATGTGTGAGCCAGTGTCCATTCAAGTGTCTTTCTTTGGTTAATTCCAAGCAGCTTCTGACAAAAACAGAACCTCAGTTGGAGGTGAGGACCACGTGGGCCAGGCACCACTGCTGGTGCCTCCTTCACTGCTATGCCATTCATCAGTGTGCGGGAATAATGTCCTGACAAGACACTCTCCTTCTTACTCTTCCTTAAATTATACCTTATCTCCATTCTCAGCTCTGAATGGGCAGTAAAACCGTTCACTTTCTTCTGCATTCAAGGCTAAGGCTCAGCAGAACCAAATATAATACATGATTTCAGTCCCAGGTGTGTTATTTGGTGGTTTGAGTTTGGTGTGGGATCATAGTAATCTGTTCTTAAGTACACAGCCAGCTGCACAATGGACTCATTTAGCAACTGATAGGTTTCTTAATATGTGATGTTTGAACAAGGGCTGTATCTTTTGTAGGTGTTAGGATGTGGGCATCAAAAATATTTTAAGTACAGTATTTAGCATTTCCCTCACTCTTCCTTAAACATTAGCCTTCCCCCACCCTCACCTCAACCCCCAGTATTCATTTTATAATATCAAGGGCTCTCTTTTTCTGTAATTATTCAGTATTGCTTCTACTCCCCCTTGGGGTCTGTGGTGCTGCATGTGTTTGATTCTTGGAGGAAAAAAAAATCACTTTGCCCTTCTGAACCTCAGGTTCATCCTCTGTAAAATGGGGGTTGCAATTTCTGTTCAAGTTTTCAAAACTAAATGAGACTCTATGGCTGAGAAACCCATTCTAAAGCCCTCACAATCCAAAAAAAAAATACCTTTTTTTGGGGGGGGGGGCTAATGCAGCATTTAAAAAATAACTTGTCAGTCATAGTAATGAATAAATGGCATTAACTAAGTCTTGTAAATCATTGTATGTCTTGCATTTTATATTGTAGTCCAGTGGTGGGAAGTTCCAGTTCTCACTGAATCCCAAAAACAGGGCAGGTCAATCGAGCCACATGGAAGGGGATGCTGAGAGTCCAGAATTCATCACAATGGCTGGGGCATATACAGCTTATCCAGGTTTATCACTGATGGTGCATTTCTTTGCCTAGAAGTTGTCTTTGAGTCACTGTGTCATGTTTGGAGAAAGGGCAGGGAGGGCTCCAGGTGGCATCTGAGTTAGTTTGCTAAGCCACCTCCTTCTCTATATTGTCATCTCCCCTTTATCCAACCATCAGTTCTTTAAACACAACCTCCCAAGGGGTCTTCCCTGACATCTCCTGTTCCCACTGATCTCCCTCCCCCATTTCTGTGGTCCCATGTGCTTAAAGCCACCATCATGCAATTCAGTACTTGTGTAACTGTTGCATTGCATCACTCTCTAATTATTTTGTGTAAGGCTCATTTCCACAGCTGGGTCATAAGCCTCAGTAATGTTCGTCATTTGCTTGTTTGTTTGTTTATTGTTTTGATATTTCTGGAGACTAATAGATGATAAACACTGACCTACAAAGGAGGTAGTCCAAACTTGTAAAAGCATGCGTGAGTTTTATGGATGTCTCACGATGAGCTTGTCTTTAAAAAAAAAAAAATGAATTGTTCAAAGTGCATTCCAATTTTGTTCATGGACATTACATTAAATCTCAAAATAATTTTAATTTGAAAAAAATCATGTATAGTTTGAAATGGCCATTCCCACTTTCTCAGTGTGCATTGGTTGAAGAGAACTTCCTATATTTTTATTTCCTGTCTTTGGGGCCTGCCAGCTCCTCCCAAAGGAGTGTCTTGTCTCTTTAAGAATTAGAACTCTACTGATTTCATGGTGAATTCTGGCAGATTTAAGGCCCTTCTCCCCCAAAAAAGAATGCCCTTGGTTCTTTATTGAATATTCATGAAAGGTGGGGTCACATTTTTGTGACCTGAGAAATTCCATTAATAAATTTGTTACCTGACACAAAAACACTTTAGAGTGGAGAGGGATCTGTGCTGCACTCATTTAACATCCGATCATAAGCTGATAGGCAACTGGCGCTTTTGTCTCTTTTGCAGCCAAACTAATGGGGGGAATGGTCTGCTCCGCTGCTGACCTTATTGAAATTCAAGCTTTGCTTGATTGGAAGTTTTATCAATATGCTTTCTGGTTTGTAGTAACCCGCATTAACACCTCAGATGGAAAAATACTTTTAAGTGAAACTGGAATTACTGGGTTCGGATTTGTGGCCTTTCTTTTTAAATGGAAGGAAAATAGGTAATCATTAATGCCACTACTTCTTTTCCTTGAATTTTTTAGAAAAATATGAAAAATGTTTTGTTAAGTATAGGCCAATAAGTTTCTCTCTAAATGTAAGGGTAGTAAATAGAGGTGATTTCTAGAGCTGCCAAAATTGAGTAAGTTAACCTGGCACCTAAATCGTGCCATTTGAGCCAACAGAGTTTAGCATATTGGTGACTTAAAAAAAAAAAAGTGTACTCAGCTTTAAATAGCATTAAAGAGCAGCGGCTGTTTCTGATAGAGGTCATGTTAAAGTACTTATCCAGAGTAGCTTTTGTTGCTGTTTTTGTATAAATAAGAAAGGAATTTAAAGAATTATTTCTTAGCGAACGTGTGTCAGAGGCTTTCTTTAGCAGCTGTCGTTCTCGAGGGGAAATAGCTTGGTTCAGCGACGGGGCACGTTTGGTTATTTATTTCAACCCCTGTGTCGGGTTGGTTTTCCTCTACCCGCACAAGCACACTTTGGCGATCCCGACTCTTGTAAAGAAAAAGGGACGGGGGTGGGGGGTGGGAAGAGGCCAAAGCTTGGTTAAACCATCGACGTGAATCGAAAGTTCTCTTGCAAAGGCCGTTTTCGAGGAAAGCGCTTCTCTGAGCCTCGCGTCACCTTCCGAGTCTCAACAGTTGCTCTGAGGAGTGCGGTGCGCGCCGGGCGCGCGGCTTCCGCTCCTTTGCCTCTCGCGTTTCTCCTAAAGGTTAGGACAACTCTCTGTCAGTTTCCAAGACGAAACAAACACGCAGCCAGACCAGAACCCCCAAAGCGGCAGCGCCGGCCGGAGCGGAGATGCGCGCGGTGCCCGGCTTCCCCGACGCCAGGCGCAGGCGGGTCACAGGGTTAACAGCAATTAAGTGGAGTTGCTCTAGAGACAAAAGCACGGTCGCACCGGCGCGCGATTTCACCTGCCGCGCGGAGGGGGCCGGGGCGCGGGCCGCGGAGCCCATTGTGTGGGGCGCGGCGCGGCGCGGCGCGGCGCGGGGTGTTTAGAGGCGGGTTGTGATTGGTGGAGCAGGGCGGGGCGGGTGGGCGCGGCGCGGCGCGTCTTGTCAGCCCGCGAGCCGGAGCGCCCTGCGCGCGTGCAGTCCGCCTGCACGCCGAGGCCGCCGGACCCCTCGCCCGGCCCGCGCCGGCGCCCCGAGCCGGCTCCGCGCGCCTGGCGGCTACATGGAGAGTGTCAGGTTGGTCCCTGCGATTGATCTTGGCCGTTCTGCTCGCCTTCCCCGCGCGCCGCGGGGCCAGCTTCCTGGGGCCTCGCCGGGGAAGGCAGGAGCGCCCGAGTGTTTCTAAGTTGAGTCTTTTTAAAAAATAACAGTTGCTGTTTACCAACTTGGGTGGGAGTTGCGCTCTGGAAGTGGAGGCGGAGGAGGGAGTGGAGGGGTGGGAAGAAGGCGCTACAGGCCTGCGGGTCCTGGAGAGAGACATCCCCCCCCAACCCCCGCTCTTTTTTTTTCTTTCTTTTTTTTTTTTTTAAATGTTCTTGGGTGGGGTGTAGTTGAGAGTTGGAGGAAGTCCTGGCTGTGTGTTGCTCTCTCGCTCTCTCCTTTTCGTTTGCGATTCATTTTCTTCTGGTCTGGCCTTCACGCAGCCACTTTGGTAAAGCCCTCGCCATCACTCCATTCCGGGGACGTATCTGGGGTGTGATTTATGTCACTTTCAGCGCGTGTGAAATATACAAGGAGCCTTCCATCTCAGTGTAACCCCTGTGGATGTTTCTTTGCTTCTGATAGTGTGTTTCTATATCTGTCTAGGCTATTTTCAGCTTAACTGTTCGAATTGAAAGAGTTCACATTCAGTGGGGGCGGGAGGGGGGCGGATAAAGCCCCAACCCAGGCAGGCTGGTTAAGGGGACAGACACTCTGGCAGTTTGGGGATCCTCAGCTTCTGTTGTGTTACTTTGCTGGTTAATTAAATAGCGAGTTGGGTTTGGGGTAGGACGCGCAGCCGACTGAGGAGTTGCCGCAGGTTACTCCCATCTGAATGTAGCCAACTTAACTGTCAAAACTGAAAGCCGGCCAGTGAAAAGGAGACTTTTCCCCTCTCCCTCAAGTGTGTTGTTATGGGAAGAAGGGGATCTTTAGGAAATGGGTGGTAAAGTTTTAGAGCAAAGTATGTATAGGCTCTTCCTCTTTGGGATTAACTCCTTCAAGGCCTGCCAGTGATAGGTAAAATATCTAGTCATTTTATATTCTTGTCCACACAGACTGAATGTTCTAATTAAGCCGATTTGAAAATGCAAATCATCTAATTTCCATAGATTCCAACATTCTGAAAGTGACACATTTGGGGGAAAAATTAAGCCTGATAACAGGAAATGTGAATCATACTATCAGTGACTAATCTGCTTAAGAAAAAAAAATAAGTTACATTTATTTTATCATTAGGAAGTCGGCGTTAAAGAAGCCAGTTTTTTGTTGTTGTCGTTTAAATCAAGTGAAGTTGTTGTTTTGTTTTTTTTTATTTTACAAGCAGCCCCATATTCCTTTTTGTTGTTTGTTTGTAACAGATTTTCCAAAAGGAATGTGTATGTGCAGTCAAAGGTGGTTTATGTGGCAAAGTGTTCAAGCTAGCATGTCATTGTCAGAGACCTCAAACATGATCACATGAAGATTCTAGTTTAGTACTTGATGTTTTGCTCTTGTTTAAAAATTTTCTTGAATGTTGACTCATCACTAAGTAAACCAAATGAAGACAGAAGTGCTTTCTTCAAATTGATACCCTTCGCATAAATTGAAAAAGGATCTTACATGACCCTTTGTAGTTGCCTGACACATTTCAATGAAAAGTGTATGAAAATGAAACCAAAATACAGACTGCCTACCCAGAGACAGTGGCTGACTTACTCTGGGATGTGATAGAGCTGAACTGAAAACGGATTGGGCTGACACTTGATAATCAAAGTTGATTTATTGTTCATTAGTACTGCATTAGCCCTTTCAGGCAAGACAGTTATTTGTGTAGTGGCCTGTCAAGAGCAAGACTGCAAGCACCTGTCATTTCTAAGGCATGAGATAAGCAACTAAATATTAGCATGATATGAATAAAAACACATTGCACTAGGTAAAGGGCCACATGATTATAAATTTTTTCTTTAATAAAAAAAGCATGGGTCGATACTAATCTCTAAGAATAAAACTATTAAAGATTTTCTTTAACCCTAAGAACTACTTATAGAATGAAAGGAATGGGGTTTACATTCTATTTGCCCAAAGAACTTTCTTTCTTACTCAGATGTGCAGTTCATCTGATAAAAAGTTGAGCAGTTAAGGAAATGAGAAGGGTAACATGTCAATTATTTAATCCGAGTAATTCAGGGAAGGTAGCCTTCCCGTTTGTGTTATGTTTTTAAATAAACATATTTCATTTAATGAAACTCTTCTAAGCATGGGCTGATTATATGAAAATGTAATGACATCATAGCTAAGCTATGATAATGTCAGATAATAATGTCAAGTGCATTTTCTGTAACATGTTTCACTCTCGATTTTTTTCTTCCCTCTCTGGAAGGGAATGATCTCATGACATATAATAGAAAACAATTTAAGTGTCAAAAGAAAACAAAATTAGTGAACTTTTGTCTGCAGCCATAGAAACGTGGATTAACTCATATTTTTCCAGGGGATGGAATGGAAACATTCTGCATGAGGGTATATAGTGTATTGTCTTCTCTGAATTTTCATTTGACAGGGATTTTTAGAGGCTGTGATCTTAATTAAATCTCAACTAGCTGAAATAATGCATCTAAAGGCATGCAGTGTTGCGTAACCTTGCTCAGTTGGTAAATCATAAATCATCAGAAAGCTTGTGATAGGAATGGTTGGCTTGAATTTTTTTGTTTGTAGTTAAGTGTATCTCAAAAACAAAACCCTCACCATCGCTGCCTTGTATTTGTACGTTGTCAGGGCCTGTCACTTGAAGATAAACTCTTTCGTGACACTGACCAGTTCTGCAACTTTTCAGCCAACCTCCACACATTTGCAAAATACAGTGAAATTAAAATCCAGATTAATTAAAAGCAATAAATTCCAGATTTATCTCGGCTAATGTGGCAGAAGTGTCTTTGAGTTAATGTGTTTCTGAGACAATCAGGAGAGACTATTGTGACCAACTACTCAGCTTGAAGTAAAATTTGAACTGCCAAAAAAGAAGGTTGGAGAAATTCATTTTGTTCTGTGGTTTAGTTGTAGATTAACATCACTAATGAGAAACTTAAAACTGTGCTCTTAATAACTGGACAAATGTAATAGCTAGTTAGAATCCACTTCAGGTAGTTCTTTGTGATTTAAGCAAGAGATAATGCAGCAACAAATGATGAGAGAAGGTGGAATTAAATAAATACATAAATCTTGCCTCTGTGTGTTACATGTTAAAATATGAATTCCACAACGAGGATTTATAATCATTAAACAGCTACTAGTCCAAGTTTTACAAATACTGCTGCTTGTAAATACTGGGTTATTTACTTTTAGTGCCTTTTAAATATGTTTTTAACTACTGCATGTTTTGGGTCATACGTAGTCTGTAACAGAAGAAGCTATCTGCATATAAATTTGAGAGAGCTATCTTGTGATATATTAATTTTTTATGTGTTTGTACACAATATTTCATGTATGTCTAGGAGTTTCTAGTGATGTACTGTAGACCTTTTGGGGCAAAAGGGGAGTGTAGCTTTTTGTGTGCCTGCCTGGCTAGATTTGGGGTTAGTCTTAACTGCCTAAGCTGAATTTGTTTTTGTTTGGTGAAAGGTTTCTCTTCTTGAAAACAGCATGAATTTTCTGGACATTCGTTTTGGTCATTTCAGGGAGTATAATACTATTTTCTCTCATAAAATTTAGCTTTATTTTCTTTAATTAAAAAAAAAACCCTCAGGTACCTCTTAGCTAAACAGTCTAGTGCAGAATTATCTGGAAAGAGCTAAACTGAGCCTCTGCTTTAGGATTGTAGAAATAATCTTCTCTGAATCCCTCTTCTAACCTGGCAGTTGTTTGAAGAGAAATTAATGAGAAAAATGGGTAGCGAGCACATGCATTGTGCCTCATTTTCAAATCTGGTTAAAAGCATAAAGATGCAAGCTAAATGTTATGGTGCACTTTTTTAGAATACCTTGGTATCATGTTTTAATTTTTAAGCTTTATCTTGCCTTTAAATCTGAAACATCATTGTTCAAATAACTGAGAACAAGGTAAATCAACAACATCAAAAAGGTCGGCTTCTCTGATTTCTCAAGGGCTTGTTATTTTGTACTTCCCAATTCTATTTGATGTCTTGACAAAACAAGATGACACAGGGGAGAATACATTAAATTTTGATTTTTTTTTTCATCTAACCTGTTACAGTTGTGGCAGCTTAATTTCTTTTACTTGCTCCTGAAGATGGCTTTTTGTACAATTACTCTTAATTGTCACACCACTTCCTGAGACGGGTCCTCACCGCTTTCCCATTTGCCTGGATTTTACTAAGTATTTTTGAACATATTTTGACCTTTAACATGTAGGGAGCTTTTTGGTTGGGCTTTATCTTCATTAGAAAGGAATAAGTGAATGGCAAGATTGTCAAAGAAGCAACTGATGTTTTCTCATTAGAATCTAATTTCCACCCCTTAGCTTAACTGTGATGTATAAGGTGAAGGTGTTGGAAATAGGCGTGAGAAACTGCACAACCTGAAAAACTGAAGTTGTAATTCTGGAGCTAAAAAGAACATACACAACTTTGGAATGATGGAATTTTTGCCAGCCTGCATGTTTAAACCCAATTCTTCTTCCTCTTGCATCTCAGTAATATGGGAAGAAATGCATATATGAAATTAAGCTCCCTATGATATTTTCTACACTGGTTAGTGTGTGAAGAAAGCAGAGCTATACATTTAATTTTTAGTCTTAAAAATATTTTATTGACAAAAGATAAACATTTTATTTTTCTCCAATTAATAGTATCCTTTGATCTTTAACTGTATCTACAAGTTATCTTATTTTAATCGGGTATGTGTCTCACATAGGATTGATACAGTGGCTACCTCTTTCACTATTTTTGAAGAGTGAAATGCTTCAGTTTAAGAGAACTTACTTAGCCAAGGTCTCTTCCTTTTCTCTTCGTGAGCTAAAAATCTGTGGATAGAATCTTTTCTGAGGTACCCTCTAGAAACAGTTCTCCCCTCTGATTTACAGCACTTAAAAAAAAGATTTTTGTTGTTATTGTTATTACTATAAAATGTCATAGCAGCTTTGATTCACATGCACTAAATTGTTTTCTATCCCTCCTACAGGATAAAGAGATTGAGGGAGGAAAGAGGTAGCATTTTTCTTGATTTAAATAACAATAGTTGCTAGGTTGAAAAAATTAATGCTTATTGGATGATTATTTTCATATATAGCTTCCATTGATTCCTGTATTTAACTGTTGCTAGTGGGAGAATCGATTTAATTTATGTAAACTGTACATTTTTATGCAAATGAAGCTGATATTTATTGGAGCTAAAACAGTTACGCTGGCACTTTGTGGAGTAACCTTGTGTGCATGGGAAATGTTAGAAGAGAGCAGTTGAGGTTCCACTAATGCCTCTGCTGTAAACAAATAGGAATTTCTGCCACTTTTTAAAATTTAAAGACAAAAGAAGAACTCAGCTTTGCTAGAGATTGTTTATTAGGGTTAATAACCTGAAATAACTCCTGATTGGCAGGCAAATCTTGGTCATACAATCCTTCCTGAAAGAAAGATAGTCTTTCTTGATAGAATGTAATAAACAAAATGATAAAAAATGAAATGCTAATTGCATTTTAAAGAGGGTCTTTTTTTCTAAAATTTTAATAGGTGGTTGTATTGTTACTGAGAGAACAGTTATGCTAATGACTGACTACTTAGATGATTTTGCATTAATATAATAACCATTACCTGCCTTAGTGCTTTGTACGGTATTGTGGCAAAATAGCTAAGTCTAAAAGAGTTAGACAAAAAGCAGAATTCCATAATGAAACAGAATTATACTTTCCACATGAATAGTAGGCTTTTTTTATTTTTTGAAGACTGAAATATTATGTCAGAAATATATTTTCTTTTCTCTATGATACAGCCTCCTTGCATCATGGTACGTGTGTGTGTGTTCTTTCTAAATACCATGGGGAATGAATAGAAGCTTCCTAACTTTTCTCTTTGCCAATATTATCAGTTGTATCCATTGGCTTATTAATTATGAAAACTGTTGTCTTTCACGGGGGTAGTGACGGTGAATTCTGCGTAGGCTAGGTTCTATGTGGTTACATAAAATTTGGCTTTTTTTTTTAGTGGAGCCTATTTTTTGGGGGGGGAGGGTTTGTTTTGATGTTCTGGAGTCTTCTAATTTAATTTGTTTTGCTCTTATTATATGGTGAACCAGTTCACACTGCCTAACCTGATCAGTTATCTAAACACATCCTTCAGTCTATAAGAGACTCGAGTTTTCTGGGACATAGATGTGGTTAGTAACAAGAGATTAAAAACAGTTTCTAATTATTAATCCAGATGAATGGAAATAAAACTGTATTTAAAATATTTCCTCTCATTTTTATTATTTGTGCATATATCAATTATGAGAAAATGCCAATTTACAAAATTTATGTGTGGTTATATTGGGCAGTATTTACTTGTAGTTAATGTGAGTGTAAACTAAAGAGAAAGCAAAAAAAATGATAACGTGTTATTTTCAGTATTTATATTGTGTCATCTCTCCTCCCACCCAATTCCTCCAATTGTCTCCTAGATTAGAATTGTGTTGTTTTTGTGGGTGTTTTTATTTGTTTGCTTTTTATACTTAGCCGCCCTTCCCATCACCTATCTTTCCCGCTGGGAATAAAATAAAATAAAATAATAAAACTTATCATTTTAATAGTCTTCTAGCATTCAGGTGATATGAAGTCATTTTGAAGTAAAAGAAAACTATCAGGCAAAAGTTATACAGCAGTGTATGGGCTTTTAACAGCGCTTGTTAGTGCTAAGGACATTTTGCCAATTGCTGTATGAAGCTAACAGCAGGCCCACACTAGCAGTGTCCAATGGCTGTATTTCTGCCATTCCTGCAGGTTTATGCACACCTGGGGTCAGCCACACCCAGTTGGTATCAGTCAACAGTGTTTCATGTTTGGGGTGTGTGTGTGTGTGTGTGTGTGTGTTTTAATTCACGATTTCCTCTTGAAACGCAACTAAGGAGTGTTAACTGTGTGTTTTTAAATTCAGTTTTGTATGCTAGCATTCTTTAAATGTCTGCCAGAAGTTTAATTTGAATTTCTGATCCCTGAAGGCAGCTAGACAGAATCATTCTAGTTCTTCATAAATTGCCTTCTATGATTCATTGTTAACTCATAAAACATACTCATTTCTATATACTCAAACAGTTAAGGTAGTTACCGTATCAGGGATATAATTTTTTTGCATTATATTTAAATTGTCATTTGAGAAAGAAATCAAGAATTAGGTTGAACACCAATTTAAGGTGTGAGCCCTGTAGCATGGAAAACATCAGAAATTAGAGTGAGAGAGAGAGAGAGAGAGAGAGAGAGAGAGTGTGTGTGTGTGTGTGTGTGTGTGTGTGTGTGTGTGTGTGTGTGTGTTTTCCCCTCAAGAGGAGGGTAAGGGAGATGGCATGGAATCACGGGGAAAAGTTTAGTTTTGAGTGAATACTCTCAAAGAGGAGCCCATAAATATTAGAGCACTGTGGTTAAAAACTCACATGACTGTTTTAAATACTATTGATTTAAACCACTAGCTAGATTTTATGAATCAAAGTATAATTTCTAAGCTTTGGCCATATTTCTCAAAGCTAAAGCTAAAGCACTCTCTCTTGTGTGCCTTTAGCCACTTTCCAGACATTCAACACAGGATTAAATGATAGTAGTTACAGTGATCAATAGGTTAAGACCGGTACAATCACTCTTGCCGCTAATGACCTCAGTAGTAATGGGCAATAAAGTGTGGGCTATAATAGCCTCTCGCTGGTACTGCCTGCCCTTTGATTCCTAGTATTAGTAGGGACTAGCTACATGAAAAACTTGGACATTGAGTGTTAAGGGAGTGGATATGTAGGCTATAATTCTTAACTATTCAAAGCCTTAAACTGTGCTTTGTTTTTTTCCTTCCATTTTCTACCCCATAATGGTTTCTGTCTATTTGGTTATGTTTGTTAAAGCTTTCTCTAACCTATATTCATGACACATTGGAGCAGAAACTTTGGGGAAATCTCAGTTTTATCACATTTATAAATTAAGCTCAAGTCCACTTCAGAGGCTCAGAGCTAACTGGTGTGAAAATGTGGTTTCAGATAGCAAAAGCAAAGTTAAGGCCATGAGGATATAATAGCCCACTTCTGATTATTCAGAAACTGATCACCAGGTTGGAGGATTACTCAGGCTTCTTGCCTCTTTCCTTCCTTTGGCTGTGCCTGCTACTTTAAGCGTTTTAAAACTCATCAGCACCTCCATCAGAATGTCCAAAGGGGGGGGGGGGGAAGGCCGGGGGAGGGAGGAGACTTAAGCTCATTTTTATGCTCTGTAACATTTTTACAAAAGTTGAATAAATAATTAGGGTAAAAGGAGATTTAAACTATTGGCTGTATGTAAGGGTTTGAAAATTATATATGTCAGTTCTTTTTTAAACTTTTAAAATTAATTTTATCAAAGTGTATATACAATTAAAATGCACTCGTTTTAAGTATATAGTTGGAAGAATTTTGGCAATTATATTCATCTGTGTGACCACCACTCCAGTCCAGATAAGAGGGCATTTCAATCACTCCCTAAAAGTTATCTTGTACCCCTTCCTAGCATAGCCTTTTCATAGTTATTTTAAAAATTACAAAGAGGTTGTTTCTATGATAATTTCTGTTATTACACTGTTAATTTCGTGTTCATCACCAGTTTAGATCTTACACCACCCTATTCCTGTCTGTTTTCCTGTTCATCACCATCAGAAATTTGGCCCAAGAATATTTATATTGTACACAGTCCAAGAAACGCAGAGGAAAAAAGAAACCTTAAACATGGTTCTTTTGTTTGCTTAATCAAGCCTCCCTGTATGATGATGCAACACTCAAGGAAAAGTAAACTTCTATTGTGATATGTTGGCTTTAGCAGCTCAAAGAATAGTGATTGGCACCCAATACATATTGAAAAATTTAAAACATTTCTTCTATATGAGGACAAAGTAGACTAATTGGAATTAATTTATAAATGGTTAGGTGTTTTGATAATGTCTTCTTGGTGTTTGCCCTAAATTGAATCCAAGTTCACTATTCTAACCATTGGGATATTTCACCTGACAGAGTATCTTTTTAAAAGGATGATTTATCTATTCATATACATCTGTCCCTGTTTGCATATAAAAATATTCAGCTGGTCTCATCTGTTTTAAATTACAGTGTAGCTACATCTACACTTGAAAGGCCACTGCAATAGGAAGAATTTCTTGATGACCTTCCAGAGTTAGGTTAATGAAATTTTTCAAGTGTTCTAGGTAGTGTTTTCTAAACAGTGCAAAACTTGTGCATAAACATTCCCCCACACAAAACATGCCTCCCACAACAGTAGAGGTTGTTCACTGTATATGAATCTGACCTTCAGGAACCATTTTTAGTTCATCAAAATTAGTGATGCCGAGAAATCGGGACATCAGTGCATAATGACTGTGAAATTAGGAATGAGAGCTTGCTATGCAAATGACAGGACAAATCATGTGAAAAAGTCAAGATAAACTGCATATTAAGACATTATGTTACATAAAATTAATACCGCATTTCTCGCTTTTGCTTACTGTTCCCCTGAAAGATTTTTAAATTCTTTTATCCTCTGATCAGCTATTGTCTGCCGGATTTTTTTTTTTTAAGTGGCACACAGGCAAAGTGCAAAACATGTTATTACCTTTTATTGTAATACATGAGATGACAGCAGATCCTTTTTAACAAAGTATATCCTTTACTGCTTCTTGCTTCTTGCTGTCACATGTTTGATTAGAAACCAAAGAAAAGTAAGATGCTTAAATATTACTGTTAGAAGACATACAGGTTTTGTCTTTTTTTTCATTGTTTTTTTTTTCTTTCCTTATCTTTTTATTGGGGGGGGTTCATGAAATAGTCTTCTTGTATTACGGGGACTGACAAAATGGTTCTCATGTAGTCTGCAAATTAAACACAAGTGCAGTGATTATTTTGAATAGCTAAATTACATTCTAGAAAGCTTGCAGAATTCATAGCATTGTCATTAGGTATCCGCTTGAATACAATTTGTGTAACCTTGGCCAAGACAGCCTGTCATTTTAATGTCAGTGTTTTATCTGAACAAGACATCATCCTTTCAGATACTGTGTGCAGGTTCCTTGCAGAGATGCCCGTGCAGAAATGTGTTAACAGTTGCAAATATGAAATGCTATCAAGTTCATCAGTGCAGCTGTTTGTCACTGAAATGTCATGGAAAGCGGCTTTTAATGGTATCACACATAATATGAAAGAATTGAGACATCTGTATGCTGGATGAATAAGGAAGGGTAAAAGGCATCACAGGAAGGGTTTGTGTTTAAGTTCGGAAGGTGCGTCCAAGGTTTAGTTATCCACAAGACTAAGCGTTCCTGATTGTTCTTTAAAATCACAGTCCACAGAGGAAGTGGATCATATTAGCTCCGGCTGCAAAGGTATTGGTTCCCATTTGTCTGCTTCCCTACACCAAAATTCAAGTTTGCATTAACTCCCTACAGTTCATTGTGACTGAAAATTCATTCTTAATAAGAAATTGAGATCATTCTAACCTAACTCCAGATAGCATTTATTAAGCCTTTCGTCCTTGTGTGCGTGAAAAACTGCCTGGGACACCTGTCAGTGCTGCAAGGTTTTCTTTTTTCTTTACTTAAAATAAACTTCATAATAAATTAAATGAGATTTTTTGCTGCATTCCCTCTGGATAAATGCATTGTGCGTGGGAAATTGGTCAGTTCTTGAAGCAGGCTGATGACAGTCAGCCGCTGAACCTGGAAGGCTGTGTGTGTGCACAATTTCCTGGCTTCTAACCTATCCTTTATTAATGTTCTAGGTTCCCGTGTCAGTGGCTATGATGACACCTCAAGTTATCACTCCCCAGCAAATGCAGCAGATCCTCCAGCAACAAGTGCTGAGCCCTCAGCAGCTCCAGGTTCTCCTCCAGCAGCAGCAGGCCCTCATGCTTCAACAGGTAGGTAATTGTTCCTGCTGCTCCAGTGACCTGTACAACCCAGGGCCCATCACTCTATTCAAGATTCCCTTCACCTGAGCAGCACCTTTTCCTTTTGAAGAATAAACAGAACAGTGTGCGTGAGGCCGGACACAGATCTGTCCCTGAGGAGTCTGTTCTGTCCCCGAAGAGTCTGTTGCATTTGCATCCTAGAAAGAGAAAGACCCTGCCAAAGCGAGTAGGTTTGGGCCTGGAGAACCCGATGGAGTAAGATTAGGGCTATAATTGGACTTGGTAGAAATAAGACCTTTTAAGCTTCTATGGCGTTATACCTTTAGTTTGTAAGCCCAGAGGCTTTTGAATTGTATGAATCAAAGCAAAATGGGGAGCGCACTGGGAGCAGGTTTAAACGTAACAGACAGCCCTTGTGGTCCCCATTTCAACTGAGAAGCTTACAGAATTTTTCTTTAAAACATAAAAAAAAAAAAAGTTGGGGACTTGGTGGATTGTAAGGCACAGAGTCGATTTTATTTCTTTCACATATGCTGATGCTGAAATGAACTTCTGGCAGCCGTTGTGCCATGAGGTCCTAATCCTCAGGCTTCATGGACACCTGAGAAGAAAAGATGAGATTCAATACTATAGTGACAGGAGTTGCTGGCGTGAGGTGGTAGGGACAGGATGCAGAGGAGGCTGGCTACCCACGTGGTTGATACATACGCTAAACAACCCTCAGTTCTGCCCAACCCTGTCATTTAGAAAGCATGTGCATGTCTCTCAGTAGAGATTCACCAGACTCTCTCAGCAAGGGCATTTTGGCTTTGTTGTACAATCAAAGGTCATCCCTTGCTTTATTTTAATTAGTTTGTGTAGAAAATGGTATGTTTTTCATCAGTTCATTTTGGGGATTACTTTTCAAACAATAATGCCAAGAATAGTCAGTGTGCACTGAAATTTATTGTTGAGTTTGGAACTAAAGGTCAGGCCATTGCAGATAAAAGGATGCTGTTTTTCAAATCACAGTTTTGCATGGCACCAAAAGGAACAGTGGATTGGCACTACCCTCTGTTACTTACCATCCTCTCTTTTCTTTGTAGCAGCAGCTTCAAGAGTTTTATAAAAAACAACAGGAACAGTTGCAGCTTCAACTTTTACAACAACAACATGCTGGAAAACAGCCTAAAGAGGTACCGACAATACATATTTTACTTTCAAACCACAGATCCCAGAGGACTATCTAGTGGCTATTAAACTGTCATTCATCTTTTAAATGATTGCACAACTGAGCTGACTCTATCAGTTCTCAGCTTTCAGACTAGAGTTATTGTCCTGTTTTCGCTCAGATTTTTCTAGGTTCCGTTTGTTTGCCGGCACATATTTTACAACACCACTGCAGGTGTACCTCGTGTGAGCACTGCGAAGGGAGATCATGGGCAGAACCTTCAGAGCTCCTTTTGCAAGATGTACCTGGAGGAAGTGAAGTGCTTTCAGTAAAATTTGATTTAGACACACACTTGATTATTTTTTCCAGCTCAGAGAGCTGGGTATGTGGTGATGGCCTTTTCCTTTGGAAGAATTAACCTCTTGTGAGGTTGGACAAAGTTAGAGTGAGATTAAACACTCCCATCTCCATCGAACTTCTCTCTGCAAATTGTACATATCATAACTGCTAAAGGCATGTATACAATAGCACGAGTTAAGATTAGAGAAGTCTCCAGCTTCACTTATTTGTGTCGCCCTGACCAAAAAAAAAATAATAATAATAAAATAGTATATTACAGTAGCTTCTATGTGCACAATACTTTGTAAGTGCACATAGTTACTGCATGTGCCACCCCACCCAGTTGGGGAACAGTATTAGTTCCCTAAGTTGTAAGTCTTTCCCAGGGGGTGTTTCATCTCACCTTCTGTACAGTTCTGTGTGGGTTAGGCTCAGTCATTTTGGGGGAGTATTTTTGTGCATGTATGTATTTCATGACATCTTTCTACCCATTCCAAAGTTATCCGATGATAATTCCTCATATTTTTACAGTGACTGAAATTCTTTGCATTTAAGTGTTCTTGGAGTGCCAGAATTTAAAGTTTGATGAACAGGTCACAGTTCAATTTAATGGCTTCGTCACTGGCCCTACATATAGGTGGCCACTTTCCTTAGTTGGCAGAAAGTCTTCTAAGGTGACCCTCCACATCCGCGTCCTTCACATGAGATTAGAGTCCACAGGAAGCACCAGTTTTACGCACTGGGAATGACCCAGACATTCTCCCTTTGTCGGCTCCGCCCTAAACACAAATTGGGTACATTTTCCATGCCCTGCCAAGTTTTCACCCTGGAGTCCTGTTCAGCAGCCTGGATATAAACCCCTGTAGAGTAGGGGCAGTTGAGGGAAAGGGGGTTGTAAAGGGGAGGAGGTGTTTTAATGAAAATGCTGACACAACCTAAGTACAGTGGCGCGCTACTGGGTGCTGTTATAATAAAAAAGGAACAGATTAAAAAGTGTCTAAAATGTAAATCTAAAGGACTAACAGTAATTAAAATGGAAATGGCACAGGGAGGGAAGGCATGTAATTGTGAGATATCACTGTGCAGAAGGCTCTCAGCTTTGTTTTGCTGGCTGTTTTTCTAATTCAGTAGGGCTTACTCATCAGTGGCAGTTCAATGCGCGTTAATGACTCTGGGATTGCAGGCATCACTCTGGACAAAGAAATGATTATTGTGCGGTCAAAAGAAGTTCAAAGACAAGAAGGGAATTTCAGTTTTTTCCTTAGAGATCCACATTCAAGAGCATATAAATTAAGCCAAATGTTAAAAACCACAGTCTGAAAGCTGACTTCAAAGTCACAACTCTCTAATTAATGAACTGCAAGCTTCAGTTTGGACAAGTTGTGGTTTGATGCGCCCATAAATCAACATGACAGGCCTGTTTCACAGTCTCAGACAGTGCTTGTCATTGAGTCACATCAGATGTAAACACAGCAGAAAAAAGAAGGGATATGAAGGAGGTGCAATTGATCAACAGAATTGGTAAAAACCCACTTTTGAAGCACATTATGCATGATCACAGGAAATGGTTACAGCCTCAAGAGGTTTCCCCTTCTGCTGTTGCTTTTTTGAATCAGATTTCTAACAGCCTTCAAAAGGGAGAATAAGAATTATGGAGTTTCTCCCCTGTGGCTCACAGGCAATAACCCCCTGTTGTTATTTTGTGCTTCTTTCTTTTCAAAGGCATCAAAATTTAGTTTTTTAAAGATCTTTAACTCTATATTTGAAGACAAACAAAAAAGGGCTGCCACTGTCATTCTTATCAGTTACCAGGGATTGTGTTTTTCCTTTCTGTTGCCACTTCTTATTAACCTCTTATTTGGTCTGTTAGACATAGTTTGGAATGCACGTCTGCATGCTGGGAGAACATGAAAGTTCAGATGCGCTCAGAGGGCAGATAAAGAAATGTGAAAGGGAAAGTTACACAGCAGAAGGAAGGATAAAAGTTAACTCTCCCAAATTGCTGCTGTCAGAAAGGGAGCATCTAGGCATGCAAAGATGCTGGCGGTGTCTGAGTTTGGAAAGGGGTGTGAGGGAAAAAAGAGAATACTTTGTGTCTAAACAAGGAGAAGGTGAGACATCACAGTACCGTTTTAGCATCTCCAGGACACGGGGTTTGCTGTGGTCACACTTTGTCATCCATTTCAAAGGCAGAAGTGATACAGGAGCTATGTTGTCTCAGCATCCTGAGGGTAGGCAGGAGTAAGGGCAGGTCTCGGATTCCACAACTTGATCACGGGTGCCAGTGGATTTGGCCAAGAACTGTTGTAACAGTGATTAAGAGATCCTTATTTTCCTGAAGTAAGTAAGGCGTGATCTCCTGAAATTATCATGCAGGTGGTGGTCCTTTTGTGCTACAATGAAATAGAGTCACATGGTAGCAATTTCACGATGTAGACTGGTGGTTCTGACTCTAACAAGGTTTGAACTTGGATGTTGACAGATGGAACAAGTGTATTAATTTACTGAATCCTCCGTCATTAGGAGCTTGTAATTTTGAATTGTCAGGTCCCCCTCCCCTGCTTTTTCCCCTTTTGGATTACCACTGCAGTAAGACACTTGAACCTTTACTGGCTTTTTCTCCTAAAGTTGCCTCAAAGGCGTTTCCCTGAGAAAGTTGGGCTCCATACTGAGTTAGACCTGAGACCTTCCTTAGGAGATACTCTGTAGGCCCCAAATAGTTCGCTCTTTGAGTGACTGTTCTTTAATGGTTGACAGAATGGGTGTGGAAAATAGGAGGCAGAATTAATAGTAAGTCAAGCCACAAAAAAAGATCCCATCCTGTGTGGGGGGAGGTAGGCTAAGTTGATTGTTTTAAAAGGGCCGTTTGTCCGGGGCAGTTATGACAGTTTATGTTAGGCAGTAGGGAGGAGCCAAAGAAAGGAAAACAGACCTTTGACTGCAGCTCCAGGGAGGAGATCCGAAATGCAGAGTTTATCAGGGCATTTGAGCATTTTAACACTGACTACTGACCTGTCAAGGGGACTGCATGGAGACCTTTTTTGTATGCATTCAATTGTGAGAAGTAAACAAATGGGCTCGTATCCTGTGTTTGGTAACTGGGTGGGGAGCAGTTTGGCAACCAGTGTTGCTTTTAAATTCTTTCTTTGGACAATGGACCTTGTATACTTTTATATCCTGGCTTTTCAAACGTGGACAGCTTTCATGAGCTTTTCCTAGGGATGGCCACAGAGACAACAGAAAAACCATCAGTCATTTTATATAAATACAAAATTTCAAACATTTCATTTACAGTAAGACAGGAAACACTCTCCCTAAACTTCAGCACTCCCCTGCCATTATTTTCTTCAAGAATAACTAATTCTCTGATTCTTTTTTCTTATATCAGTGGGGTTTTTTTTTACCTCTTACTCCCCTCTTTTTTTTTAAAAAAAAAAAGTGTTGTGAATTAATATCTGTTGAAGAAGTGAAAAATCATTTTGACATGAATATAACTATCATTGGGTTTTACATTAATGTGATAACTTGGGAAGGGGTGAAAACAATTGGATCATTTTATGCATGCTGTTCTTAAAATGAAAACACTGGCTTTTCATTTAAATTTATTTAAATTTTTGTTGTTAGTGGTATAGAATTTGTTTTTTGGAGTGAAACTCAATTAACTTTCTCAGTGGCATGGTAGTAAGTCTGAAATTGGTTGCTAATATGAGAATGATGGTTTTTACTGTAAAATAAACTACATAGAGACAGAAAGGAAACCACCATTTTTCTCTTCCTTTGAGCTTCGCATCAGAAGGTCTTGATCCACATACCATTTTATGGATGTATCAGATCAAGGTCATGTGTTAGGTTAAGTGAATGCAGTTGTTTGTAAAGTACAGTTATTAGGAGCTCTGAAAGGGTGTAGTCTTTTTAGTTGCTAAAGTCTGATGTTTTGAATAATACTCAGAATTAGGAAAACAGATCTTGTTCTTTTCTAAAAGAACCTTTTTTTTTTTTTTTTTTTACTGTAGTTTGGGAAGGGTTAAGTTTTCTTTCATAATCGTTAGCCATGATGTAGCTAAGACCTCCACCTCGATTTGATTCCTAGCAGATTAAGGATATTAGATAATTTCCTTCTATTTATTGTACTATTGCACTGTATTATCTTTCTATCACTCAGATAATTACTGAGGAAATCTACATTAATTTTTTTTGGCTGGAGCAAGGTCTGCTAAACACTGGAATGATGTATTGATGTTTTACACAACAAAAGTTTCCCTCTTGTCATTGTCCAATCAACAAAAAGATATTTATCAAATTGTAAAGCCCCTTCTTTTCAAGAACAAAGCCATTGGGGAAGAAGGAATAGCAAGCAGACCTGAGAGTTTCTGAAACTCAAGCCAAGTTAAGGTATCTGAAGCTTAAAGGGTCCTCCTTATTAAACACTCACAGTTGAGTAAGATATTGTTTGCTAAATTATGAATGTGTGTAATTAAAACCTAGTGGCTGTTTCTATGAAAGATTTACAATGTTATTTCATCGTTTGTCATGGCTAATTAACAATATTAGATGAAGTTTTTCTTCTTCAAAGGTCTGATTTTTTCTCATTTATTTATGTCAGAAGTGATAAACAGAGTAGTTAAAAGCTTCTCCCAATGCAGGCGGGAGTAAGGAAACTTGTTCTTTCACACCTCAAAGGGTCAGAGTTCAAATCCCTCCAGACTAGAATACTGCAGTCTCCTTTCTAGTGTGTATAATTAAAAATTTCAAAGTCTAGAAAGTTCACATCTTGACTACAAAAACTTAGGCCTTTCAAACTGTAGGAGAAGCTGACTTGATTGACGAGTTATTTTTCTGTGGGAGCAGGCAGCGGAGAGGTAATGCTTCCACCCGCTCACCTCTTTCAGAGGTGATATGCTCTGTCCCATGACACTGAGCCCTCCCCTCAGCTCTAGTGACCATTCTCAGTGTTCGACGATGACGGTGCGTTTTCAAACATCCATAGTTTAACCTTCCTTGGGACATGGCCATCTCATTTTTTTCCCTTCCTGGTATCTTACAGCAACAGCAGGTGGCTACCCAGCAGTTGGCTTTTCAACAGCAGCTTTTACAGATGCAGCAGTTACAGCAGCAGCACCTCCTGTCTTTGCAGCGCCAAGGCCTTCTAACGATTCAGCCGGGGCAGCCTGCCCTTCCCCTCCAACCCCTTGCTCAAGGTAAGTGTTGATTACACAGAAGACACCACTTGTTCTGTGAAAATTGTGGGGCAGAGGTGGTGGGGTGTCTTGTGGTATATTGCAGCTCATCATTAAAGAGATTGACTATCTCAAAACATGCACATGCAAACTTAGAAAAAAAAACTAGATGAGGTAGTAATGATGGACCTTAGTAGAAGTTGAAGTTCTCGCTGATGCCCAAATAAAGACATAGAGTGGTCTGAAGTCTTAGCAGCAGCAGTGTGATCCACCGTTGCACATTCTTAGAGTAAGAGAAAGCAGTGGTACTTACGTAGTGAGCATTTTAATCAGATCTTCTAGTGTTTTTCAGCCTTTGGATTCACAAATCAATTTTCCTGAAGGGGTTTTTTTTTTTTTAAAGTCATTTTAAGCTATATTTTATAACATACAACTTCTGTTTTAAATCTTAGTAACATTTATATATGTCACTTTTTAATATCTAGGGATAGACTCTGGTTTATTTTTCTGTAAACGATTAAATTAAACTCTTTCTCTTAGAAAAACCAAAGTCATTTTTTTTAATTTTCTCTCTTTTTTTCTTTCTTTTTTACCTTCATTAGGCTGTTGATTTTTGAGCAGGTTAGTTCCACACTCATCAGAACAGGTAGCGTTTCTATCTCTAGCTCTTCAAAAACTGGGGTTCTTTGTAAAATAACAAGTTTTCATGGATTTAAATTTTTCTTTTGAAAAGCCCATTGATATGTTATTCCAATTGGTGTTGGACATCAGAAACAAATGAGTACTCGACCGATAACAGTTTTGGGGACATCTTCTTGGTTTAAGCAACTTGAACTTTCACATGCATAATATAAATGCAAATGGATTATTCAGAACCAGAAAAGAGAAAGGAAGGAAAGAAGAAAGTCTCATGCTGTTTTGAAATACAGTTTCCCCATCTTATACATGCTACAGCAGATTTCATTGTCTCCTCCAGGCCCCCAGTCCTTTCAGTTCTAATACATTTGCATATATGTGTACATGTTCCTTGAAGGCTGGTAGCTGAAGCCTTTGGTGTCTTGGATACTTGCCTTCTGAAGAGTGTTGAAACTGTGGAATCTCCTTGACCCTTCATGGTACATAAGGCATGGTCATCTGTTCAGTAACTTTTGCTGTCAGGTGGAGCCAGTGAGGCATGTCTACATTTGAATCTTCTCCCTTGAGTCAACCACACCCAATTTCTGTCCCTTCTGGTGTTTTGTTTTTGTCTATGTTTTTAATGTTGGAACCAGGACTTTTTCCTCTAACTTTTCTCTTGCCCCTCCTCCCATTTCTGCCATTGCTACTCAGCTGCTTGTTACATAATCAGTATCTCCATTGCTGTCAAAATAAAAAATTTGATCACTGAGCAATACCAGGGGAAAGGACAGGGCACATCAGCTAATGCAGTTTTGTACCTGCAAAATATTACGACGTGAATTAATTACACCTTCGGATTTATTGTTGGAAACTGCAGGCTGTTCTGACACACCCACTGGACTCGGGCTTCAACCTCTAATTTTTTCCACTGCTCCTATACTATTAAGTTGGCTCAGTAAGGTTCATTGTTGTAGTACATCAGTTAAGCTGTCCAAAAGAGGGCAATTGGGCAGTGACAAGACAAGCTCATGTGTAATGTGAAAGAAATGAATGTGGTGATGCATGAAGTGTAATCTCTGCAGTAACATATCAGAGACACTAGTAGGTAATTCACTAGCCACGACATTGATTGATATGCTTAGCAGTGTGCTATGACTATTAGTCCCTGCAACATTAGGAAGATGCACATTTAAAATCTAAAGGGTACCTTTATGTGTGTCCAAGATACATAAACTTAAATATATATATTTCTGGAGTCAGGTTCTTGGAGTGATATGAACTACTGGTGTGTCGTTGCCATCTTTTGTGGAATCAGGTTGGTTTTGTCTCTCCTCCCACCTCATTCAAAGTGGCTTGAGAATTCAGCCATGTTGGACTACAACACATTTTTTTTTTTATCAGTGAGATGATGGCTTAAAACTGATGTCATTATGAGGTTTAAATCAACTTTCTGCCTGCTTGAACATGGTCACCTGGGTACAGATGTACAAGGACAGAAAAAGGTTGATCAACTCTGTTGTCTTTGAGCCAGTCATACCTGGGGTTATAAAATTGAGTTCCATGAACAGTAATCTGTCAACTGTCCCCACAACATACATTTTTTAAACCTGTGTCTGCATTTTCTTTTATAATGAACTAGCCAGTTATCCTGGAAAAAAGAAAGGTAGCAAGGCTCAAAGGCTGTGTGTTAAAAATGCTGGTAATGCCCACTTTATGATACGGTCATCAAGAATTTTTACATACCTGTTCATGGCCTTGGTTAAGTTACTTTAAAAAGATGTATGTAAATATCAGAGTATAGGAATAGAGAGTAATATTTGAGGGCCTTTTTTTTCCCCTGAGAGTTATAAAATGAAGACGTGCTTTTGTTGTTTGTAATTTATTGTAGGTCCTGTTCTGTTTTACATAATTAGCATATCTTTTTCACCTTGGTTTCTTTGATCATCCAATTCTTTCCATCACCCATGATTTCATATAGAAATGTACTTGCAATATCATTCTGACCTTTTAATTTGTAAGTATAAACTATAGATAAGAGAAAGTTCCTGCCCAGTTCTGTACCTGGTAGTGGGTTTAATTCTGCACATTATTCCTCTCTACAATTTTGGAAGAAATGTGTGCTTTTTGAATAGTTGATATCCCTTCAGTCTGATATCCCTTCAGTGGCTCACTTAGCTTTTATATATCTTAATTCTATCATGAGATCTTGGCTGTCACATAACAGCATTCATTGGTAGATAGTATTTATGGGACTAACAGTTTAACATCACTAACAAGGTGTAGCAGTGACGGAGGAGACCGATTTGACTGCTGCCTTCTGAGTCAAATGAAAGTATTCTTAAACATAATTATCACATTGAAATTTGACCCAGAAGTCTACCAGTTGTCGGTCAATGAGTTAACACTTTATTTATCATTTCTCCCTGTAGACGATGAAATTGATTGGCTAGCTCATTGAAATAAAAGGAGAGTAGAGTAACAGTGAATGTATTCTGTAGGTGTAGCAAGTGTAATTAGACATCTGTCTCTGTCTTTATTTGCTGGATACACAGTTTACCTTTAAAATGTTGGAAGTTCGGCTATTTCTCCCAGGGAAAGTGTTAACACAGTTGTTAGAACCGCATTCCTCCACCTCCCCACCTCCCATGCAGCCGACCCAGAAATCAGTTCGTTTATGTTGAAGAAGAGGTGGCTTGTCCATTTCAAGTGTATTTACTTCCTAGAAAATAAAAATAGGTGTTGACTTGTGTGACTTTATATCAATATGCTGTCGCCAATAGACAAGCCCATTCACTACTGTGTCAGTTGAGTAAACAGCTGTCTGAGGGTCAGCCATATTCACAGGTAATTATTGGTGTGCAGGCATCAGCGGCAGGCCTGTTAGCTACACAAACATCCACATGTCACTTTGCTAGGTGTTAGAAAATAATAGCCCAAATGCAGTAAAACCGGACACAGGATTCTGTAGTGACCTTTCCCTTTGTTTAATTTGCCTCCAAGGTTTAATTTCAAGGGACAAGTAATAATTGAATATGCTTAATAACTAAATGCTCATTTGGGACAAAATTCATCAAAATATAATTGGCATTTTATTTTTATGAAGGAAAAAGAAAACCGACTTGGCTGTCGAGGATGCATTCGGAGAATATCTGACCACTTAATGTATCATTTGAAACCTCTTTTATAATATATATTAATTGCAAATACTTGAGCATTTGAACATTTTCGTGGCGAGCCGTTAGGAAAGACCAACTGTTTTTGTTAACGCTCCTCTCAGAAAGGCGGAGAAGGTTATTGGTCTGCTGTGCAATAATTTACTCCTCTTTGATATGCAAACGATCCACGGTGAATATAAAAAAATCCTATCAGACTCATTTCACAGTTCTTAACCACTCGGATTCTCTGGAGTCCATCGCCTCATTAGACCAGTGCTCTCCAATGCTAGCATAATTAAAATCTTTAACAGTTTAGCAAAGTAAAGATGTTTGGCTGATCACGTTGAGATGATTATCTATCCATTGTATTCTAAATGACAAAAATAAATTAAATTTAGACCTTGGCATTTTTTATTATGTGTTTCAAATGAATATAATGCACACAGCCTTCTTTTTTAATTTGATACCTTAGATTTGGTAAGAAACATGCCTGTTTCAGTTGCTGCTATATACTCAGAAAATGACAGGCTTTCTGGGACAGCTATGTTACAGTTGATTGAAACAATGAACTGCAATCCAGACGTCCAGGTCTAATGTAGAATTGCCTCATGATGTGCAGGGTTCATGATTTCTTTCAGGTGTCCTTTCAGAGGAAACTGTGGTTGTTGTTCATTGTCATTTAGAATATTTTTCTGTGCATGTATGCACTGGAATATGCATTGAGCTAGAATTTGGAAATCCTGGGCTGTAGAGGCATGTCACCAGAATAAAGGCTATGAGGCCACAGTAGTAAGATCGACATACTGATTATATCTCTCCTTGGGAAAAATACAGGTTAACACTCTTTTAAAGACCCATGTCCATTTTGACCTCCTTAAAAACGAAGAGAACTTTATTACCCCAACTTTATTTTGCATTTTCATTTTGCACTGCAATGGTTCATTAGCATTGATCTAAGAAATGACAGTAATAATAGTGTTACTTGTATAAAAAGTTACACAGTTTTTCAGTAGACACATCCATCAATTAAGCATGTGGTACTGGAAACCAAAATTAATGAGGAAGATAGGTGTGTTAATGAAATAATCATAGTATAATCAATTTGACTGTTAAAAGTTGAAAAGCATTTCAGGAAGACGATATGAATTCATAATTTATGTCTAAAAGTGATTAATAAAAACTATATTTAATAACAAAGCTATTTGTCATCATTTAAGACTTAAGCACAAAAATTATTCATTTTGTGATTCATGTTGTCATAATAATATAGTTGAACAAATTTATTTTGAGCCTTTCTTTGTGTCTAAAAATATGATAACATCTATCTACCTTTTTTTACTCCCCTCATCCCCCCAAAAAAATCTAGAAACAACAGTTTGGATGGAGGCATAATGTCTTTGCAAAGTAGCTGTGTTCTGATTTCTTTTCATGGGTGTCTTTTGTGTATGATGAGGGCACTTCACCTCATCTGCTCAGGGGGAAGACATGCTTGTTACTACCATATTTGCCTTAGTTGGGAGGAGAAAAAACTACATATACCCAAAAAAAAAAAAACCCTAATACTAGGCTTTGTTTACTGACTCTTTGATTTAATTACTGTTTGAAGAGGACGGAATTAGCTGTTAATTGATTTAATTATCCAATTTGTTTGTTTCAGGCATGATTCCAACAGAACTGCAGCAGCTCTGGAAAGAAGTGACAAGTGCTCATACTGCAGAAGAAACCACAGGCAACAATCACAGCAGTTTGGATCTGACCACGACATGTGTCTCTTCCTCTGCCCCTTCCAAGACCTCCTTAATAATGAACCCACATGCCTCTACCAATGGACAGCTCTCAGTCCACACCCCCAAAAGGGAAAGGTAGGGATGAGCCACCGAGCTGTGTCCAAACTGTCTTTAACATGAGGGGTGGGTGGCTGGGCCTTGCCATATCTCTGTGCTCCCTAATTGGATTCGTGTGACTTGAATGTGCATATAATTACTTAAGAATGTATTCAGTATTGTTTCGGTGTGAAGCATCTAATTATTTTCACCTTTTCAACATGGAATTAGCACTTATCTCGATCTAACCTAAACTTAGGAACCCAGGCAGTGTCTTTTAGTTTCTCTTTGGGTGGGTTGGATTTCAAGCCTTCCTGGCTTACCCTTTTTGCCAAGTGCTCACTCGGCACATGCTGATTTTCTTGGCTCTAAATGCCTTCTAAGGGAATAGCAGTGTCTGTTGTGGGCGATTTTGGTTCATAGTCTGAGAAAAAATAAAACTTACACTACTCTGCACTGCCCTCTTTGATGGCCGGGAGCCCTTCTTTGCATCATTGTGTCCCCAAAGCACATGGCCTTTTTAATAGTAAACCTTCAGAAAGGTTTGAAGAGTAGAGAGACGGAAGGGATTCATGCATGTACACACACAAACACACACAGTGCACTTTCTCTTGATCATGGACTATATATATTGTAGCATTGTCTCAGTTGTCATGTTTCTATTTGGAACTTAAGACTTTATATTTTTAAATTGCCCTGAGCTTCACTTGGATGTTAGTTAAAGCTAAAGTTGTTTTAGAGATCCACAATATGCCATGTGAGCCTACAGTTATAAGGAAATGAAATTGTTAATCCATGTTATTGTATTTTAGCACCCAGAAACATTAATACTACTGTTGATACTTTCCAAAAGTAGAATATATATACAATGTTCCAAAATTAAAAATTTTTCCACTTTACTATTTTTAAATTGTTTCTATATATTTGAGAGTACAGAGCTTCCACCGACAGACGAAACCTTAAAGGTAATATGTGATAGTGTTGTCATTTCCATCAGGAAAATACAAATCTTATATTTCATTTTAAATACAAGTGACTTGGTGAAAGTTTCTTAATTATATTTTTCACTTAAGCAGTTACAAATATAATTTCATATACTTCTTGAAATATCGAACATTAGGAAGACCACTGGTTAAATTAGATTTGTATCTTTATGCCATCAGCATTTTATTCGTTTAGACTTTAGTAATCACAGAAAACATCTGAATATTTGTGTGTGTGTATGTGTGTATGTGTATGTGTATGTGTATGTATCACATTCAAGCATAAAACTCATGAGAGATTCCCAGAAATGAAGTTTATATATGTTTTAACCAAAACTTAGAACTTTCTTTTTAAGATTAGTTTGGAGTTTCTGTTTTAAACTTACTGATTTAGAAGAGCTTGAAGAGTAGAATGATGGACAGTAACAATCAGTTTGGAACCATCAGGCCAAATGTGGCTTCTTTTGTTTCCAGTTAAGATAGATCAGTGTATCTGGAAGTCAGTCTCAGCTCTTGCTTTATAATGTCTTACCGTGTCTTTGTAATTTAAAAAAAAAAAAAATACTAAACTTTAGACCGCTTTAAAGATTCTAGGTTGTTGTCCGTTGCTGTACTTGCTTTTGGTGTCCTCAGGTTGATGCTGTCCATTTACTGCAAGGTGATTGAATTACATCTTTATCCATAGGCAGAGCAGGAGGCCCACATACTGAAAAATGCCGACTGATGCACTTAAGGTATTTGTTGCAGTCTTGTCGGACGTTGTGGAGCCTGCACAGTCTTCCTGTGACACAGAAACTCTTCTTGTTTAGATGCACTGTGCTCACTTTCATTCTAAAAGGTTATATATCTGCAGTCAGGTGATAGATTAGCAGTGAGGCAAGTGGGAGAAGAATAGCCCTTTTCATGTATTAAAGCGCATTTGAAAGTAAATGGATCTAAGAGACAGTCTAAATTTAGGAGAATGAGTTTATTTGATTTTTTGTGTGTGTGTGGTCCTTATTTGTCTGCACAAAAGTTGAGCATAATTTTCATTATACTACATGCCAGAATTAGAATATGGATCAGAAAGGAATCTCAGTTTTACTGAGCCTTAATCTGGATTTAAAAACAGGCTGAATTTTCCAACTGTACATGCAATGAAGAAACAACTATGAAATTATATGCCACTATTTCATCTCTTGGATCTCAGTTTGTATTACCTGTGGCTGGATTTAAAGAAAATTCTGGTTAGCACATTTAACTGAATGTAGCAAATAAAACAAATGTGCACCTTAGGTTGAAGATAATTCAGTAGTTATAAATTAAAAAATCAATCATTGTGTACATATAGGTACTTATAACAAATGCTATGCGGTTTTACCTTCTAATGGTTAATTTTTAAATCGTATGTGCTAGCCTGTTTGAATAGTGGAAAATGATCAAAAAAGCTATCACTGCAAAAATATGTTCTCACTTATACCCTGAGTTGTCATTTGTCTTAGGAGTCCTTTAGAAAAAGTTCATCCTGTGCTCACCAATGCGTTTGTGAAATGTCTATCTTTCCAAGCTCTCCCTTGCTTTCAGTGTAATATTCTTTTCCCTGCCATTTTCCTGGAGCAGTATCTGAACAAGCAAGATTCCCTGCCATACTGAATAATACTCTAGCCCCTCAAGCTCTAATCTTAGGTTAAAAATTCTTTTTGAAAGGATTTGGGAGTGAAAATTTGTTGAAAAGGGCAGTCTCGTCGGAGTTTTTGTTTTTAAAGCAGTGAGATGTCTAATAATCTCACCTGGGCTTCATGTTTCCCTGCCTTTTGTGAAACCCCTCTCCCTGCTCTTACCCCCATGCAGTTTGCGGGCTTCTGTGAGCAGCCACTGCAGCACCAGCTCTGGGGTTTGGTGAGTTGCAATCTGTTAAGGAGATAAATAATGCGCTTGGCACGACACTCCTACTTTCCTCTTTAATTTGTCTTACACAAGGAAAATTATAATTAAATCATTCAGGGTAAACCCTTGAGTGTAGAGAAGGGGAGAAACACACTTTTATAAAGATTGCCAATAGAAACCCACTTCCTTTTTGCACAGGGTTCGTACATTTATCAGTGTTCAGCACTATTATGGGAGAAGCGGCCCATGATTTGTGAGGCGATAACCAACGCTCAAATCAAGGCTCAAATTAAGAGCCTGTCCCTGTGCAATCACGGACATTCAGCATCATTAGAATTCAGTACTGGCGCTGAGCTTTATGCTTTGATTCTCTTCCAACAATTTAATAATGTTTATTGTGCTGATTATATATAAATTCATTGGCATACCTTGGTTGACAGTGCCTGAGAGAAGCGTGTTGGGGAGGAATTTCGGAAGCTGAAGGGAGCTGAAAGAGGAAGCAGGCACATTCTCACCTCTACTGTCATTTTATTCCACAGGACCAGGGAGTCATGACTTCTTAGCTAAATAGACAAAACTCGGACTGGGATACTAGTAAACATAAAGATATTATTTTGGTTTTTTTTTTTTTTTTTTTTTTTTTAGCTTGTCTGACTCTCTTGCTGTAGGAAATTCTAAGTTTTAGTGTGGGTAAATAAAATCAATGGAATGCAAATGAAATATTTATTAAAATGCTAAATTTATTAAAGCCCTTTGAGCTTCTTGGATCAAAGCAGCTATGTAAATACAAATAGTAATTACTATTTAAATAGTTGCTTGAATTAAAGTACTAAATATCACATTATGTCATGGTGCACTAGGGAAAAGGAAGGGAGCTCACATTTAATCAGTTCTTTCTCTCGCCTTCGGAAGTGATGTCTCATTCTGTCCACATGGCCTCTGGAAAGCAGTAGGGATTATTATACCCATTTTATAGGTGAGGAAATTGAGTAATAGAGATTAAATAACTGACCTAGGGCCACAGAACTGGTTAGTGGCATATCCAAGACCCAAATTCAAGTCTCTCTTTTAGTTTATAAAACAGCGCTTAAAGTCTCCATTCAAATTAGAAGTGAATACAGTCATGCACCCATAATGACATTTCAGTCAACGCTGGACTGAATATAGGACAGTGGCCCCATAAAATTTTAATGGAGCGGAAGAACTATCACCTAGTGACATCTTAATATCATAGCATAATACATTACTCACTTGTTTGTGCTGATGCTGGAGTAAACAAACCTGTGCTGCCAGTTGTACAAAAGTGTAGCACATAACAATCAGATATAGTACATCATACGTGATAATAAACGACTGCATTACTGGTTTATGTATTTACTATACTTTTCATCACCAATTTAAAATGTTTCTTTCTACTCATTAAAGAAAAAAAAAGTTTGCGGTAAAACAGTAGGCTGCATTACACCGCAGCATCCTCACACATCTTATGCTTACCATGTCTCTTGATTGCATCATTTTCTCTGTACTTGATTTAATCTCATGTGTTTTGTACAGGAACATGCTGTACGGTCTTGTAGCCCAGGAGCAATAGGCTGTACCATAGAGCCTAGGTGTGTAGTAGGCTATATATAACCATCTAGGTATGTATATGTACACTCTGTGAAGTTCGTACAGTGAAGAAATCGCTTAACGATGTGTTTCTCAGAATGGATCCCTGTCGTTAGGCATCACGTGACTACTTAATTAGGATCAATTATAGTCAATGTTCCTAAAAGAAATTTTAGATTTAATTTCAGTTCAATTCAACAACGTGTGTATTCACTTAACCTACTGTGTGCAAATCCACACGTTTAAAGGAAAATAGTAGTTTCCTCTTTTAGCTTGAATACAGATATTTACTAGGCCTTTTATGAAGGGAGGAGTCGGGGAGGATTTGCAAAAATATAAATCATTTATGGTCTGAAACAGCATATAAAAAACAACAGTGAACCCCTTGCAGGATTTTCACACAGACAAATGCAAGACGAGCCTCTCTTTCTTTTTGAAGTATCCTCGCTTTCCTTCCTGCCTTATAAATCTTGTGTTTCCTCGTCGAATACATCGTTTGGTCTTTATTCTATTTCAGTGTCTTCTGTAGTCCATATTAGAACGGTTTTTGGGTTTTTTTTTCCGATCCTTCCCAGATTTTTGCTTTCGGTTCAATTAGTAGATGTTTTATAACTTGAGTATTTCTCAGATTCATAGCTCTTCTAAATATTTGTTCAAAGGCTCCCTTAAGCATTTGGTAAAGAGATTTCTTTAATCTCTGGAAAGATCACAGTCATGCTGCCTTTTCTTTCTTTGGGGTTTTCATGTTCTCAGAATCAGGTGACCCATATTGGGTGTCTTTTCTCGAGATCTAACCTGCCTTCTGTCCAGTCACACATTTCTTCCTTCGTTTTCATTCTCATTTGTTGACGCAGCCCAGTGGATTCCAGTTGCTTGCATTTTCTGCACTCCACAGTTGGCAGCTATTTTCAAATAACCCTGGAAGGTTTTTGCTTGGCTAGTGTTCTTTCAGACATTTTCGCTCCATACGCAGTCTCTGTTTTTTATTTGTGGCCTTTTGACGTGTTGCCATGTATTTGACTGTATAACAGTAACATTTGTGTTTATCAGGTCCCACTGTTTTCAAAAGGCAACGAACTCTGAAACACGGACAGGCATGGTGTTTTTTCTTTCTTTAAATTCTGTCTTGATGCATAGTGATGCTTTGGGTTTATTTGTTAAAATTCTAGAAGCTTGGTTTCAGAACTGTCCCAGTTTCACAAGCCTTTAAACTTTTACATATTTTCATATTCATATTTAGGACCTATTGAGCCAGAAATTTAAGCAGTAAGCTCTAGCTCCTATTACTCTGAGTAGCTTTTCCTCATTTCAACTTTTTGGGGGGATTTTTTTTAGAAAACCAGATAATTTCTTTTGTAATTTTTTTTATTTGAAGTACTGAACACACTGGTTACCACAAATTTTTCTTTCCCATTAGAGCATTTTGGAGAACCTGCTGTCAAATTGTCTTTAAAATTGGTACTGCTACTTCCTGCCAATATGTGTTGAGGCAATTGATCTATAACAGAGGTCAGCAAATTATGGCCTAACAGCCATATCAGGCTTACTGCTCATTTTATAAATAAAGTTTTATGGGAACAGAGATGCTCATTCATTTATACATTGTCTATGGCTGATTTCTTATTGTTGTGGAACTCAGAATCATTTTATAACTTGCAGAAGCTACATAGCTAGTTGGAGACAAGGCCAGGACTGGAACTGAGATCTCCTCTACTCGCAATTCCTTGCAGTGACTGCCGTATACCGGGTGGTTCCTAGGTGGTCTGCTCATCAGAACCACTGTGGCTCCACCTTGGCTATCGGATTATAATTTCCAGTGGGTAAAGCTCAGAGATTGGGACCAGGCTTTCAACTTCAAGGGTGGTAGCCTGGGGACAGACCTATCTGGTTAGCTTTCAACTTCAAGGGTGGTAGCCTAGGGACAGACCTATCTTTTGGGAGAAGCCCCAAAAGATCATCTGCTGCAGGTTCTTCTATGCTGCCTCATCCTTTTGCAGGGAGGTAAGTCTAGTGACTAGCAATGGAGCACATAAAGAGCAGGCTGGGCATGTCTTGTCAGCTGCTGTAGAGCAGAGATCCTCAACCCCAGGGGGTCTTGTTGTCTACAATCAATTGCTTCTAGGTCTTAGAAGTAAGAAGAAAGGTTGTTTTGGGGCAGAGGAACCTGATGCTTTATCACCTTCTGTCATTCACACATGCAGTGAGCCCAAAGGGGAAAAAAACTTTTAAATGTTGACTTGCCATGAGGATCTGTTTACGAATTTTCTTAACTGTTCACTTGGTGTGGTGATTAAAAGAAGAAAAAAAAAAAAAAACTCGGCCATTATTCATCAAGAGCTGTTGTGTCTTATCTCAAAGTATGTTCTACTATAACATACCATCATTAGACTCTACAAAATCTTTTTTCACTTTATTGTATTTAAATGATGAATGCTTTCCAATAAATGACATCATTGGTCTGGAGAGTCATATTCTGAAGTTTCTCTTAAACACAGTCGATTTTAATTTTTTTTCTTGGTATATTGTACAATATGAGCTTCGACAATGGCCCATTTCGTGTTTGATGTGCCATATTTTCCAATAACATTTGAACCTCCAGTTTCTCGCATTATGTAGAGTAGACATTCTTTTCTGATGAGTTGCTCCTGCTGATAGATTTTTTTCCTGCCAGATCCCTTTGTTGGTACCCAACCAATTTACAGGTGTTTACACTTATGTGGAAGGGCCTGTGCTTTCTTAATGTTTCTTCTACACCAAGGGTGTGAAGGAAAGCAAATGGCAGAGGAACAGTTAGGACCAATCTTTAGGAACTCTGATGGCATTGTTCCTTGTGCTAGGTTTTTCTATTGTACCTATAAAAGAGTTATTGAAATGCATACTTTGCCACATGGATTAAATGAATAAAAATTTTTCTTTGCCAGATATTGGATCCATCCAAAAGTGGAAAGGGTCTTCAGAAGCCATGTGGCATGGCAAAGTCCTAGTATTACTCTGCTCTCACTTAAATAACAAGGAATCCCATGTTCTTAATTCAGTAAGGGGGCCAGATGAGGGGTGACCTTTGCAAGAGGCTTAACTGGAAGTCATGTTCTTTCTAAAGACTTGCAAGGATGCCTTTTCCACTGGCGTTACCCTGTAGCCTGGCTCTCTCTCTGCAGCTATTTCTGAGAAGCCTCCGGTCTGTTGACTGGCTCACTGGGGTAATGCAAATGAGTGTGTTACATATGTACAGCAGTCCTAAAGTTCTTTATTCCACTCGCTTTTGTAATCAGTCAGGGCCTACATATATTATAAAGTATATTCTCCTCATTAAAACAATAGTGGAAGCTCACAAAGGGAAATTGTTAATATGTGTTTCAGCTTGTCATTTCTGCCTGTGTGAATAAAGAAGATAACCGTCCCTTTGGGAAACTATTTCGGGAATTGAACAACAGATATGCTAGCCAGAGAATTCTCTTAACTGTAATTTTCCTTTTCATGTGTACTCAAAAATAACATCCTGATGGGCTCCTCAGTCCCTCTGCTCATAGAGAGCACAATTGCCACGGCCCAGGTGGTAGTAATATGGGACAGTCCCCCGGGCACATGTTGCCAAGAATTGTACAGCTTGTTCAGTGTCTTCATCCATATGGCAATCTGTCCCATTCACAGAAAGGCTTTGGGACTGTGCCTGGTGGGTACTCTGGTCAGTGTAGTGTGAAGAGAAGGCTTCCACTCACAGTAGCCTCGTGGTACAGTTGTATGGTAGATCTGCGTTACGACATGCACATAACACCACACACACTCACCTGAGAAATTTCAGAACAGCCTTTCTAGTTTCCTTTTCCCTGATTTATTTTTAGAAGAAAATGGTTAGGTCAGGAGGTATAATTCAGGCGCATGAAATATACCTGGTTTATAGAAAGTCTGTTTAAAAAAAAAAAAACTACACATACACACCCCACCTTTCTGGGTGGTGGTTCATGAGTTAACTCAGTTTGAGAATGGCATGCCTGTACTAGAATTCTTCTGCAAACTCTGTGGCCTTTGTTCTCTGTTTTTGCATTTTCACTCGTGAAAACTGTTTTCAAGGTACAGTTTAGGTTGTTGGGCTAGTTTTTTGTGTTTGTTTTGTTAAGTCTTAAAATTTTTTTAAAAAAAGAAAAGGAAAAAGGAAAAGAAAATTATTATCAGCCTCAAATCTGACAGTAAAACATTCCCTGGAGTTATTAGAACTTAAAAAGGAGAATCAAGAAAACAGAGGTTTCCCAGGAAGCAAGGTGAAAAAAAGGGACATTTTAAAAGGCACTTTGGAAAATTTATCAGAAAGCAAAGAGTTCTTCATGTATATACACAAATGTTTTTTTTTTTGCTTTTGTATGACTATTTGTATTCTTGTTTAGTAAACAAACAGACCCCATAGCAACTGTAGCTGATGATATTTATACTACCTGTAAGACTTCCCTAAATAAATAGACACACTCTTGTGACCTTCAAATTTCATTCCTTTTATAGTCTTCAAAGAAATCAGTCTAATGGCAGGTTGAGTTCTTCCTTCCTTCTTTTCTTCCTTTCTTTTTTTCTTTATCTTTTTTAAAATATTTTACACCTTGGGTGTGAATGTTGAGTGTAAAAGATGTATTATAGCAGAAGGAAAGAAAAAATTAGAAGTGTTCGTGTAAACGATGAGGCCTTTGGTTTCAAGAGGAGACTTTTTAGCCATCCCGTGGGATTTCAGGTTATAACACAAAAGGCTAAAATTCCACAAAAGTATTGCTATAGACCTTAGAATTAGACAGGCATCCATGGCTGTCTCTACTTTTTATGTCTTAAATATTAATAGAAATATTCTGGTGCGTATGAGTCCCTATATTCAACTTAAATTTTTCCATGAGTCATGTTTATGATAAGAACAAAATGGCTCGTGTTAAAGATCAGTGTGAGTAATAAATGGCAGTTTAATTACAATTTTGATACCAAGAGCTGTGTCATATATCCAGTGATATTTGAAAAATTATAGGATTGTGCAAACAGAACTAAAAAGAAACTTATGGATAAATTGGAAGTTGACCAGAGTTCAACAAAAATGTGTCTCTAAGAGGAACAGAAGTCACTGGACAGTACTAACGTGTATCTATTCATTCCACAAAACTTAACAAGCTCCATCCATGCTCCAAGTACCTTAGGCTCTGGGTGATACAACCATGAGCTTGACTAAGTCTGTCCTCATGGAGCTGACATTGCAGAGGAGAAATAGAACAAACAGGTAATTATATAATAAAAATACAGATAGAGTCAAGTTCTGGGGAAAAAAAAGTAAAGCAGGGAAAAGTGGGGCTAAGATTACTAACCGATTTAGATAAATCGGTTGATCTGGCAAAAATTTTCCGAGGAAGTCACTCTTTGGACAGATGTAAAGAAGTGAAGGAAGAGCCTTCAGGCAGAGGGCACAGCAAAAGCAAAGGCCCTGAGGCAGAGGCAAAGGAGAACATGTTTTGCCCTATCATGGCCCATACCTTTTTTAATGAGGGAGTGGCTGTGTTCTTCAGTGGTTATGAGGGTGGACTCTGAAGCCGGATTGTGCCTCAGTTTCCCATTTGTGAAATGGTTATGATATGAGGCCTTGCCTCAGAGATTAACTGTAAAGATTAAATGAATTAATGCACATTGTAGTCTCTGGCACATAATAAGTATTCAAAAAATAGTAACGATTATTGTTAATTATTAAGTAACTAATTCAAACCACATTTATTGAGCATTTGTTATATACTAATCATATAGGTTCTGGGAATTAAAAGATTGACTGCAACATAGTTCTTCCCCTATAGGACCTCACAGTCTAATTAGAGAGGCAAACATGGAAACAGACACCGGCAACACTGTCTAATAAATGCAGTGATAGGAATGTATACAAAATGTGATACAGTGTATGATTTGTTTCAAATGAGCGCTAGTAGAACATTGTCCTATATGTATTCCACCCGCAAATATGTATCAGGTGAGATTTTTTTTTTTTTTTAACACAATGGGCTCCATGAAGGAAAGGTTCCATCCATGTCTGTCGGTTGTTACATCCTGATCATTTAGCACAGCTAGTCCAGCATGCAGGAGGTGCTAAATTTCATTGCAGAGACTAGATGAAATGTTCAGAAGGTAAACTAATGAGATATTAAAGATCAAAAACCCATTAAGAGTATTTATGTATTTGCTACGTTTTGGCCACCAGTGCTGTAGGAATACTGGTTAGCCTTTGTTGACACTTATGCTCCGAAGAAGAGAAATTTTGGGTTTCTAGTAAGAGTTAATCCTCAACATTTAGCTTGCATCAGAATCATCTTGGAGGGTGGCTAAACTACAAATTGCTGAACCCCAGTTCTAGTCTTTCTGATACAGTAAGTTGGGGTGGGGCCTAAGAGTTTGTACCTCAGACAGGTTCTCAGGGAGCACACTTTGAGAACTGCTTCAGAACATCGCAACTGCTGTACTTACACTATGGCATTCTTTCTTTTTCATTATTCAGAATGACAGAAAAGTGATCTGGATAACTGTTATTTACTACTATTAGAGAATCTGTGTTTAAGTGCCAAAACTCATCATTTCAAAGAGAAAAATCTTAAGACTATGACCCAATGTAAGCTATTTTATGGAGCAAACTTCCTTTTTAAAAAATCCTTATATTGACTCTTAAATCTTTTGTAAGCACTCCAGTTTTATCTTTCTAATTTTTTTATGCCTTAAAATGCTTTTTATGCTTCAGTTATCTGCCTGCTCTCATTCTATTCCTTGTAGCAGTTAAGCTCCTACTGATACTTAAATGCTCAGATCAAATATTATAGCATTTTATGTTCCACCCATCTGTTGAATTCTCTCTCTTCCCCTCAGCTGGGGGATTGGGCAAAACTCTTCCAGAGGGGAGAGAACTTAGTCACAGTCTATGCCAATGACCTCCAGAGGTATTCGATTATTCATTTGCCCCATCATTATTAAAAATTTTGAATATGCACCCCTACTAAGTGTATTTCTCATCAGTTATACACATGTCTGACGTTTTACCTCCGTTATAAAAATTAGAGGCTTGGGGGTAACATTATCTATCTATCTATATATACATACACACACACATGTAGGTATGTATAACGTTTTAATATTACCTTAAAACGTGCATACAGAAAGTTTAATATTCTCTTACCACACACCCATGGGTCTTCTTATGAATCACAGTTTAGAGACGCTGGTCTAGGATCCTAGCTCCATGCTTATCACAAATCAGGTGTTTATTTAAAACTGCTGAATTAAAGGTAGAGAAGAGTTTAATCCAGTGAACATTGATGACACATCCTGTAATACAGAAAAATAAAAGTAATTACATAAAATGGGGAGTAATTCTAAGGAAACGTAACGCATGTGCCTCATGGTTTCAAACCAGTTTGTATCTTCAGCTCACTTGTTCTTTCATCTCATTCTTTCTCATTTGGCCCTCATTCTTCTAGTTCTAGAGTAATTGTGCTGATCTCCATAGAGTATTAGAGGGAGGGGTCAAATAGGAAGAATTAGTATTGTAACTTCTGGTTAGGCTCTTTGGTTTTCCGGACCTATGGGCGTATTGGTTTCCTAACGTATGGGTAGGGTTCCACATAGACCTTGTGACTCACAAGTGCAAACACCCGTGTGTTGACATAATGAGAATGCCTGCCTACTGGTGTTAATAATTTTTAGATTAGTGGTTCCTCTTCTGTATTGACACATTTGCGCACAACCACTCTTTGGAAAGCATTCTCTCTTCTTAAGGAGATCCCAGTGTTAATGCTGCCAGTGGCAAACTCTCACTTAGAAACTCAAGATAACCCTTATTGTTGTCAGAAATAATAGCTGGACCTCTGCTTCTTCTTGGTCTTTTATTTATTCCTTCACTCAGCACCATGCAAACACAGGCATTGTGCCTTTGTCATCATCTGCTCTGTTTGTGATTGACTGATTGGAATGTACCAGACGGTCTCAGGTACTCAAGTTCTCATCCACTCCGTTGTCCTGCTGTGCCCCCATATACTCCTAGCACCTGGGAATCAAGATGACACGTTTTGCCCAGTGTAGCTGAAAAGGGAGGTGGGACTGATTGGTGATGAGGATTGTTAAAAAGTAACTTGCTGAACTTATTACCTATCATGACCCCCAACCTCAGGTTCTTAACCATTGGTAAAGCAGCCAGTTACTAGTCACCACTACAGCCTGCACATGAGATGTTTCTAGATCCTGAATGATAAGCTCTCATCCTAGACATGGGGTGTACTGCACTGTGCTATTGTGGCATTTGTGGGTCATTGTCCCATAAGTTCAGGATGACCCCGAGACTCTTCCTTCCCCATTGAAAATTCAAATTGAAGTGTGTCTTCAGAGACCTGCCACTGGATCGTTATCAACTCAGGAAGTAAATCCAGCCATACACTGGATGTCCTTTAAGAATACTTCTTGAGCTTTCGGTTTTCAAAACTTCAGTCATTTGAATATGTGCCCCATTATCATGAAATTGCCATAATTTTTACATTATTATTTATATTATCTTCTTAAAATTGGGTTATTTTTTCATTTAAATGTAATGAGTCTTTATCGTAAGAAGTGATATTTGTGAATTCAGAGATTGCAGATGCTAGATATATTTTTGTCTAATACAAATTAAAGTAAATCTGCCAGCCTTTAAAAATATTCTTGCTCCACCTGACATTGTGCAGGCCGCCAGTGAGTTAGTGCATATCACATATTGGGATATTTTGGTAGAATTTCCTTTTTGCTGAGGAGAGGTTACCATGATTGAATTTGGAACCATGCTAACTGGATTGGAACCCTGCTTTCATGGCATACCTCGGTTTCCTAGAAAAGCCCAAAGCGATCACTTTCTTCCGAAGAAGTTTCAAGACTCTGCTTATTTACATGTACCCTCCACTTCCAGGTTCAGGATCACCACCCAGGCTTAGAGGATACCTAAGGCAGACCTAGAGTTTGGGAACTGTTACGTTTTGAGTAGCTGTCAGACCCACTGATTCAGCAGTATAGGCCAGGATATTCCTCATCAGTGAAATATCTGGCAAGCATTATTCAGTGACCAGTCACTCAACAGATTTGTGATGATATAAAATTGGTGTTTGTTAAACAGAAACAGAAAATGATCTTTGCCCTGTGCTAACTTCCTTCAGTCTTAACCTGTTTTGTTATATTTTTTAAAACAGCCTTCCGTGTAACTCCTGAATAACTTAGAGCCAACAAGCATTTTTGTGAATTTGCAGCTATTGCTTAGTTAGGTTGCCTAGTACCACTCCTTCCCATGTTTATCCATCTCCATCTTACTTTTCAACCCACAAGGTCACCTTGCAAATGTGTCTTCAAGCGCAGTCCTTTTTTAGATCAGACAAAGAACAGAGAATTCTCAAGATCCGCAGTATGCAAGTTGTGGTCCATAGCCCAACACCATCAGCATCAACCAGGAGCTTAGTGATTACGCACGGTCTTGTGCTTTACCCCAGAACTACTGAATTAGAATCTGCATGGTAAAAAGATAGCCAGGTGATTTATATCCATGATAAAATTTGAGAAGTTCTACTCTAGCAAGGGAAAAAGAAAGGTGGTGTGTTCTTAGCCTTAGACACAATTATAATCGTTTAGGCCCAGTTGACAATCTTTAAGTCATTCTCCTGCTCTGTTCAACTTTTGCCATATCTGCATATACCTATTACTACCTTTTACTTATTATTTTCCTCAAAATTAACCTAAATAGGTTTCCTAAAAGGTTACCACTGAGAAATCACAAATCTGATATAGTAGTCAAATTTTTTTTTAGTATACACATGAATATGAAACCACAGAAGGGAGAGTGTTTGTAAGTACTCAGATTCCCCCAACACACCACTCTAGTGGGCCATACCTTTGAAGGGGGACATTGCAAATAAATGACCCTTTCTTTCTCTCAGGGTAATTTGTAATTTGAGAAAAAATAAACCCTGGACATAAATGGTTAGTAGTTCATATTTCAGATGTGAAGTTAGTTAAGGTAGCCCTCACATCTCCAGGCACAATTGGGAGAGCAGATAATGTAACAGTAATCTCTGTCATTGTTTAAAAGCACAAATCTGGCGCTTAATAGACTAATTCACGGTTACTCCAATCACAAGTTTTACTCATGAATATCATATCACAAGAAACTGTGAAATCCTTTAATTAAACATGATTTGAAAAGCAGCAGAAAATTGAGATGATGAGCATTCTGGGGAAGGAGAGTCAAGGATTCACTGCATGAGAGTGGAAAATAGAGAAGCATGTGTGGGCCAGTTTGTAGGCTAGGCCCTTTAATAGGCTTTAATAAGAAAAGACATCCTTTTTTTTCTGTTGAGATTATAGAGTTGATTGCCAACTCACTTTAAGGAAAAATGATTAATAAACATGTAAGATAGCTTATTTCTATAATGACTGAAAAGAAAAAAATTAAGGGAGTATGTGAGAAATGAGATATCCAAGTGGTCTCTTAACTCTCTTCAATGTGAAATCAGAAGCCCATTTGCTTCTCTAGGTGTTTTCAGTGAAAGTTAAAGGAGAAAGGTCATATTTTCAAAGTTACCAGAAAAAAAGACGCAGTGCTTTCATCATTTCCCCTTTCCCCCTGATACTATAGGGTAACACATGAAGACACTTGACTTGTCATTTTAGTTTCTACAAGTGACTGGGATTTGACTTCCAGCTGATTTTGAGGCCGTATACAATCATATGAAAGATTCAGAAGAATAAACACTAAAATAGAAAATCATGCTAGATATTTAAGTACTCTCTTTTGCTGTTGTGAATCAGCGTAAACTGTGATCTTCTTTGTAAGGTAAACTGCGATCAAGTCGTAAGGCCACCTAGCCTGGAGTTTGCTATATTCAAGTTGACCTATTTCACATCAATTAGTTCTTGAAATTTTCATATAAAAAAAATCTGGTCTGACTATTTATCCAATATCAATTTTATCACTAGAACTCAAATTCATACTCCCATGTTTAACCCTAAGAGATGCCTGATACGATACTTAAAATTTTTTTGGAAGTAGGATAAGGCAACAAAGTAGAAGGCCAGGAAATGTGACAAGTAAAAAGTGAAAAGAGAGAAATGGAAAAAGTGGGATAATTTTTGTGTAAGTTGTTAAAGAATTAAGCAAAGAAAAGGAAAAGTCTTAAAATAATAGTGGTTTCCACTGACACTGTTGTTACGATCACAGATTAATGTATAGGCACTTTTCCTTAATAGTCCTGAAATTTTATTAAGAGAACACCTTTCTGGAAAGCTGAGGCATCTGGAGTAGTTTCATGTTTTGGTGGGGGTTGAGCACTCCCTTCCCAACCAGCCAAAATCGTAAGCTGTGGCAGATCTGAGAGGGGAAGGTTCTGTAGCTGAGACAGTGGTGTGGCGTGGACATGAAGAAGCATGTACACATGGACTTGAAACCAAAGAATTGGACAGAAGGCAGACAGACAAGGAGAGATGAGCCATAGGGAGGCACAGAGGTGGTTTGTTAGCAGACTAGTCCTCATCATCAGTATCCTGGGTGCCTGTCTCAGGGTCAGCTTTCCATTAACATTGGTTGGCTGGATGATAGGCCAAATGGTGGGAAAGAGGAACATGGCTAGTGGGGGAGGGGGAGGGAAGCAGAACTGCTTCGAATTCAAAGAGGGTGACAAAGGGGATTAGTTGTGCTTTTTGGTGTATATCTTTGCAGGGTGTGGGGAATGGTTTAGAAAGGCACAGCTCCCTACTCTCCAGCAGTAGTAAGGACCCTGTTACTCCTTACTGGAAGGTGTAGACCTCATTCATTCTTTCAACCTGCTCCTTCTTCACCCCTCTCCCCGTTATCTGCATAATCTTGGTAGAGGATTGGTAGAGGTTTTACCTCTGCCAGGAGCAACACAGGCCATCTTGTGTGATTCCCTTCAGTTTTCAAACGCAGAAGTGGAGGGGGGGTGCGGTGTAGTTAAATGACTTGCAAGGGTCCTGGTTCTCGGCACAGCTGTGGTGAGAAATGAGGTTTTCATTTCTCACTGGGCTCTTTCCCCTCCCCTCCCCTTAGAGACATAGTACTGATGCTCAATAAAAGGTTAAATTATGCCCCATTTATGTGTTAAGCAAAGGGAACCACAAAGCATATTTAGAAAAGATTTTGGGGCACACAGTTGCCCCAGGCTCTGGTCATTCAAAAAGTTTAGATGCTAAGGTTTAATTTTGTATTTAATATATATCTCTGAATCCCATCAGACTTTAAAAGTTATTTTATAATTTAATGTAACATCAAAATTTACATTATGATGTATTAATTCTTCTGAGAACACAAGCAGTATTTTAGAGAAAAAAAGAAATCTAACAAAAATGAAGTAGAAAAATACTAAAACCTTATGTTTGTGTTCATCTTGTTTTTGACAAAGGTGCTAAGACAATTTATTTGGATAGAATGATCTTTCCATCAATTGGTGCTGGGACAACATACAAAAGAATGGAAGTTGGACGCTATCCTCACACCATATGCAAAATTGACTCAAAATGGCTCATAGATCCAAATGTGAGAGCTAACGCTGTTAGAAGAAAACATTGGAATAAATCTTCATGATCTTGGATTAGTCAATATTTGCTTAGATGTGACATCAAAAAGCATAGTGAACCAAAGAAAAAAAAAATAGGTAAATTGGACTTCATCAAAATTTAAAACTTTTTTGCTTCCAAACACAGCATCAAGAAACTGAAAAGACAATCCACAGAATGGGAGTATTGGCAAATAATGTATCTGATAAGGTACTTGCATACAGAATGTGTCTTTTAAAAAAAAATTGTAGCACAATAGTAAAAAGATGAATAACCTAATATTAAATTGGGCAAAGGATTGAATAAACATTTCTCTAGGGAGGATGTACAGATGGTCAAGAAGTACATGAAAATATGTCAGCATCATTAATTATTAAGGAAATACAAATCACAAGCACAAAAAGGCACCGCTCTACATCCACTGAGATAGCTAAGATAGATATAGAACAAGTATAGGCAATGATCTGTAGAAATTGGAAGCCCCAAACAATGTTGATGAGAGTATAAGGTAGTGCAGCCACTTTGGAAAGTAGTCTGGCCGTTTCTCAAAATGTTAACTGTAGCATTACCACATGACTCAACAATTCTACTTTTAGATATATACCCAAAGAATTAAAAACAAACAAATACATGGACATACATTTTCATATTGACACTAATCACAATAGCCAAAATGCGGAAACAGCCTAAATATTCATCAGTTGATGAATGAATAAAATATGTTACATATGTACAATGGAATAGTATTCAGCCATAAAAAGGAAATGAACTGCTGGTACTTGCTACACAGTATGGATGAACCTCCATACTATTATGCTAAGCGAAAGAAGCCAGACACAAAAGACCACATATTGTAAGATTCCATTTATAGGAAATGTCCAGAATAGGCAAATCTCTAGAAATGGAGATTAGATTAGTGGTTGTTAAGACCTGGGGTTTGGGGAGAATAACTGCTAATGGGTATAGGATTTATTTTTGGTTTGATAAAAATGCTCTAAAGTTAGATTGTGGTGATGGTTATACAACTTAGTGAATATGTTCAAAACCACTTTGAATCATATGGTATATGAATATCTCAATAAAACTTACAAAAGAAAAACATTCCACAATTTTGAGTGGTTGGAAAATGACCAATAGTCTTTCATAGCTTAATTTGTCAATGAAATAAAATACAATTTTTAATTTGGGTCATTTTTTCCTGGGGGTTTGGTAAGAGGAGCTATAAACCCTAATCAATACAGGTGTAGCCTTTTGTTACAGATGAATTTGACATTTAATTTTTACATATCAAGGATTATTGAGAGAAATTCAAATCAACTGGCTTTTCTCGATTATATACTATTTGTGTTTTATATATTCAGAATAAAATTAATAGAAAGTATTAGAATGCCATTTTCTTAAGTGTATTGGCATCATTCTGGTCTTTATCTTTAATAATAATAATAATAATAATAATAATAATAATAATAATAAATGGTCTTTACCTTCAAGAAGGAAAAAATGTGGATATACAGTTGAATGTATAGAAATTAAATAGAATAAAATAATTATTGTTCATTCATGTATCTTTCTAACATTTATTGAGCTCAGGTTTTGTGTGAGGTAGTGACTGTAGAAATGAATTAGATGTGATCCCTTTCCCTTGGAATTTTCAACCTGGAAGTTTATAATAAACACTTTATTAAACAATTGACTATAAATTTTAAGAAGTTTAATTTGGAGGCAAACATGTTTAAATCCTTTCAAAACCAAAAACATATTTATCACTGATGGGATAGCTTTCCAGAAGTCATAACTTCTTACATGGAACAATCGATTTAAATGATTAGGCTCACAGGCTTTATTTGACCATCAGATGTTCACATTGTCATTTTGCCACCATGTTTCATTCTGTAAATGTAGTTCTAATTAATTCAAGTTAAAAACATTCTTTCCCTCATTTTTAAATTTCCCTTCTTGTCCCTTTTGGCAAGTCAAAAAAGGCAGGCAGAATATAAATGTTTGTTCCACTTTTCTGATGAAATAGAAAAGCTCCCATTCAGAAGTACAGCTGGTGGTGTCTGATGGTGCTTCATACAGAATGACGGAAAGGCCAGAAGTGAGACTTAGCCACACATGCAATGAGTGTACAGTCATTGCTATGCCACTCTCAGAGCAAACTGCAGTCTAAAAATCAAGACCTGCATAGCACTTGATTTTCCCATGTCTGTATATGCATGTGCTTATGTGTGTGAAAAATTAACAGTTGCATCAGCAAAAAATTTATACAGTGCACAAAATAAAAACTTCAAAGAAACAAAAAATGATATGGTGAAAATTCAGTTTCCCCACCGCCCTGACTCCCAGAACCCCTCCTCAGAGGCAACAATTATTACAGTATTTTTTTTTTCCAGAGATGTTCTCTGAGGGTACCACTGCCAAATCTATTTCTTTTGCTTCCAGTGCCAAGCACTTTATTTCAGAGGATTGGATATTTAAAAGTATCCAGTTATGTATTAAAAATGAAAGGCAAGTGACAGTAGTATGAATATATGTTTCCATTTTTGTCAATTAGTAATACATTTGAAGAAAAATGTAGCAGAATGTTAGCAGTGTTATCTAGGGTGGGTTACTAGGAGTGGAATGGGGATGGGGTAGAGTGGGGAGTAGACTCTTCAGTAGTCTCAGTGTTATGTGGACTTAATAAGAGCATATAATCTTTTTATAATGAAAATATGATTTTAATATGGAGGCAAATTTCAAGAGGTCTTTGGAGTGTGTAACTATGTATGTGTATGTGAGGAGTTGACTTTCTAGACTTCAGGTGTCACTGGTTGTCCTTCTGAGGCCTTAAGTCAGTTGTCATCTCTCCTTACTTAGAAATAAGGATACCAAGTTGAACTAAAATAAATTATTAGAGCAGAGTAGTTTTCATTCAGACCTTGAGCCCTCGCAGATATGTTAACCAAAAAACAAGGAGGTGAGGAGTGAGTGGCAAATGTCATGTTAAATCATGTACATTTTATTTCTAGTCATAAATTCCTCTAGTAAATGCATATTTCCTTTCATACTGCTATTTTCAGAATACTCTCGACTTAACTCAGAAAGCACAGGATAATTATTTGTTGTTTTTAACTATAGGTATACCTCATTCTATTTTGCTTCATTGTGCTTCATAGATAATATTTTATTTTCTTTTTTACAAATTGAAGGTGTGTGGCAACCCTGCCACAAAAGATTATGACTGCTGAAGAAAGCTCAGATAATAGTTAGCATTTTTTAGCAATAAAGTATTTTTTAAGGTATGTACATTGGTTTTTTCTTTAGACATAATGCTGTTGCACACCTAATAGACTACAGTTCAGTATAAATATAACTTTTTATGTGCACTTGGAAACCAAAAATATTGTGTGACTTTATTGCAGTGTTCGCTTTATTGCGGTGGTCTGGAACAGAACCCTCCATGTCGCTGAGGTACACCTGTATTGATACTAACTTTATATCCTCACTTGCTAAGATTTCAGGTTTCCAACTTAAAAGAATCAGACAAAAATATGTATAAGAATGTACTTGTCATATAGCATGCTGAAAGGAATTTGATAGAATATTCATAGCAAATTTTAAAACTTAGTACTCATTAATTGAGTGAGCCCATTTCTCTGAATGTATCTTCTGGTAAAAACCAGTTTTATACTGTGATGTTTAGCCTGGTAAGTTTTATTTATAAATTCTCACTATCTAAAATAGAAGAACAAGGATAGTCAAATTTTGGCGTGTAACTAGAGCTAAGGTGGTATGTGATAGACTGTTATGCATAGGTAAATAAGATCCTTGAAAACTAATTGACAACATGGGAAGTTATTTTTAAAATTGTGTTAAATGTAAAAGATTATATATCTTCATGCTTTAATTTGTCAAAAATGTGTGTATATGTATATGTTTCAAGGCAATTTTTGTATTTTTAACTTTTTTCAAGTTTTCTACAACAAATATTAATTTTTAACATTGTGAAATACTTTAAATAATTATTATTGTAGTTAGGTTTTTTCCTATTCATTTTAAGCTATTGGTAATAACATTTTCTTTTTAAATTATTTCCTTCTGTCAGAATATCTGAGAATTCCAGTATTTAGAAGGATTCTTTAATTTCAAATATTATCAGTAATTTTTAAATTCTATTGTATGTTATCTATTTTTCCAGTTTTATTGAGTTATAATTGATATACAGCATTGTATAACTTTTACAGCATAATGATATTACATACCTAATCAAAGTGATTACCATAATAAGTTTAAATAACAATCATTTTATATGGTCATATCTATTTTATTTATTTAAAAAATCTGAAGATGAACATGGAGAGGTAACAATTTATTCTTTCAGTCTAATGGATTTTAGCCTCTTAACTGCTTAGAGAATATTCTTTCATCATTGGTTTTTATAAGTCTCACTATAGCTACCTTAGTTCACTTCTGTTGTTATTTTCTCTCATGAGGAGCACCCCTCAGTGCTTTGATAAGTTAAGTTCTGTACAGTTTTTTTTTTTTTTTTTGCAGGGGAAGGAGGTGTTCCCAGATTCATCTTCTATTTTAAGAAAAATAGAATTTAAGAAAAATAGAAATATATTATTTTTAAATTATTATTAAATTATATTAGATTTCCTGCAGAATTATTTAAAAGCCATGGGGAGACCTGTCAATGTTTGATAAGTTGTAGTTGCTGTGTATGTGTATATTTACTGTTAATGCTCACTGTGGATTAATTACATTATAAGTCAGGGATAAGTGGCATTTGTGTACGTCTACTCAGTGAATGTGAATCAGTAAGATATATGAATACACATACTGGTGGTATTATAATATATAGGGCTGTGTGTGTGTGTATGTATGTGTGTGTGTATTTGTAATTTACTGCTGGAAGTTCAAAGTCAAGGGGAGGCAGTAGAATAAGTAGCAAAATGGCCCTTTCCTTGAAGAGAATCTGCTTGCATACAAAACACAACTTTCCATGTTAGTTTTATATTTCTATATGATGGAATCTAAGGTTATAGAAATGACTGTAAAAATATATTCTGAAAGAAGTCTGGATGCAGAAATCTAATAGAGAAAATATTTGAGACTATTGTTCATCAGCGAGCACAACAGGTACACTTCCCCAAGCACCACATTGTGTGGATCAAAGCATCCCATGCCTGGATCCGTCATTACATATTGATTGGAACCCCAATGGAGGATTAACCCCTTCGTGTTCTTGCCAAGTTTTTTCTCACACTTGGTGTCAGTAATATGTAATCTTCTTGCCACTGTTAGCTAACCCCACTTTTAATCTAATTATCTATTTAGATATGTTTGTTTTTATAAATTATTTTATTATTCTAAATTGTTTAATGGCACTATTTGCTCGATAACATTAACTTATGAAAAGATTGCACGAATTATGCAAAACTAGTTTATGGAAGAAGGGGAAAAAATTAATCTGGGTGGAAAACAGTAAGAAAATCTCAAAATCAAGTACAGATTTTATAATTTTTATTATGAGATTAAAAGATAAATTCTACCTTCTTAAAGAATCTTTCACAGTCTGAGTAAAGAGCTTTGCCTCTAATGAAAGCCTGTCACTTTTCATACATAGTGTGTATTGCTAACATTGAACTGTTCACATTTGGGGATATAACTCTTGCTTTTAAATAACAAAGCAGAATTAATTAGTAAAATCCATGGGAAGAGGAAGTCCCAGATTCATTCGTGTTCACTTTGGCTTGTGGGTTTCTCTTGCCTTTCATGTCTGGTGGGGTGGTTCTTGGCAGCAAATTCATTCTCTCATCCTCTGTGTTTTCTTTCAGTTTATCCCATGAGGAGCATCCCCATAGCCATCCTCTCTATGGACATGGTGTGTGCAAGTGGCCAGGCTGTGAAGCAGTGTGTGAAGATTTCCAATCATTTCTAAAGTAAGAATGATTTTATATTGCTTTCTTCTTTTACATAGTCATCACCTCCCACTGTTCATGCTTTTCCTCATAAAATGCCTTTTTGATGGAGGGTTTCACACCACTGTTTTGAGAGTGGACACTAAATCACAAGGTTTGGCATACTGTCATGAGAACAGTTACAAAATCTATTGAGGGTTGAACTGCCAAGAGGAAAAAGTATATACACAATGGCAGTTTTGATGCTCTTAGTAAGAGCCTATGTTTACCCATTATTTTTAACATGACAGAGGTTAAATAAAAATTCTCCCAATATTATACTTGGCAATAATTTAGTTTTCACTTTTATTCATGTCCCTTGATACTAAACAATGACATACTCATTCTAATTTTATAAAATTGGTGTCAATTACTGGCCATTTGCAGCTCCTCATTGTTTTTAGCACAGATGACTTTATAAATGTAAGAATTGGGTGCTGAGGAAATGTTGCCAACACAATTCTTATATTTCTATACTGGTGTTGATTTTGTTCAGTGTCTTGTCTTTATAGAGAGATTGGAGTAACTTTAATTTCTACAATTAAAATATGACTAAAACTTAGGTTATCCCATTTGAATCTGTAACACTGGTAGAGAATCTCTGAAAATAAGTATGTTAGTCTTCTGATTTCGGAAGTGAAATGCTTCTACACTGCACCTTACTTATAGTACCTTGTCCTTGAAAAAAATGTAGACTAAACTGCCCTGCATTATTGACATCTCAAATATATTGATACTATCATTGAATCATTGACATGTAGACTGAATATACCAATACGTTAATATATTTGTATATCATGCAACAATCAAACATATACACATATATGACTCCTACATATCTAGGTGCATGATGGTTTCTAAATTGACTGTTGACAGGTCTTTCCCTGACTTCTCACTCATTCAAGCCCCAGGAAATAGAGGCATGCTGATATACATGGAAGTGACTGGTTTTGTGTGATCTTTATATTGTTAGAACGATCTCTATATCTATCTTTAGGGATCTAGATGCAAATATTATATTAAAGATACACTGGGAGATATAGCTAGTGCTGCCTGCAAAGAGATTTTGGTAACTATTATTTTTTGATTAATGAATGGAAATCTATGGCTCTATTTCATAATTTCTCATCTTTAGCATTTTACTTTAAGACCATTATATGGTCATTAAAAACTTAAGTGCAGTTTTTTTCAGAAAGGATGCCTAAAATTGTTTCTAAATATCAACAATCAAGAACAGTGATTACTTTAAGTTAAGCAACAGCCCTTTGCAATTATTGTGATTCATGTTATTGCTGTTGGGTTTTATTCTCTCATAAATCATTCAGTATAGAATCTGCATTTTGTTATTTCCTAATCATTTGCCAATTCCTGTTTAGGTATTGAGATTAAGAGGTCTTGGCAGAAACCACTTTTAAATTCTGATTTCAACTTCTGCACCAGTGCTAACTTTGATAAATATATTGGTGCTAATATCAGTTGTATATAGAAAGTTTGATAAACATGATCAATTTTTATAAAGTTTTTAGAACTATAAAATTGCTGTCAACATTCTTGGTGACATGTGTCAATTTGTGTGTGTATATGAAAGGATACCTCCACAAGGAGACAGTACAATTTAAAACCACATTTAGTACTAAAGAAAAAGAATCTAAAGAGCTTCAGAATTGGTGCCTAGACTTGATTCATCTGAAGAAAAAAAAAAAAAAGCTCTTTTTTAAGGTATCAAGAGTCTGGCTTTTATATAGGAAACCACCTATCAAATATTTTGGTTTTACACATGACATGACATGTTGTTAGTTTATATTTGTTCAGTCGAATTGGCATGCCCACTATGAACCTGCAACTCTTGCTTATTTCCTAGTACTTATTTGTTGACATATATATATATATACACACACACACACACACACACACACACACACACACACACACACACACACACACACATCATAAGACTTGTTTGAAAGCTGTAGAACCACAACTTAAGTTGGCTTCAGCCGAAAAAGAAGTGAGGAGTGGATGATTCTAGATAATAATTGGCCGCTGTAACTAGGAAGGCCAGTGGTGTAGTTAACTTTAGGCGTGGCTGCATCCAGATGCTTAAACAAGGTGGTTGGAGTTCTGTCTCTTAGCTCTATTTTTCTTTTCTGTTGCCTTCATTCTTGGACTCTTTCTAAGCAGAATTGATTGAAGAAGACAGATTTACAGGTCACAAATTTATCAATCCCAGAATGCATCTCTTTTCCAGAAAAAGTCAGGGGCAGACTGCCATTGGCTCAGATTGAGTCATGTGTTCTAGCTTTGATCCATTCACAATGATGTGACCAAGTGTTATACCCACCTCCAGAGCTGATGATGATGTTCAATCCACATGAACCATATGGAGGTTAGGGATGAGATACTTTGTTCCCCAGAGTAAAACATTAGTATTATAAACCAGCAAAGGGAGAGTAAATGCTAAATTAGAAACCTCTAGAACTCAGAGTTCTCTTGGTGCTTTCCTGAGTTACACATTGATTGGCCACACATGACAAATTAAGAATTTTGATTTTCTTCTACAGCATGATTTTAGCTCTTGGAAAGTCTGCGTTGTCTTCAGGTTTCAGTAGCTTGCTTAACGTAGTGGAAAATTAGATAGTCTTCTTGCAGATTCCTATCTCCCACATCTTTGTGCACTCCAAAGGGTAGGCACATTGGCTTTAATGAAACCAACTTTTTTCCAGCGAGCTGGTCTGAAAGAGCTATCCAATTTCATACGGTTCAAACAAAAACCACGTAGCCTCTTTGAATGATGTCATCATGGAGTAATTGTTATTGGGAAGTGATGTTTCAAGCATTTCTTCTAAAATTGCCAGATCTGTAGGCTCTGAAAGCACCTCTTTCCTGTGCACACTTTTCCATTATCTATCTCTCTTTAGAGGTGTTTTCTTATGGGTTAAGTAAATTGATACCAAATATCGTGGACTCTACAGGGCACTCAGTAAAATGTAGCATTACTCTGATCTTGATTTAGGTATTGCTTCATAGATTTTTTTTTTTTTTTTTTTTACCTATCTTCTGATTCCCTAATTTTACACTTCCCTGGTAAGAGTTTATAATTAAATAACCCTGAACTGTACAATAGGCACAACTCCAAGCGCTTTACATACATCACTCATTTACTGATGATAATATTGAAGTATGACTCTCAACCTCAAGGTAAGGAAACTAAGTCACAGGGAGGTTAAGTGATTTTTCCCCACGGTCACATAGCTATTAAGGAGCCGAGTCAAGATCCAAACCCAGGCATTCTGGCTTCATAGCATCTGCTCTTAACTACTACACAATACCACCTGGTTAGAAACAGTACATTTTATTAACTCTTCGCTTTCTACTTAAGGCAGTAGGAATAAAGAAAGCTTTGAAGAAAGGCAGATGGGTAGTGAAGCCACTTAATATTGGTGTGTTCTTTGAGCTGGTTACACAGCCTCTGTAAGCCTCAGTGTCATCAGCATGTGTAATTTAGGATGTCAATAATAGTAACCACCTTTTAGGGTTGTTAGAATTAAAAGGTACATCATGTGAAGTACCTAACCCATACTAGACACTCTTTAAAAATGTTAGTACTTCTTATCTAATTAATTAAATTTTTAAAGAGAGAAAATTCAAAACATCCAAACATTTCTGACTTTATACCTAGGAGAAAGGGGTAGTGTAACTGAGCAGTTTTGATGTCTCTGAAAAGATTCTCCTTTGATTTAATTTTTTCCCACAAATTTCTGGTAAAAAGTCCTAGACAGTTGAATGTGATTTTAGGGCAAGGGATGGCAAACTTTTTCTGTATAGCATCAGACAGTATGTTAGGCACAACTGCTCTCACCTCTGCAGTTGTAGCGCAAAAGCAGTTATGGGACCACATGGGTGTGGCTGTGTCCCTTGGACCAGGTTACTGACCTCTGACACAGTAAAATTTTTGGCGTCATCACATTTTAGCTGAGAAATCCTTTTGCAGTTCTTTGGGCATTGCTGGCCTGTGTTATTTTAGTTTGAATTCCCAGAGCCCATAAGTTTATTCATATTTTAGGAAAATATCCATGCATGTCTTGCCCTGTTATTTCATTCACCAACCGTAGTTTTTATACTTAAATGGGCTTGGGTTCTTCCACCTGGTTTTTAGGGTTCAGTATGAGAGGTGAAAGTGACTTTGCTTGGTAACTGTTTTCTGATCTTCTGTTGCTCAGGCCAGTACAGTGTAACTTTTAAAGAGACCAGGATCAGTTAGTCAGGATAAAAATATCTGACAATAAAATGCCAATGTTAACAGAGAAGGGTTCAGGGAAGGGGGTGGTATTCACAAGTCTAAAAACGAGGCATATTTTTTTTCCCTCCTGAGAAAAATATTATAACTGTTGATAAATCAAAACCAGAGATTTGATACTTTTCTGTGACCATTCACCAGTGTTTGTTCCCAAGGTGAGGTATACCACAGGGCCCTTGATTTCACAGATAATACTGTACAAATAACCATCCTGTTGTTTTTCCCTCACAGCCAACAGAAGGACGCTTTATCAGAATCAGCAGATACCCAGTTTATTGGATGCATTTATTTCCCTGTTTTTTCTCAAAACAAGTTGCAGTTTTAGTGTTGATTTTTTTTTTAAATCTGTCAACCATGAGTTGTCATGTGACTGTTGTATTTGTTAGAGCTAACTGATACCAGCAGGTGCCCCTGCTAACTCTAATGAAATCCTCCAGCCCTGCATTGCTTGGAATCCTCAGATAACAGAAAAACAAAAACAAGCCCAGCGCCATCCGGATAGGTGAAGCTCCTGGGGTTCTCCATTCTCCCCGCTCAGATCAGTTTTTTTTTTTTCTTTCAAACCAGATTGAACACGGTCTATACCAGTAAAAACATGGATAATTTTTTTCTTATTCTTTTCGAAAAGAGACTCATAATTTTTTGGCAAGGTGGGGAGTGGATTTGAAGGTTAAATCGTGACCACATTTTCCTCTTTCCAACATAGAATGTAAAATCAAACACAGAACCATAGTTTCAAAATACCAGATACTCTTATGTGCTTGGAGAAAATACTTTACCCCAAGTTTTTCTTTTAGATGGTCACTTGTATAACATCTAATAAAAGTATAATTCGTATCCTTGCTTGATATCCATTTGAAAGGAACTTGGGTTTTTGTTGTTGTTGCTGCTGTTTCTTTGTTTCCGTTTTTTGGTTACTTCTCCTGGAGTAACCAAAACAAAACAAAAGCTCCTTTGCATATTAGTCATATGTATATTATTTATTAAAGCCAAAATAAATGTTATATGGGCTGTAATAGGAAACTAGGAGAGAAATGTTGAAAGAAAATACCCAGAGGTCAAACTTTGACACTTTTAAAAAAGTAGAGGGCTATAGACAGTAGAGGACATTTCATTGGTAATTGCTTTAAAGAAATTTTTTTATGCGAATTTTACATTTCAAAACTGTGAAGAGTTTTATGTGAAAGAAACTACTAAGTGTTCTCTGTAATGTTTTCACAAGTGTTTTTATCATGGTAACATCTTGTTTACTTTAGTTCCCTGCCTAAAACTACTTGGAACATGTTAAGAAAACATTTCAAGAAAGCCTCGACAAAGAGGCTTTTGTTTAACAGCCACCGTGAGGCTGCGAGGATCACAAAGGTGTTAACTTTCAGCCCCTTAAGCACTTCCACATGAAATTCCAGCAACTATGTTTGTGGTTTTGGAAAAACAAAGTGTATGTTAAAGAAACCAGGTATATGCTAATACATGTCAAAGGAGGCCGGATATCATAAATTGTTTCAAACCCATTTGTGGCTCTCAGTTTGCATGCCTGAATATTCTACAGTGAAATTAGCTGTAGTTAGTACAGGAGACCTGAACACATGTAGAGGGAATAGCCATCTATAATGTGGGTGTATGTAAATTGGATTCCAGTCTCACCATTTACATCTCAAGAATACGAGAATGAAAATTTTCCCCATCAGATCTTAGGTGACGTCTGAGTATTACAAAATAAGCTTAACATTTTTATGAATTTGAATTTGACTTTTCCATTTATCACACATTTTTAGTTGTTTTAGAAAAAATGAAAGTTGGATGCTACCAAAAACCTTTTTTCCCCCTTAAAAATCTCACCTTTCACCTTTCTGACATTGTTCAGGAGTTCAAGACCTTCCCACATACTCACAGAGGTCAGTGGCCTAAATACCACAGTGCCCTCTAGTGATCTATAAAATATTAGATAGAAAAGTTAAGACAAGTTTGCCAAAGATAACAGGCCCAATGCCACCACTTTGCTGAAAAAGAAGCAAATAACATTTGAACGCATTTTTTTTACCGAGCAAACAGATTTTAGTCAGAAATGCAAATGAAATTTAATTTTTTTCTTGTAGGCTTTGAAAGCATCAGAAAAATTTTCGAATGTCTACTCATGCAAATAATTCTGCATATAGCTGCTTATGGATATACAGTACATTTGTCACTATAGGTACAGTGTTGTGTGTTAATATATTTTAAGAGCCATTAGGTAGCTTAGGTATTTGACGTGATCATTTCCGGTGTGTAATTAGAAGGCATTACTTAAAAGACAAGGATCATCTTTACTCCTTACTTTTATTGACACTGTCTGCCATATTATGGCCATGTCTAAATGGTAAAATTTATTATTAGCAGTAGTGTCACAAAAGTCTGAGACAGCGATTTTCCTTTCAATAAAAGTAGTTAAAAACCTTTTAGAAAATCCATAATTTTGATTGCTGGTACTTCATAAATGTATAACTGGTACTTTTTAGCTGTCTCTTTAGGGAAAAATGAGTTTTATCACCTGCAGTACCTGGGTTAATGAAATTGTGTGTTGGAATTTAGCCAGGATGAAAGATGAGATCATTCCAAGACACTAATATTGGCAACAGGTCTCGTAAAAAGCTCTGATTCTTGAGTGAAATATCATTAGATTTTTTTTATTATTATTTTATTTAAATTGAGGGATTAAGTTAGTTGTCATTTTCAAAGTTTCTGTACTAGTGAGATTCTCATTTGGCATCACATTCAAAACCCAGTGACCTAAAAACCTGTGCAGAGCCAAGAGAAACAGAGAAATGTCCATCAGTGCCTAGTAGAAGAATTTCCTTGCTTCAGATTTCAGCTCCAGTTCCTGTTCAGCCCTTTACAAATCACGACTCTCAGCTCAAATTTGAAATAATGCTGCCTTTTTCCCCGTGTTCCTCCTGTGTTTGATTGTTTGTGGATATTAGCTGTCCAGGAAATCCCATACTTACAGATATAAATCCAGTATGATCTTGTTTTTCCGCAGCCAGCCCAGGATGTATTAGACAGTTATGATGATTTGTTAATTTTTGTGACCTGTATTTATTTTATGTGTGCTGTATACTGTGAGGGTGGAATCAGCTGTTGAAATAGTCTCGTGTCTCACAGAAAGGAAGCACTCTACTTTTTCTTTTCTGCTTTGGGTTTTCTTGCTTTATTTTTGGAAGGCTTTTTTTAATCTCTTAATGTCTGTTCTTTATGCGTTTCTTCGTATGGTGATAAACAAGAGATACATTTAAACTCAACCCTATCAAGTGTGGGTCTTCGGAGACGTGTGAACAGGGCCACGTTCTTTCCAAATGTTTTTTCGATCCATAACATGTCTTGACTATGTAGTTCTGTTCTCAGTTCTGTGGTAATTTACATTTTCCCCAAATAATATATTAATCTTCAGATTTAATATGTGTTTAGGTAGAATTCTGCATATAATAAGAAAGTTATATTACAGTACTGAAGAATTAAAAGCAACGAGGTTAGCATTATTTCTTCTCTCTTCTGCATACCAACTACCCTCATAATGGGTAAGCCTTGTGGTTATATTTTTTAATCAGGTCTGTTTCTGTTTCTCTTCACGGAGACCCACTACTGCTCTGGAGCCTTAGTGTCAAGTCGCTGGCTAGGAGATGCTGCCAGTTTTTTGATGTCTCAACTTATCATGGTTACAGGAATAATGGAAACCGGGGCAGTCTACCAAAAATTAAAGAGTAATAAAAATCCTGTCCTACCAAACAACATATATTTACAGTAGCCTGTTGTTTTTATAGCTGCATTTTAGCAAGATTTTATATTTCTATCCATTTCGTTCTGGAAAAATGACACATGGCAACGTTCATAACTGTTCCTGATGTCTCCACATTTTGCATAGCCCTTTTTATTTCAACAGCATTTCAGTAGGCTGCA